>OZ023318.1:6160937-6528694 GCA_964007375.1 Ophion obscuratus
CGTGTTTTACATTTTTCCATCGTTTCTTACTTATAAATGGTTTTTCATTAAATACAACTCTAAATGAAAGATCAATGTCAACTTTCAGTGAGGATCCTAAAATCACCTCGATCAAACTTACGCAATGATAATAATCTCATATTAAAGTTCACTGGCAAAAATTTTAGTCAGCACTTGAGCATTTCGAGAGACCTATATACGGAAAACTTACACGTTGAATTTATATGTTTAACGCGAGATTAGCCAATAAATGTATAATACATCTTGAAATAAAAACGATATGACGATTTGCTGGGAAACATTGCATTTTATTGAGAGTCGAGATTAATCCTGGAAAGACGTTTCAAAACGACGATGTACGATTTTTTTTGTTTTCAAGACGCGATCACGAGCTCTCGAAAGTTTTCCCGGACTGTGAGCCAAATAAAAGAAGTAAACAAAGAAGAAGTGGCGGCCGGTCATTTTTAGAATTAATAGAGTTTCCACTTTCTCACCATTTCGCCGAAAAGCGCACCTCGTCGGGGCACGCGTCGTTCGAGGAAGGTGCAGCGAGGTGGATCCATCCGGGCCTCGGTTCACGCACGGGCAAAAGAACCCGATGGGACCGGAGCATCTCGAGTCAGCGGCCAAACGTCGCATTACCGAAAGCATCACGTATGCTTGTACCCTCTTTGTCAATGAGCGCGCGGTCCGGAAACGGCACTGGTTGGAGCAAAGACCCGAGGCCTGGTCTCCAATCTGCGTATTCCGAACTAAAATAAACAAAAGACAAGAAAATAAAAAACGTTCCTCACGTTTTTGCGTTGTTCGATTCTTGGCCGACAATTGCTCGAAGAAGTTAGTTGATTCCTGGACTGATCGACGTACCCGATGTACCTGATGCTTAGGTCGATCTATCGTATCGACGTGTATCACGCATTTACGTACGTTACTTTTTAAGATCGATGAAAATACTTTTTGCATCGAGCGATCAGAATGTCTCGTCAAAGTTTATTGTTCTGGTTTTGTCGATTAGGACATACGATTGCGTCATCAAGTCGTGTGTACGAAGACCGCAATGGAAGGGGATTGATACAAAGACAAATACGAGTGAGCATCCGACAAGCGGACCGCGCGAAGAATTAACGTAGGAAGAGGCGGAAAAAGAACTTACCAAGATCCCAAATTACTAGAGACAATGGTGAAAATTAATGTAGGAGGAGGAATCTAGGAGTTTTCAGTGAAATCTTCCTAGATCCAAAAACTTTACGAATAATAGTGCAGATTAAGGTAGGAAGAGCAATATAGCGGTTCGAAAACGAATCTATCAAGATCCGTAAATTCCAAGGATATCAGTGGAAATTCACGTGGAAAGAGGAATCTAGGAATCTAATTTGGAGTAGAATGTATCTTGATGAGAAACTTCTAAGGACTTTAGTGGAAATCCAAGTAGGGAGAGGAATCTGAGAGTTGGAAGAAGAATCTACCTATATATATGATTTTATCTTGGCTCCGAATAGAATTTACCTGGATCTTAAAATTCTAAGACGATAGCACATAGAAACCCAGATGGTAATCCATAGGAAATCGACTGACAAGCTTCAACACATCGGCATCTGCAAATGCACTTGAGAATCTGCCCGACAATCTACCCAAGTCCGAATATTTTCATGGAAGGTCTACCGGAAACCTTGGTAGAAGGCCTACATTTCCTATGGAAACTCTGGATTCCCTAAATGTAAGCAAATCCAAAAACTCAGTTGGTATTCCATCGGAAATCAAGTCATCAGCCGAGATGGTACCGCCTCAAAGGATCTGCTTAGGAATCAGGAAGATAATTTGGCTAGCTCTGGATGAATAGCCTTTGGTGGTAAGCTTGTAAGGATATAAAAACTACCAATGACGATAAGCAAGACAATAATTCTCTAGATAGATAAACGTCCGAATGTCAATGGTTTCCACGACCCATGCAGAAATTTTGACCGCGATACCCTATGTCCGATCAAATCCCGATCAGGATTTGTCATGGATTCCCCAAAACCGGTATCCCGGTTAGAATCCAACTTGCATCAGTATCGGCATATGTACGAAGACGATGGCAACATTTTGAAAATTTTAGCGTCACGTTTATTTTCTGTATTACTATGGAATTCCTATCTATAGATAGGAATTTCTGTCTATAGATTCCTATCTATAACATTCCTATCTATAGATAGGAATTACATAGTAATACCGAAAATACACGTGATGCCAAAATTTTCAAAATTATGCCATCGTCGTCGTACATATTCCGATACTGATGCAAGTTGGATTCTAACCGGGATACCGGTTTTGGGGAATAAGTCTCTGTTTATACCCACCGACATGTCGGTGGGTATAAACATGTATTTACGACAAATTAAAATCAAATTCACAATGACTAAATTAAAATTTACACCAACGGTGAGTTCTTACGTATTTCGAGAGAAAACATTTCGTCGAGGCAAAGAAATTTTTGCAAAAAAAGTTGTAAGTTTCAAATATTACATTATAAATATGAAAAAAATCACAAAATGAGTTGTAAATTTCCTCAAGTTGAAGAAAATAAAAATCGAATTCACGACAGTTATATTAAAATTTACACTACAAGTGTAAACGTATTTTGAGAGAAAACATTGTGTTGAGGCAAAGAAATGTTCGCACAAAAAGTTATGTGCAAAAATTTCTTTGCCTCGAGGCAATGTTTTCTCTCAAAATACGTACGAACTCACTTTTGGCGCAAATTTTAATCTAATCATTTTGAATTTGATTTTAATTTGTCTTAAATACGAAAAAATTCACAACTAATTTTGTGATTTTTTTTGTATTTATAATTTCTTGTCAATACATTTGCATTCACAGATTTTGATGTGAACTTTTTTAAATTCACATCAAAATCTCGCGATGAGCGCGATCTGCCATTTGAATCTTTGGGCAAATTTTTTTTTACTGATAGTTTAATGCACCAAAACTTTATAAATGTTATTTATTTTTATAATAAACTTAACATGTCATAATTCCATTTTTGACATTTTATTTCAGCCTGTATTCACCCGTGATCCTTCCCAGATTCCTCAATGATTCCATGGGGAATCTATTTAGAGTCATTAAAGGATCCGGTTCTGGATCCCTAATGGAATCCAGTTTACGGATCTTACATTTAGTCTTCGAAACTGATCCGATATCGGACTAGATCCCGACTGGGAGCCTGGGATACAAGTCAGAATCCAGCTGTATCCCTGCCGAAATTTCTGCACGGGGAATCGCGTGACACATAATAAGTTAGAGCTGCCAATGAAGTGAGGTGAATCAATTAACCTATTCGAATTGTCGCTGCACGTATGTACTCACGCGACTTTCAGAACGAGAAGATAACAACGCAATGGCGGAGGGTACTCGGGGTCGTCAGTGTTCGATGATTTGCGACTCGCCACTTCGAATCTGTGAAGTAATGAAACGATACCTCAGTAACCAAGCGGCTCAGTAGTATTCGCTTCGCCAGGATTCCGTGCTGTATTTCAAGGCTATCGCTGGGGAAAACCTCGCCTCAACCGAAACAATCCGAAGCAAAGAGCATCAAGACGTCTTACCTGTGGAATATCGCAGCCACGCAGATCGACACAAAGTTCGGTAGGATCCTGGGATGTGGACAGTCACTGCCAGGGCCATGAACCGAGGCTATGTAATCCCTGATGGTTTGCTCACCGTCGTTGCTCTCGTAGAGAGCCGCCACGAATACTTGGATGAGCTTTCGCATGTCGGGCGATTTGCCAAAATCAACGGTGTGCTTGAGGCACCTCGTGATTGCCGGACTGAGACCGATCACGAGTGGCGAGCGCGGATGACGTTGCGCCAATCTGGCCAGAGCACGAGCAAGGCTTGACGGTGGAGCTGCTTTCTCGAGGAGCGGACTGGCGACCGCTAGGACAGCTTCGGCCCAACTTCTGCGGTCACCCCGACCTCGCGATTCTTCCAGGTCGATCGATTTCTTCTCGTCCTTATTGGCAACGACGCCACTGCAGGTCTCGGTGACAACCGGATCCTCGAGAAGTTTGGCAACCGCCTCCAACGGTGCACCGTTCACTCTCTCATCCTGCAGTGGCGTCCACAGCGCGAAATCCACCATGGTCTTGAGCTCGCGCAAAATTATCTCCTCCCTCGTGTGCACCGAGACGAGATGCTGATACTTGAAAATACTTTTCTGCAATGTGATTTTTTGCACTCGGATAAACGTTATTTTTCAGTCGATTTTTTTGTGGTTACTCTTCAAGCGCGGATCCTTAGTCACCGGAAAAGGCGAAATACCGCACAATTCCGGCGATACGGACATCGCCGAGAAATTTTCGGATTTTTTTGTTTTGCTTTAAACGCCTAGCTCGGTCGACTTGACATTTACAGAGTTGTCATTTGATTGCCGGAGGAAGAACCCATATCTCACCCACATACGAGTAATTGAGCAAAAATTACTGATCAATTTACTGGTTTATCTCGAAAAATACTGCTCCGATTGAGTATTGAATATAGTAAAACTTTTAATATTCAAAGGGGGACGTTAAAAAAAATATTTTTTCGTCCAAAGTTTAAAATAGCCACGTTAACAGGGTCGACATATTTTTCTCAAATGAAGCATGCTTTTATCGCCAAAACATTTGTCAGCCCCAAACTGACTACTTTTGTAGGATTTTGAAAAAGTCAAGTTCATAATTTTCAGGTTGAAACACTATTTTTTATTATTTCAGCGCTATCCAGGATGTACTACGAGGAGGTCAAATTTTTAACATCCCTAGTGTAAGTTAGCGTGTGTGGGTGAGTGTGAGTTTATCTGGGTTTGTTCGAGAAACCAAAGAAGCCGAAACAAGGATTAGGTCTCTGCAGCGCGTCGCTTCCGTTATGAAACAAACCCAAACAAACTCACACGCACACTTACACTTGGGTTTGTGTGGGTTTGTTCGATCATGAAAGTGATGACCCGCAGAGATCTAATCCTCGTTTCGGGTTGTTTGGATTATCGCACAAACCTAAACAACTGCAAACAAACCCAAACGAACTCACACCCACACTTACGCTAGGGATATTAAAGGCTTCACCCCCTCGTAGTACATCCTGGATAACGCTAAAATAATTTTTAAAAAATGGTGTTCTATCGTGAAAATTATAAATTTCAGAAAACAAAAATTCTTACAAAAGGTTTGGCCTGACAAATTTTTTTGTGAAACAAAAGTATATTTCCTTTTAAGAAAAAAACATGTCGGCACCGTTTTCAATGTTGAAACAAAGAAATTTTTTGTTTATCGTTCCTCTTCAAACCCTAAAAGTGTAATTCGACGCGAAAGGTTCAACAAATAAAGGTAGATCCTTTTTGTTTGTTTTTTTTTCGATTAAATAACGAAAAGAACATTGTGGAATTGTGCAATATCAGCAGGCGTTCAAATTTGTATCGACACCTGAACAGATCAAGTTACGAGGAGATATAATACTCACCTTCCAAAGGATCGAATGATACCATTGGTCACGCGTGTAAGCGTTGCTGGCCTGAAGTAGCAACGATCCGTCTGGTAAAACGATTCGCAAACAATATTTGTAAGTGGGATCCCATCTCGCGACGGCATAAACTTCTGACATGCTGCTATACGGCACGGGCTGTTGAAGAAAACCTGTCAGCTGGAAGCAGAAATAAATTTCGAAATGAAATCATCTTTTCCCACACCGCTTATTAATCGATTTAAATGTATAGCAACGGGATTTAAAAACCTAAACAAACAATTGAAAAACCCCAAGATAGCGGCTCCAATACAGTGGATCGAAAGAATCAAGTATTGTGAATGTTTCATTTTTAAATCCAAATTTCAATGATACATTTAATCGAAATCACGTAATTTATCGCCGTTTGGTCGGCCATATTGGATCTGCTATAAATTTCGGAGTTTCGAGCGCTGATTCGAAATCAGCGACGTCCAAAATCCCTACTTCCTAAATGTTAAGTGTGCCGCAAGTAAACAAAAAACGTGTGGCTGATAAGTGCACCCGCCCTAAATATACAATTAATTGTGACTATTATTCTATAAAAGCGATCATTATTTTCCGAACTGCTTAAGTTTTATTTCTTTTTTGGAATATGATCTACGTGTTTCTGTCGCAGCCAGGACGGGTATCGTTTTCATCTTCAATTAGGGCAACCGAAAGGTCATTTTCCAACCATTCTTTCGACTACAGCTCTCGTGGTAAATTGATCATTAATTTGATTTCGATAAAACACGCATATTCGGGAGATACTGGTCCTTTCTTCAGTAGTCAACCGTCGATGGTGAACATTTCAAGTCATTCGGTCCAGTAGTTCGGGTGAAAAATTTGAAAAAAAAAACCCACGGATTTCTGTACGAGCGGAATCGCGTGTAATCTCGCGTAGGTACTCTGATCTAGATCTACATGGATCGTTGCATGCGCAGGGAAGCTTGTAACTCTAGCTTTTAGCTCTTCGCATCAACTTTATACGCGAGTATGAAAGAGCTCAGTACCCAACGTACTGCCATTTTTCCCCCGTTCTCTTTACGACGCAGACGACGACGACACAGCCAATAATAGAATCATAAAGTGGGTCCTATGTAGAGCAATTCGTCCATCAAGATGAAAGGCACTTATGCCGCTTGAAAAGCATTCCCTTTCTTTTACTGGGACGACGAGGAAGGTTTCAGCCGAGTAAAACTTCCGGGCTCCCGGGTGGAGGCAGAAACACGTGCCATTAACGAGGGCTGGCCATTTTTATCGGGCATGAAAAAAGCATTTTCGTGCGCGCGAATCGATCAGCACTCAGGGCCTTTTCGTTCTAAAATGCAACAGTTTCAGTCCGGAAACCAAAGGGGCCATTGCGCATGCAGAAATGTGACCGGGCATTCTATACTTTATGTCGAGTCCCGACCAGAATTGACTTGTCTGATTTACCTGACCGGGCCGGGCCCTTTCATGAAACAAACCGAGAAAATCGCAAAATCGTGTTTTAAGACTTACCCTCTATGTTTGGAAGTAAAAATCTTCTGGCCGGGATACATTGTGAGCAAGTACATCTTTACGTAATGTCTGGCCGGTCAGAACGTTGACAAGTCCCGAAAAGTGGAGGCCGTCTTTAAGGTAGAACGAGCGCGCGCTCTCGATTTCGATAGATTTTATTCAAATTTTAACTAGACATTGTTCATATCATTATGCATGTTTAAGAGAAATTTTAGAACAGTCGACTATTTAGATTGGGAGATAATGCGTTTTGAAATTGCAACTTTTAATACTGTAGTGTCTGCATTGAAATTTAGATAGAATAATTTTCCGTAAACAATATTTGGTCCCTATAATAAGGCATATGGCAACACCGCATCGTTCCACGTATCCAATGACGTAAGTTTGCGCGGCATATTTAAACAATACTTACATACAAATTTTTATTTGAAAGTAATTTTTAATCGAACAAAGTTTTTAACTAGTTATGAATTAACCAACACTTTTATTTGTTAATGAAGATAACATAAACAATATAAAATATTAATATTCATAACGCAAATTTTTTTTTTATGATAAAAGTTTTTAACTTTAGGAACACGATATGTATTTTTTCGCGAAATATTGAACAATCCTGTTCTGTGGTGTTGCCATATGTCCTCTTATTATAGCGGCAAATATTTTTTACGGAAAATTATTCTGTCTTTACTGAACGTTTTCAGCAAAACTGAATAGTAAAGCTCGCGTAGAACTTTCTTAGGGTTAGCCTGATCAGGATCAGGCCCCGAGCAGGGTGTGAAACGGGTAACACCTATTACGGACATCCTGGTCCGAGCCCAACCGGGCCGGAAGTATTCAGGCCCTAGATCAGGCAATACTAAAGTGACCCTACTAAGGCCGTCCCTGATAAGATCCTCTAAGGCTTTCCCCGATAGGTCCCTACCAAGGCTTGCCCTGATAGGCCCTCCTAAGGCTTTCCACGATGGGGCCTTACTAGGCTTTCCCTAATGAGGCCCTCTCAGGGCTTTCCCTGATTAGGCCGTAAGTAGGCTTGCCCTATAACGGCCTCAGCAGTCGATAGATGCACATAACCACTTATTTTCCACGGGAAACTTCGATTTAACAGCATCTTAACTTCGGAGTTACGATGTATTCCTCAATTCTATAATAAAAGGTGTTACGGACTATCACGATAAAAAAACGTTATGCAACTCGGATGCGTGGTAGAAGACTTTGGCAGGTTTGTAAGACGGAGAGAGAAATTCCATATATATATATATATATAAAGTTAGGTTTGAAAAATCAATAGCATGTTATTCGATAGAACTCTTTAATTATCACAATGATATCAACTAAATCATATACTTAATGTCATATAACAAATAATTATAGGATTTCATTTGGTCTCTTATGCCATATCTGCGACTAAGATGTTACAAGCACTTGGTAGCATAGGGACAGCGTGCGTAGTTATAGGTAGGAAGGTACTAGGTTCGATTCCCATATAGGCGAAATATTTTCTTCGAACAAAAACATTTCAGCAGGCCATCAGGGTATGACGAATTATGATACAAGATCATTGCAGCAGAACCCTCAATTAGGTGCTTCATTTAATTTTGGATTTTTGAAATATTTTATGCATACAGGATACTTGGATTTACAGTGTATATTGTGAGCAAATAAGTATTTCTTCGAATGGAATCTTTATTTATTTATTCAATTTGAATATCTATTGTATCTGCTACGGCGAACGCTGCGCCAATTTTAGCTTCCATGTACAGGGATTTTCCCCCTTTTTACATTTCCCACCATTTTCTCCAATCCACATCCCTTAATCGATCCCCACCTTGCGGCCGCAGCCGACTTCCCCCTCTGTATCGCATTCACCATGACGTTTTTTTTCTTTTTTTTTTCTTTTGTCATGGGTATAGGGAAACTGCGGAAAACCTATACCAATACGGCCGGTCACGAGTTCGCTTCCCAGCCTCGGAGCTAGTCGCGTTTCGTCGAGAAATAGCTCACAGGCTACAGCCATACACATCCGACATACACACGTACCGGTCCGTGTGCACGGCATCTGTGTAGAACTGGAGCTACGTCACGCCTGTGTTTTTATTTCTCGCCGAAACTACGAGACCGTGATTCGAACCCGCGACCTCCCGATGTGTTGATTTCAGAGGCAGGCACGCTAACCACTAGACCAACACATCGGTTCAATTTGAGTATATTTAATAGTCAAAAAGAATAGCTGAAGCAAATAAGATCATTGTAGGCCGTCAGCATGGAAAAAGCATATTGGTTTTAAAAGGGTTCTATTTAAATTAAATATTTCTTTCTGATCAGGCAACCTGATTGGGGCCTCATCAGGCAACCAGGTCAGGCCCATATGTGACACAACGTTACATTTCCTAGTAGGGCCCTTTCAGGTTGCCTTATTAGTGCCCTACGAGGACAGCCCGGCAACCTGAACGGGCCCTCATTTGGGCCTCATCAAAATTTGTACGCGGGAGGCAATCCAAACTTTTCCCACTTTTTCCCTCACTAGTTTGCTATCTAAACATATTTTTTTTTTTCAAAATTTATAAACAATAGAACGGTACGACGAATTATGTGACCTCACTTTCGGTCAATGCAGACTCTGCCGCGTTGAAAGTTGCAACTTAAAAACCCGTTATCTCCAAATCTAAAGAGACGACTGTTCTAAAATTTCACTCAAACATGCATAATGATATGAACAATGTCTGGTTAAAATTTGAACAAAATCTATAGAAATCAAGAGCGCGCGCTCGTTCTACCTTAAGAACTGTGTCAAGCTACTTTGTCTTTTACATCATCGACGATATTTATAATTGTTTAGGATGAAACTAATGCATCTTTGGTAATTCTATTCACCATTAAAAGAATGCATTTCATCAATGGTGATCGATGAGGATAAGAATGCTTATCATAAATACCGGAAATATAGTAACTAATATCAACGTTCTGGCCTTGGAGACATTACCTGAATGTATTTCACCTACAAACAGCCTACTATCGTACGAGGATAAAAGTTCATCCTGTGCGTTGTACCACGTACAGAAGTGCTATGCTTACAGCGTGCACTTACGCTTATGATTTTGCGATACTTGTGAAATAAATCTTTGCACTCGAGGCTTTTTCCACCCGGATGGTGAGCGGTGAGCAAGAGTCACCTCTCGAGTGCAAAGGGATAATAAGTATCAGTATACCACCTAATACTATTTATTTTACTCGGATAGATCGCGAAAAGCCCTCCTAATACTTGATCGTTTTCCTATTTAGTTCCTAATAAGTTCCCGCAAAAGGGAATGGCGGATCGGGGCCTGGCTTTAGACCCGTTACATGGCGAACCTGATCCACGCTGGGCGTCCTGACTATGGCCTGATATTATTCAGGGAAGGCAGATCAGGGGCAGGACTTTCTCGCGGCTCAAATTTATACACGGGAGCTGCAGTGCTTGCTAGCTTACTAGCATTGGTTTGGTGATTAAACATGTTGGTCTGGCTCTAGTAACAGCCCCGGCATGAACACTTTTACGTCGTCGATACCAGGCCACAACATTGACGGTTCCTGAAGAGTGGAGCCCGACTTTTAGAACTGTGAAAAGCTACTTTGCTTTTTACCCCAGCAAAGATATTTATAATTAATTAGGATGAAACTAATACATCTGTTGTCATTCCATCCACTATTATCGGTAGTTTTTTTCATAGATGATAATATATAAAATTAAGAATGCTCAACTCGAATAACGGTGTTACAATAAGTATTAATTTGAACACAACGAGTGACCGAATTATGTAATTATGTGAAACGTAAATCAGGTACTTCGTGGTTCTCAAAGTCGAGGTCATTTTGATAGGAAATATCAATATTCTGGCCGAAACGACATCACTTGAATGTATTTGGCCAAAAATCCGCCAGGTGGTTTTAAACGAAGCGCTTCGTTGGTACGGATGGTACCAAGGTACCATCGCACAACGATAAGACTTCGTAAGTTTGAAAAAGCAAGCAGGGTCGGGGGGCCTAAGACCTGTTACATGGCGAACCTGATCCACGCTGAAAGGGCTGATATTATCTAGGCAAGGCAGATGAGGAGTAGTTGTGTTTCTCGGCTCAAATTTGTACACTAGAGTTGGTAAGTGGCTGAAATGCTAAGGTCTTGGCTGGCCATGAAATGCTTTACGCAACACCGACATATTTTCCGCAACTCTTCCCTCGAGTTACCGTACTTAATTAATATTTATACTTGATTGACTCGTTTCCTGCAACATGAGCATTTCAGGGTCAACATTTGGCTGACGGAATGTGCTCTGACCAGACTTGCATTTTCTGATTTACCTGACCGGGCCGTCACATGGAACAAACCGGGAAGATAGCTGAATCGTTCTTTACGGCTTAACCTCTATGTTTAGAAATTACAATCTTCTGACCGGGATATATTGCGATTAAGTACATCTTTACGTAATCTCTACCCGACCAGAACATTGGCATGTCCCGAAGTGGAGCCTGTCGTTAAGAATTGTGTAGAGCTACTTTGCTTTTCACCTCATCAAAGATATTTATAATTGAGTAGGATGAAACTAATACATCTTTTGTAATTCTATTCGCCATTAAAAGCATTCATTTTATCAATGATAATTGATGAGGATAAGAATGCGTATCATGAATACCGGAATTACAACAACTAATTATTTGAGCAGAACAAATAGCCAAATTATTAAATGAGGCAAAAAAGTAAAGCAGATGATTCGTGGTTTCTTAACGCCTTGTCGCCATGTTGGGAAATATCAATGTTCTAGCCGGGAAGACATTACATGAATGTATTTCGCCAACAATCCGCCAGGTGGCTACAAGCGAAACACTTCGCGTAAGCAAGGTACCATCGTACGAGGATAAAAAATTGTCCTGTGCGTTATGCTTACAGCGTGCACTTGCACTTATGATTTTACGATGTTTATGAAATAACCCTATGTACTCGAGGCCTTTTTCGCTCGGATAGTAAATGATGGGCGATCGTCATCTCTCGAGTGCATAGGGATAATAAGAATCGGTATATCAGCTAATACGAGGGTGGGGTGAAAAGTTTCCGGCCTGACCAAGAGATGGTGCCACTAGGTCTAATTTTGGAGCGGCGTCCTACAGTACCATTCCTACCGAGCTTGTATGTACAGTTTCAGCCCCATCGCTACGTTAGTTTGCGTTTGAGAGCACATTGCGCGAGACGCTTCCGTTGTTTTCATAAAAATGGAAAAATTGGAAAAACGTGCTGTCATCAAATACTTCCATTTGAAAGGCTTTACACCAAAACAAATAAAAGAAGAGATGGATTCAGCACTAGGAGACTCCTCCTCATCATATTCAACTATTAAGCAGTGGGTTTCTGAATTTAAAATGGGTCGTGTGAGCACCTCTGACGAGCCTCGCTCAGGACGGCCCGTTGAAGTCACAACTTCAGAGATGATTGAAAAAATCCATGAAATAGTGTTGGAAGACCGCAGGTTGAAAGTGCATGAGATAGCTGAGACCTCTAGGATGTCAGCTGAACGTGTGCGAAATATTTTGCACAAGCATTTGAACATGGAAAAGCTGTGTGCAAGGTGGGTGCCGTGTTTGCTAACGCTCGACCAAAAATTGCTTCGAAAAACCATTTCTACCGACAATTTGGCGCTGTATAGACGTAATCCAAACGAATTTTTGCGTCGATTCATAACTGTTGATGAGAAATGGGTCCACCACTACACTCCTGAAAATAAAAAACAGTCAAAACAGTGGGTTGGAAAAGGGGAGCCAACCCCAAAGAAGGCAAAAACAATTTTATCGGCAAACAAGGTTATGGCTACTGTTTTTTGGGATGCGAGAGGAATTATATACATTGATTACCTTGAAAAGGGTAAGACTATCACTGGTCAATACTACGCAGAGTTATTGCAACGTTTGAAGCACGAGGTGCAAATTAAACGACCTCATTTGGCGAAGAAAAAAGTTTTGTTTCATCACGATAACGCACCAGCGCATTCGTCGATTGTTGCCATGTCCAAAATCCACGAATTGAAGTTTGAATTGATGCCGCATCCTCCCTACCCTCCAGACTTAGCCCTCAGCGACTATTACCTGTTTCCTAACCTCAAAAAATGGCTTGGCGGAAAAAGATTTAAGAGCAACGAAGAAGTTATCGAAGCTGTAAATCAGTATTTTGAGGAGCTTGACGAATCTACGTTTAAAACTGGTATAACTAAATTAGAACACCGTTATGAGAAATGTATCAGTGTTGATGGAGATTATGTTGAAAAATAAAGCCAAAAAAATTTTTAAACATCGTTTTTCTTGGTCAGGCCGGAAACTTTTCACCCCACCCTCGTACTATCTATTTTATTCGGGTAGATCGCCAAAAGCATTTCCAGTACTTGATCGTTGTCCGGTTCAGTTCCCAATCAGTTCCTGGAAAAGGAAACGGCGGATCGGGGCCGAACCTAAAACCCGTTACATGGCGAACCTGATCCACGCTAGGCGTCCTGACTGTGGTCTGATATTATTCGGGGGAGGCAGATCAGGGCACGACTTTTTCCAGACTCAAATTTCTACACGGATTCTACCTGGTGTGCAAAAATTAGGAGAATTTTGTACATTATACTGTCAAAAATGGTGTAAAAGAATTCTTCGTTGATCGACCTCGTGTCGTTTCGAAATTGAATTTCGTTGATCATAGCCTACACTTTTTATCTGGAATCCGTGGTGCCCACCTCGATTTGCCAGCCTAGATGTGCTACCGTTTCGCGTGCAGCGCGCAGCAGCGGCAATTAAGGCCCCTAATCAGTTGAACTGTAGCTAAATGACGTCGTAGGTATGTGTTCCGCTTTGCTGCCCCGAAGGCAAATAAAAGACGGAGCTACATTAAAAAAAAAAAAATCACTACGTGTGTCACCTGAATCGTAAACGTAGCAAGTAGGAAACCATCAATGTTTCAAACAGAACGATGTCTACGACTCAAAGTTTCAAAGTCTCCGGAGTTTCAAATGGTGTCTCTGGATCACTTGTTCGAGATCTCTGTACTACTCATACAATATTTTTATCACAGAACATTATCGAGTGAAGCAACGATGTTAAAAAAAACAGGTTCAAGCGATGTTGAAAACAGCAATAAGCCTACAATTAGAACGCACCATTTTTTACTACTTTCGGGCCAAATAAAATGTTGCTGTGCTGCTGCCACTGTCTCTTTTTACGACTAGCAAAATGCTCAAGTGAATCAGACCGCACCCATTTTGAATGCGACATACTGCGAAATGGATCATTGCTTTCGCCGCATCATAAATCAAAAATGAACCCTGTGTCACAAATCAGTCACTTAAAAATATGCTGTAATAACCACTGTATCCATTGTGTTTTTATCATTACCATTATCATGGCACCATTCTACCAATTAGCCCCGTACGAAAAGTGAGATGACTTATTGGAATTTTCGCCGAGACACCAAAATTTATCGTCACTTATATTTCTTCTCGTATCATTTGGAGGTTTGTGTATAGGTCGATTTTTTTTTTCGTGACCAGTCGTTTGGCCGAACGGATAATAGATGGATACACAGATATGGTGAGGTCCGATGGAACTTGGATGGTACAAATTGCGTTCGGTCGGCTGGTTTCGCGAAAACCTCCCCGCATCATCGTTACGATAGCACAAAACTGATATTGCCTAGGAGAGCTGCCTCATCACGCCGGGGATATACGTCAGAATTTATCGATTTGTTGCGGTTATTGGTTATAACCGCTGCTATTCCATTCGGTGCCTCGATGAGATCTCCAGGATACACGGCACACGTACTTACGCGATTGATCTTCCTGGGGAATAAAAGGGGCGCGTGTATGCCAAATAATAACGGCGCAAGTCGATAAAGGTCGATAAAGGTTGCTCGTTGCGTCGTGGGCGAATGGCAAACGAGATTCGCAGATATCACAGAGCAGTTTCTCGATTTTTCCAATTTCCGATTGAGCGTCTGCCACCTAACGACCACATTTCAATGTAAAAAACATGACGTTCGAAACCGGGAATCTCATAGCCTCGTCTAGTGGTCTATTAACGTATTCGTTTTTTTTTTTGTTGGTATGTTCATATTTGCAATGTCCCTAGGCCCTTGCCGCCTTCACTAAGCCGTTCTATTTTACCCCGCTCGTATTTGTAAACTAATCAAAGTTTCCACATGGCACTTTAAGTAAGTTAACAAAATAATGTTCAACAATTTTTTTTATTTATCTTTACTTCATAATTTAGAGTACTTCGAAATAAAACGAGAAAGTAACGCATACGTTTGTAATTTTCACTCTAATTCGTTTGCAAAATATTTTTCAACTGAATTTTATATGACAATATTGTTTGAAGGACAATAATATTTTTCATAACATAATAGCCAAGCATTTGCAAATTACTTATAGAGCGAACAGAATTCGGCGCACGGTACTCTTTATTGACATTTTCTCCCTCTCCCTATAGCGTAACCCTTCTTCTTTGCCAAAATTCGTCTGTGACCTCGCACACACATGGGCACGATCACAGACGTACACGCACGCACACACACGCACATAAACCTCGCTCGACCTTCCAACAACCTATAAAACGCAACGAAACCATTTAAATATAAATTAGTCGTATGATGAACATAGTTCGAAGTATTTCCAAGCATCGGAATAGTATCGAAGTGAATTCGCATCGCCGTACTATTTTTCATTGAAATTCCCATATCGTTAACGTCTGGAGCTACCGTAACACTGCGGGGTACAATAAAATCTAAAAATAACAAAAATCACTACCAGCGAAGCTATTGAGATTGTGCGAATCACCCTGCTGACTTTTGTTGGCTCCGCAAAGCTATTTTTCTTTTTTTACATATCGTGGAAAATCTCGTCGCTGTTGACACATCGACAATCGCAAAGTTGCCAGTAATTCGGCACGGGTTAAAGTCCAATTTTTCCAATATATTGCTTTAGATCGATCGACAATAATTAGCATTACAAAAATGAGTCTATGGAAATTACGTTTTTGTGTTTTACGGTCGTTTTTTTAAGTTGACGTTTTAAATATTATTATTATGATTATTATTTTTATAAATATAAATATAAAAATTGATCTGAAAATCTACCGCACTTCTAAAAGTGCAAACGGTCAAAAAAGGAACATTTTCTCATTGCCATTAAACAATGACATCCATCATGAACGTAATAAATTTAAACTCAACATAGCCAAACTCGACAACCATTTGACGTTACACAAATTTGTATTGCAGTATTAAAAAAATGTTTGCTAATTTTCGTCGTTTTGAAAATCAGAAATACCTTATTCAACTAACGCGATGCCCTTGTTGTTGTTGAAACATCACATTTGGTCAACCGCCTGAGCATATCAAGCTGAAGAGATTATTGAACAAATAAATATAACCGGAAGCTTGGTTGATGAAGTCCTTGTATGTTAAAATGGGGAAAATCGACTTGCCGGACTGATTATCGGGATTGGTTTTTTTTTAACGTTTCATTACTTCATAGTACACATAATCATTGATAGGCATGAACCAGCACAGGATTTTGTACAGCCCATGATTGCAAAGAATTTTGTCTGCGTTATTAAAATCTAATAAGATGATCATTCGTATCTTGGTGTCATAAAGAGGATACGACAATATGAAGAAATAATCCTACACGTGACTAGTTTGTCTTAATTGGAAGACAGCGGCGCTTGAGACATCGCGTACACCGTTGAAGTCGCATATCAAAAGTTCACGGTAACTCAGAGTATGGTATTCTCATGTAGGCAACACGGAATTATCGTCCCACGTCCAATTAATGCAACTCAGGGTAGAAGTGCAAGCTGCTAAAATCCGCACATACTGCAGACTTCGCATTATCGCGTCATAGGATGCAACACAGCCGAACATAGTTAAGAGTTGATCCGTTTGGCTTACGTGGGCATCTGCCTGATGCTAGTTATCGCAGATGCCTCGTGGGGCGGTGCAATGAGATCTTGGTGATGATGCGAGAGTTGGATTTTCTGGAAAGCCTGGATCTAAGAGGAAGCTGCTAAGCTGGATTATAAGTGGGATGCATCCGGATTGTGAACCGGGTCGGAATCTAGATAGGAGCTAGAGACCTACATCCGTTTTCAAGAGAAAAAGAGCAGCAGGTTTCATCGAAACACCAGCCTTTTGCTCATTCATGAGTGTAGTTAAGGCAAGACATAGCTTGAACTTGGGTCCAGGCGATTTCGTACCGTACTGATGGACCACACCGACCAGAATCTAGGACACAGTTACCGTGCGATCTCTGAATAGAAATACTTCCTCCCGGAGCCTCAAGGCCGGCATGGCAGTCCTGGCAGGTATTCATTCAGTATGGACGACACCCCGATGAAAATATATTTTCTAAGCTGGAATATTAGTGGGATTTACCCAAATTGCAATACCAGTTTCCGATTGGGTTGTTCAAGTGGACTCTGCGGAACCCATGACATTTTATCACGCTAGTAGCTAGAGATCTCAGTCCTGCTTCGCGAGGGAGACAGTTATCGTCGAGGTGTAGTTCTACTATTATTTGAGTACATTACGAACGCTCGGAGCAACGGCTGTGCCAGAGCTGGTGGGCCTTGCGTGTTCCAACTGACGTCAAAGCTGACCCTGGATACGCGTTTCCGCAGCGGTATAAAGCCACCGATGCCCGGCTTTCGAAGCGATACGCTCTGGCTCTCTCTCTCTCTCTCTCTCTCTCTCTCTCTCTCTCTCTCTCTCTCTCTCTCTCCTCCAACACTTTGTGTTTGCCGTCTCATTTTTTTTGTAAATCTTCATGTTTCATTTGCCTCGCCATATATACAAGATAATCAGGAAATTATGCAAGAAAGCCTATCATCACTGAAGTATCCACTCACGTGTACACGTTCTACCTTGTCGTTACGTTAATCGTTCTGTCAAAAGAGTGTAAAACTGCAGGAAGGACCAAGTGTGGCACAAGTTATCGATCACTGTTTCCCTTCCGCTACAATCAGAACTATCACCATTTCCGAGAACATGACTTATTCGTGGTGTATCGGAGTGTGTAACTTCGCGATTCACCATTTAATACAGCCGAGATATGATGATTCGTCTTATTGGATGGATACATGTCGCTAAGGGCTTTACCATTTTTACTTTCATTCGGAAAACGCAGTGACAAAAATGCCCGTGACTTGAATACGTTCAGAAATCTTAATAGCAGCCCAACATGAAAATACAAAGTCCTATTGTGCCCCGATATCTCAGATCCTACTGGACAGCTGAAAAGACGGGATAGCGAGGCCCTTAACGGTCACTTGGAAAAAAAAATTAATTGATCAACCGATCAACACAAATCAATTAAAATGATCCGATCGACTTGTTTAGTGATCCAGAATTGTCGTGCATAAAAACAAGCTTCTATTTCGCAATGAATTTCGCTAAATGTGAAACATAGGTACATCGCGAAAATATCCATGTGCGAAATTTTCCAGAGAGAGAGAGAGAGGGGGGGGAGAGCGAGAGCGAGAGAGATAGAGAGAAAGGTAGTGATTCGTCAATTGTTCCATCTTCGAGATCCTTTCCTCTTGTTCTTATTGTCACGAACACACAAAGCGATTTCGAACGAGTCGATCTGTCGTATAAATTTCATCGACGCACGCAACAGCCACAAAGGGGTACAGTGCTCGGTTAAAGGGGTATAATCGGCAGCGGGGATCTAGAAAATTTGTATCATTATATGATGGCGGACTAAATCCTCGCTATCAAACCCTACTTACGAATCTGGCATACATCTACCATTCCAAGACCGTCTTTCCCAATTATTAAACTTCCTTAGACCCAATTTTTCTCGAAGATGAATTTATTCATAGAAAGAAAATCATTCTCAACCGGTCCGCCAACTTTTTATCCGAGTTTATTAAAACGTCATTATGAAGAACAAAAAAACATGTTTTTACAGACTCTCTTCCACTTCAATATCTTTTTTTCAGATGTCTTGGGTACACTGACGTAAGTAAATTCCACTTCTTTATTATCTCAAAGTTTTCCGTGTATAGAAAACGAAGAATATAGTAAAAAAACAAACGAAGAAGTCACACTGACTCGATCCGAAAAAAAAAATTAAGTTTCACATATCACGCACGTGTTTATCGTGCCGATTACCGTTAATCCCATTGGACGAGTAATTTGAAGATGTTATCTCTTGCATTTTGCAAACAGGCAATATTTAACGTTAGTATGAATTTTTCAATTATGCATGGAATTATACGATTTGCACGTGCATCAACGTTAATGCACATACAGCCGTACGTCATTTGCTGAAAGTGTTGCAGCGCTCCTTTACCTTCTCAAGCTTCGAGGCCTGTCTCCCTATCTGTTTTTTTGCTCTTACATAACCCACCATCGATATTATTTGTTTTACGCCACTGCGACCAATGTTCCGATCTCTTTCCCCGAGCTTCGATACATAATCAATAATAATACTTCATTGACACGTTCCCTGCACACTGAGAGAAAAGTCCATGGTATTCAGAACAAACGCCCTTGGTAAAAGAGGGAATCGTAAAATTCGTTATAGTTTATTGACATCGCAATCATAATATAGTTAACACGACTATAATCGAAAGGTATGCCTAAATAAGCGATTTGGATGGCATGTTTGACTATCTATTATTTCCAAAATGAAAATTCACTATTGCAAAAGGCTTGACAAAATAGATATGCCCGACTGGAAATGTTGTTTCGGCAGCCGGATCACTGATCAGGCCGGTTCAAGATACGGTCCGGAATACCATAGAAGCGCCCGCCTGATCTGTACAGGATATTTACTGGATCAGTGAATCCGGAGAACGGGTGTAACAAAGACAAACCGATCAGTCCTGAATCAGGTGATGTTGCGAGGACCTTGTTACGGCGCCGAAGTCCGTGCCCGATCGACGCCGTATTTCTGCCGCATCAGTAGTACCCAGATACCAAGGTAAGAAAGCAGCATCAATCAGGCCCACGTCAGACGACTCGCAACGCGTCCCTCACATGGCTCTGTTAAGGTTACCTGTCCACGGCCGGATCGATTTTCCTTTTCCCATCCGTGCTCCGAGGTTGGCTAATCCAGTAGACATCCGGTGCCGATCCGCCATGCACTTCGAAGTGTATGTCTGATTTGCGCCGCATGTCTACCGGATAACCTTATTCGGGGCCATCAAAGTAAACAACTGAGCTGCTGCGTGCATAATTTCGGCAAGTTTCTAATTAAGGTAATATGGTGTCCATGCGGACGCCGTCATCATCAAATCAAGATACAAAGAACGAATAAAAATAAATTTGCAGTTTGTATCGTGGGAATGCAACGCTTTTTTTCTTCCCTTGTCATTCGTTTATTTTTGTCATCATCAAAAGGTAATCAATCAAATGAGATCAATAAAATTTCATTAGTACAAATAATTTTTTTTTTACAAAATAATCAAAAGCCTTTTTTTGTGCAAATCCCGGTCGTAACACTCCAATGAGAATATGTGAAAACATTTGAGTTATTTTCACAGCCTAAATAGGCAGTAAAAATCCGGTTGAAACAGAATTATTGTTACATTGCCGTGATGCAATCTTCAACCCCATGGATAAAATTATTGACATTCTTTAGAATAGAATTAGAATGATAATAATATCCAAGGAAAAAAAAGAAGGTTTACACAAGTGTTGGAATGGCTAGAAAGGGTAGCGCGCTCAGCTTTAGAATAAGAAGACGTGATTCAATTCCGAGGGGAGGTAACAAACTTCAACGAGGCAGAATACGTTTTCTTCCAATTATCATATAGGCAGGATCATCAAGAACGCACTACTTATATCAGTACCTTCAAAGTATCGATACCTACTCATATCGATACTTTATGCAATTTTTTATGGGACTATAAGGGATAATGGGAAAAATATATTTTGGAATCACACATGTATTAATAAACAATAAGTAGAAGTATTATGTGAATCATCTTTATTAATCGATGAAAATATTTAAGAGAAAAAAAATAATTAAACGAGAGAGAGAGAGAGAGAGAGAGAGAGAGAGAGAGAGAGAGAGAGGGAGAGAGAGAGAGAGAGCTGATTGTGAGAATGGAAACGACGCCGCTCGCCGTGCTGCCAGCCCGGCGTAAACAATGAGCGGTTTAAAAAATTGTTCGTTCTTGTAATTTGTTCGCTAGGATGGTGTTCAGAAATTGTGAAGTTCGCTTAGTCGCATTCGATTCGGTACCAGATATGTTTCTTTTGATGTCGAATAAGTATCGCTAGAATGAATCGATGCTAAAAGTATTTGATATCGAAAATAAAGAACAGAGTACTTTTTCGGATTCACTTGTATCGTAATATTTCGACTCCGAATATCACAACGATAATATTATATATTCGATAAGCCTCGACCAATTGCGTTTGGTAATGGATGCCAATCGAGTAGCGCTATTGGTTAAAATTACCCAATGACACTGGTCGTGTTCGTTGGGTCTCATCATTTTGATACGAGCAAGTGCGCATGCGCATAATGATGCGCAACGCGCAACTGCGCAATGAAATGGGTCATGCACAAAACGAATGACTCGTTTCATTGCGCAGTTGCGCGTTGCGCATCATTATGCGCATGCGCACTTGTTCGTATCAAAATCATGAGATCCAACGAACACGACCGCTAGAGTCGCCAGAGCCTGACCAACTACCGCGCCACCACGGCCGGTGACATAGGCTCGAAACCTCGGCCAGCATACAAATACTTCTCAATTCGATACAAGTACTTTTGGTTTCGATACCAAGCAAGTATCGGAAGAATATATCGATACCATAAGTACTTGGTATCGAAAGGAACGTATCGATACTTTACTTATATTTACTAGTATCGGAACATCCCTATTTCACGCTCGGTAAAGCTCTGATCCGGCAGCCTGTACCGTGCCGTGGTACGGGATACGGTGTGCCGGATGCAGCTCTAGTCTGCCTCGTAGCAACATTTCTAGTCGGGTGGTTAATTCAGCGCTATAACAAAATCGGCGGACAAATACTAATGTTGTATACTATACGTTGAGTTTAGTTCAGTCAAACTTCTATTATTCTTTTTAAGTTTGTACTATTCATATGGTTAACATTAACGTTTTCCGATTATAATTTGTTAGAAGACCATATGAAAAGTGACTATTCGAAAAAAAATCATAGTAAAATCTACTTGTAGGGAAGACGTAAATTATTTGTCGTTTGACCAACCGCAACTTAATAGTTTCAAGAACCACGCATGTTTCACAAACTGTTGCCTATTATGTTTGTTCCATTATAAAAATAGGATATCAGTTCAATACTTCATCTTGTAGTTCACCTTCTGATCTTAAAGGATACACATTACTATGCATATAGCAGGTCGTATCATATAATATGATATAAATCACTATTATATGGTACAAAACTATTGCGGCGCCCCAAAAATCCATTGAAACAGTGACTTGTATTATTTAAAAAAAGATCTGTGCAAAATTTTACCTAAATCGTAGGTAACAGCTTCTCGGAAGTTCAACCGAAATTACTTCTATCTCTTATGCCATACCTGTGCTAAAGATGCCAAAAGTACTCGGTAGCGTAGTCACAGCGTGCGTATGACGGGCAGAAGGTAGACCGTTAGGTTCTAGATTCGATTCCGATTAGGCGAAACATTTTCTGCAAAGTCAATGACTGACTGACTGACAGGAGGTCATGGAGTAGTGAATAATAATTTAAAAAGTCATCGAAGTAGAGCTCTCAGTTGCGTAATTTATTTGATTGTGGATTTATGTAATATTCTATACATTTACTAGACGGACATTGATGCCTTGTACCAACACTTGAATACCACACCAAATCCGGATATAGCAGGTCGTATCTTATAATATGGTACAAATCATTATAAACATCGTCGCAAATCATAGGCAACATTTTAAATTAATGTGTTTCACGCCACTACTAGAATCTTGGGGATGAACATTTTCGATAGTATCAGAGAATATCCATTTTCTGAAAGCCTACTATATTATATAACATTAAAGAATAAACGCATGTTTGTAAGATTGATGGTTGCGGGTAACATATGTGCATAATTCATGCAACTGCTAAAATATCAATAAACAGTACTATACTTTTGGCAGTAACTATGGCTACAAAATATTATTATCCCCTCAGGGAAATATAAAATATAGTTGAAATATAGTTGAGATCACTAAATATTTATCTCAGCGCAATTTTTCAAACATAGCTGCTTTGTTCGCTAATGTTGTGTGATCAAAGCTGTCTAGCAGTGGTAGAAACTACAGTAATACAACATTAGTATTTGTACCCAGGTAGGAAATCAAAAGGCTGACGATGTAAACAAGCTTGTGCGAGCCTTGTTTCACCGAGCCTGAGTGAGACAGACCTGGGCCTGGTTTCATTGCATCGTTTGGAGCAGCCTGGAACCAAGACTGGCTGCTTAGCCTAAACTCAGGGTTATTTCAAGCTTTATTCAGCCGGTGAATTTTAAGGCTAAAAAATCAACGCTGGATGCAGGCTTGTTTCAGGTTGTGATAAAATAAAATAAGTTTAAAATAATATTTTTTCTGTACTTTTACGAAAAAAAAATTTTGCAATGAATTTGTCGAGTGCGAAGACACGAAAAACGAAAGCGAAAGAGGCAGCTCAGAACATTTGAACATATGCTCTCATCGATATTTATGAGGTACACAAAAAAGTTTTTTTTCTCGTCACACACAGATTTCGTGTATACTCACTCTCTGGAGTTTGCGTACACTCTGTGTATTACGTGTCCCATAAACAACAAATAAAATAAAGTATTGTTTTAAAAAATATTTTTTATATATATTTTATAATAAATAATATAATAAATAATAAATATATATAATGATTAAAATGAATTCTTTACAAATGTATTAAATTTACCCCAATGTAGAATATAGAAAACTAAAAACAGGCCTCATATAGCCTCGAGAAGAGTTTGGGATAAGCCTGGTCATAAAAATGCTCGTGAAGGCTTCATTAAGGCTCGTTTTGAGCCTTGTTGTTTCGTCGTTTCAGGCTTAGTACAGGCTTTTCTACCAGCCTTTGGTCAAGCCTGTGTGCAAGAGCCTGAAACCGCGTTATCATTCAGAGGTTCAGCTAAGCCTGAAATCAGGCTGGTGCTCAGCCTGAATTAAAAAATGTGAGCCTTGTTTCAGAGCTTGGCGAGCCCTTTTTTCATCGTCAATTCCTACCTGGGTACGCGCATGTTGTTATAGTACTGAATTAACCATACGTATATGTTCAAGCCTTTTACAATATTGAATAATCATTTCGGGGATAATAAACAGTCAAACACGCCACCCAAACTCGCATGTTTACGTATACTTTTCGCTTATAGTCGTATTAACCATATTATGATTGCGGTGTCAATAAACTATAACGAATGTTACCATCCCATCTTTTATCATGGGCGTTTGTTGTGAATACCATGGATTTTCCTCTCAGTGCAGATTTGAGTTATTTTCCGCCCTAGTTTAGCTTTTTACACCGTCACCTCGTCACCATCACAAAATTGTTCAAGGCAATATGGATGATCTGACCTCGCGGCAGCCACACCGTGCCTGCGAACGCCGAGCACCCTCAATACGCATTTTGATTCCGATCTCTGCTATCCCACATTCCCCATCCACAAACCCACGCGACTTCATCATTATGTCCCTCCGGGTTTTCCATCCCGCTACTCCGTCGCTCGATCGCTGAGTTTTTCCCTCTACCACATTCGAACGCCGCGCACAGTGACCAGTCGCAGGAAACTTCGGGCTCGGAGTTCCCCCGGTATCGTAATTCAATCCAAGTGCGCCCATGTGGCCAGAGCTTGCTCAATCAGCGAGTGACGAAGATCTTCAAAGCGCAGTTTGAGCGTGGCGGTTGCTCTCGGTTGCCAAGATTCGCAGTGGATCTCTCAGTACCGGCGAACCATGCCGGTCACATTCCGTGGCTTTTGGCTCGTCTCCTTGCTCGTTCATTGAGAGGGTTGCGCGCGCCAGCACGAGTACTAGCAGCGGCAAGAGGCACCGAGCAGACCGTGAGGTAGATTAGGTCGTGAGCTTGCTTCAACAGTCGTTCAACCCGCGGCCTAGATTCTCCAATGACGTCATTCACGGTTTCTCTTTTCAGCTTACGCAAGCGCACCCTAGCCTCTATGAACTAGGGCCAGGGCTTTAGTTACATACCTATCTTGCCCTCTTTTTCTTTCTCTTTCGCCACCCTCTGTTCTCTCTGCTACTGTGCCGTACCACTTCCCCCCCCCCCCTCCTCTGTCTCTTTCTCAAGGACCGCATGCGTATATGCACACCATACTGGTCACCTATGCAATTCACGATCCGTGCACGCAAGAAAGTGAGAGACGCCTCTCTTACGAAGTCTTCGTTGCCATGTGTGGTCGTTGATGCCGATACCGAACTTGGCATATTAACGGTCTCGGTGGACGCGACTCGCTTATGCATTCTCGAGGCAATCCGGCGGTTCTAGAAATTATCATCGCTCTTGTGGGCCCTTTTGTAAAAGTGGGCTTTGCCGATCGGTCCTCCATCTCGACCGTGCGAGATCTCCACACTCGTTGATTTACCATTCGTAAGTGTATCTCCTACTGGAGAACCGTCTTCATCATGGTGAAAACAGAATGGCGAACTCACGATCACTGTGTGGAAAGCTTATCCTATCCTATGTGCCATGGGACAGGGGCAATTCATCGTTAAGGTTCCTCCGTAGGCCGAAAATCTCAAAAATACGTTTTGTTTTATCGCACCGCTCTATAACCCACGATTTTAGCTCGAATATACAACAAAGCTTTCGCAAAAATTCCAAAAGATGACCGACCTATGACGATTTTCACGAAGCGTTAGATCTTCCACTGCGCTACGGCGAACTTTTTATTTGACGTTTTCTTGAAAATATGTTGAAATATATGAAACGGTGTGAGTGGTAAGTCAAAATGTATTTATCCGATAAATTTCAAACTCGGATGGACCAGACTTCATAACATTTCCTTCCGTATGAACGGATGATCTACTGACATATCCAACCGTTTGTTGATAACAAATTATTAACGTTGTTTTCTTTGTTGAAAATCGATCTGTGTTTTCTACCGCTAATCATGTTTGCAATGTTCAAAATTTTAACAAAATATGCCTTCGCACGAAATTTTTATCATCATACTTACAGTAATTGTTTTTATTTTTCATTCCAGTTCACCCTAGTTGACAGAACCACCTACACTGATTGGCCATGTATGAATGGCAGCAATTTTTTTTTTTAAGTACCTATAAGTTCATCGTTTATAAATATTTTCATTGAGAAATACTCAAACTTGGCAACACTAGGTGTTAATTGTATGTAAAATCTCGATTGGAAAACCTCATCGCAAAAAAAAATATAGAAAATGGGACGGTTCTTTGGGCTTCAAGCTTATCCAGACCCGTTAAATTCATAAAACGACTGGTTTGCATTTATTATTCTCAAAGGCAACCGAGCTATGAATCTTGACTACGTTCACAATACATCAATTCTTATCAATCGAATCGTCTATAAATTTAAAAAAATATTGTTCACGCCAATGATCAACGACGCGATCGATTGCCTGGAGATTATGCAACTTTTTATTCGTTTGAGACGTGTCGAATGTGACGCGTGCAATTGCGGATGTTTGCGTAGGCATATGCATACACGCGTCTGTATATATATATGTCTGCATGTATTTGCGTATATATGTATATGCGCGAGTGTATAATCGAATTGTATGTGGCTGCGAAAATAATTAATCATCTTGAGATATAGTTCTGCCTCAGCAAAGCCTTTGATCGTGAACAGCCGTGTGTACGAGCTTATATTTGCAGTGCAAGTGCTCGCTTAAGTTTCCATCGATTTCGTATATACGTATATAGATTTCATATATATATATATATATATATACACACACAAACGCACCCACACACAAACTTATAAATATGTCTATAAATATTTATAGATACTTATAATCATACGAATCTAATTACTGTGATTGAATCACATGAACTTCATCCTCCCCTTATAATTACATGCATCAATACATAAGCTTATAAAATAAGACGAATCGCCATGTACACGAAAGATTGTGTACAAATCTCCAACGTTTCTCTTGACGTAGTTCGTGTTGTTTCGACGTTTTGCACAAAAACAATAGAATTTGTTTTAGAATATATGAGACAATGTCTAAATCTGTACACAACGTTTTTCTTTCTCTATCGAATCCATTCCTTGGCCCATTTTGGTACAAAAAATCATTATATTCTTATATCGAATATGGAAATATGCGAACTCTGGGCACATAAAAAAAGATTTTCCCAAAAACCCTGACAACAAAACAGTTCGCAGATTTAGTTCTAATACGATTGGCGAATTAACGAGAAGGTACGATTTTGTTTGTACTCGAGTGACGGAGAACATGAGCTAAGATGCAGGCAGGAGTTTGAGGAGTGACCACGCGATGTTTTCGATTTTTTTTTAACGAGTCTTTACGTAAAAATCGTTTTTCGATCGACTTATATTAGTATTCTTTCAGAATTATTTACGCCCACGATGATAACTCGAGACGCGAGGAATGGACGTGCTAATTTGCGCAAAGTGATTTTGTATCGTTCACGAAAGTAATAAAAGTTGGCTCGATTAGCTCATGCACGGAAAAAAAGAAACTGCGAAAATTACAGTATAAGCCACATAAAAAACAGGGTGCCATATTCCATTTTACAGTAAAACAGAGTAATGTAAATCCTGTCCTACAAAGATGACAAATTTTCCTGTACACACTGACATTTTTACAGTTACACTGGCTTATTTACAGTTCGGTATTGTGAATACATCAGTGTTTTCCGTAAAAATATTCAACTGTAAAATTTACACGAGATCACTGATTTGTATACTGTACGCAAACTGCAATGGTTACAGTGTACACGGTATTGAGTACAGAGTGATTCATTAAATTGTACAGTGTGACACGGTAGTTTTACTCTTCTTTCGACAGTTCGTAACGTAATCTGTGCACTCTGAGATTTTTACAGTTACACTGATTTATTTACAGTTTGATATTGTGAATAAATCAGTGATTTCAGTAATTATATTCAACGATAAAATTTAAATGAGTTTCAACAATAAAATTTAAATGAGAATTTAAATCTGTTTTTTATACTGTACGTAAAGTGCAAGGGTTACAGTGTACACTGTATTGAGTACAGAGTGATTCATTAAATTTCACAGTGTGACACGGTAGTTTTACTCTTCTTTCGACAGTTCGTTACACAGGTTTATTTGCAGTTTGATATTTTGATTACATCAGTGATTTCACTAAAAATATTTAACTGTAAAATTTAAATGCGATCACTGATTTTTATACTGTACGCAAATGAGGCACGAGGTGAGGCATGAGGCCAGGACACAAAGGATTGCCAGTTAGTAGTGCGTAGTTTATGAGACGCGGACATTGAAATTTGTGCGACAGAATTCAAGAAATTATAAAGAGAGAATTTTTTTTTCATATGTACGTTCGTGTCTGATTAGGACTTGTCTCGCGCGTCGGGTGAAGCACGTGGCCAGGACACAAAGAATTGCCAGTTAGTAGTGCGTGGTCGATAGGATGCGAACGTTGAATTTTGTGCGACATAATTGAAGAAATTATTTTAAAAAGAGAGATTTATTTACAAAAGTGTACGTTCTTGTGTATGTGACTGATTTTTAAGGTAGTACGAGCGCGCAATCTTGATTTCTATAGATTTTGTTCAAATTTTTACCAGACATTGTTCATATCGTTATGCATGTTTGAGTGAAATTTCAGAACAGTCGACTATTTAGATTGGGAAATAATGGGTTTTAAAATTGAAACTTTGAACACTGCATTGAACTGCATTGAAATTTAGATAGAATAATTTTCCGTAAAAAATATTTGTCCCCTATAATAAGAAGACATATGACAACATCGCAGAACAGTATTGTTCAATATTTCGAGAAAAAAATAATTATCGTGTTCCTAAAGTTTAAAATGTTGTTTTATAAAAATATTTGCATCATAAATATTAACATTTTATATTGTTTATGTCATCTTCATTAAAAACTAAAAGTGTTGGTTCGTTCATAATTAATTAAAAACTTTGTTCGATTAAAAATTACTTCCAAATAAAAATGTGTGTTGCCTTATTATTTTAAATATGCCACGCAAACTCACATCATTGGATACGTGGAACGATGCGGTATTGCCATGTGTCTTCTTATTATAGGAAACAAATATTTTTTACGAAAAATTATTCTGTCTAAATTTCAATGCAGACCCTGCAGTGTTAAAAGTTGCAATTTTAAAACCTATTATCTCCCAACCTAAATAGTCAACTGTTCTGAAATTTTACGAATAACATCCATAATGATACGAACAATGTTTGGTTAAAATTTGAACCAAATCTATAGAAATCATGATTGCGCGCTCGTACTACCTTAAATATTTTCTACACATTTTTTTCATACTGCTTTTATGCATAAACTTTTTTTTGTTTGTCTACATAAACTCTGTCGATATAACTGGCGCATTCAGTGTACATAATACAGATTAACCAACTGTCAAATTACAAGTTTTGTTAAATTTATATTACAGTGTTGAACTGTCAAACTTTACTTTTGACTACACTGTATTGTGGACTGTGTTCCAGTAAAAGATACAGTAGAGCGGTTCGAGTCCAAAGAGAGACAGTATAGGAACTGTAATAATTGACTTTGAGCACACTGTATTTTGAGCACTGTGTTTCAGTTAATATCGCTGTGCAATAACTCGAGTCTAATGCGAACTGTGTAGCCCCTGTCTTTTATACTATTTCTTTTTTTCCGTGTGAGACAAAGAAAATGTTGATATGCTCAGCGAGCACCGGCGGGGAGTCAGAAATGACGCGCTTCGATTCGGCTCTTAGTGTTTTCAATTTTGTTTTTTTTTCCGTTCACCGCCGTCTACGTAGTTCGGTCTGTATACGCCGATCCGTTCGCACGCGTTTTATCTTCGCAATAACACATTCCGCCATATTGATGCGAGCCTTATTTTCGCGCAAGGCGCGTATCGTGTGTTTTGTTCTCGAGTGTTCGACCTCCAATGTGAGTTTCAAGTTACGTTTTACAGGTGCGATAAAGGCTCGTCGATCGCCTGCCGTCTCCGCAAAAGCATCGATCGTACGGTCGAACGCCGGAACACGAGCTGTCCGTCCAACTTCTCAACTGACCTTGGTCAATTTGACTCGATCAGACACGATACGCGCCGACACTTTTCCATCACAAATAATTACGATAATTCACATTTGCTCGTCGTTATTGCATTAATTATCCGCAGTCGCGAGTGACTTTCGTCGCGAGAGCTTTGTCGCTGACTTTCGCGTAAGAGGAAAACATATATTTTTTCGACCGTCGTTGCGTCGGTGCGCGCCTATTAATATACAAATCGAGATCTATATTTGCGGGGGCGCACGTATTTGCATGTCACGGACAAATCGATTATTTGAGCTATCAAGATCAAACTTTTCGCGATTGACGATCAATAAAGAAGGCAAGTGTGAGCAAATATAACACATTTTATAAAACGAAATGCGTATACTCGACGGCAAGTCAATTTTTCAACATTTTTTCACAAATATATCGAAAACACGATCGACATCTGAAAAGAGACGCTAAATTCCTTTAAACGTAAATATATTTGGGTTAGCTTTGAAAGCCATATAGGAAAATATTGTACTACACGTATATATTGGGAGTACAAATATTAGGTGTACAAATAAGTTTTAGGACAGTTTTCAAAAAATTCAAGATTTATTAAAAAAGAAGTAAAACACAGTTATTCATCGAAGTAATCTCCATCACACTGAATGACCTTCAGCCATCTCTCAGGTAACTCGCGGATGTCTTTCGCAAAGAAACTTTCGTCTTGCGAGGTGAGAAATTTAGCGACCCATTTTTCCACTTCTTCAAATGTTTTGAATCGCACGTCAGACAAATCGTTCTGCATTTTCCGGAATAAATGATAATCGGATGGGGCTAAGTCTGGTGAATACGCCGGGTGTGGTACAGCTTCCCATCCAAGCGCTAGTAACGTATCCTTGACCGGTTTACCCACATGAGGCCGCGCGTTGTCATGGAGCAGTTTTACTGGACGTTTTCCTTTACCAGAAAATGGACGTTTCTTCTCAATTTCTTGATTCACTTGCATCAATTGATGACAATAGCGATCGGTAGTAACTGTTTGACCAGGTTTGAGAAGTTGATAATACAGTACGCTTTTCATATCCCACCATATGCACAGCATGACTTTGTTACAATGAACATTGCGCTTTGGCGTGGATGTTGTCGGCTCGCCGGGGTCAACCCAATGATATTTGCGTTTCGGATTATCAAAATAAATCCACTTTTCATCGCCGGTCACAATTTTCCACAAGAAAGGCTTTCTATGTTGCTTGTTGTAAAGACTCACACAAATGTTAAGACGGCTGTTTTTATTTTCTTGAGTCAGACAGTGTGGTACCCACTTTGTTCCTTTTCGAATCTTACCCATTGCTTTTAAACGATAAGAAACAGTTTGTTGAGTTACTCCAAGCTGTTCCGAAAGTTGTTTCTCCGTCTGACAAGAGTTTTCATCCAGCAACGCTTGCAGTTCCTGATCGTCCACCTTTACAGGAGGCCCCGTGCGTTCACGGTCACTAACGTCGAAATCACCTTCTTTGAATCGCTTATACCAATACTCACATGTACTTTTAGATACAATGTTGTCTCCAAGAACAGAACATATCGATTCACACGCTTTCCTAACACTTTTTCCTTGATGGAATTCATAGCGAATGCAGTGTCTAATAAATAGCTTATCGGTCTGCATGTTTAATTTACAGAATTTATAGGTTATGTTTATGACTCCTTGACGTTTCGATACTACATATCAAGCGCCATCTATGATAAGTGAGCGGGACCTTTGAATTAATTTAGAATAGCTGTTATGATACAAAATCGAAGTGTCCTAAAACTTATTTGTACACCTAATAAGTCTCCGCCGTTTGACAAAAGATGGCCTCACCAGAAGGTTATGGTTGAAATTATCAGATGTAAAACGTCATAACGTTAGGTTGGAAATCTGGCAAGACCATAACCTTGAAATATTAGCGATTTTGTATCAGCATCACATAATTGTTTGCTTGCGTAAATGTCGAATTTTGAGCCGAATAAGCGTTATTTGCGGGAACTCTTGCATTTGGCACGATAATGCTTCCAATTCCGCGTCTTCGTTCCCGCAAATGACGCTTATTCGGCTCAAAACTCGACATTTTCGCGCGAAAAAATGATGCCATGCTGATGCAAAATCGATAATATTTCAAGGTTATGGTCTTGCCAGATGTCCAACCGTACGATATGACGTTTAACATGTGACAATTACAACCATAATCACCTGGTGGGCCCATCTTTTGTCAAACGACGGAGACTTATTTGTACTGCCAATATATACGTGTAGTATATTGGGAGTACAAATATATACGTGTAGTATCATAAAAATACCGACATTGGTGGACAGGCAATCGGCGTTCGGTTCTGGCGGTTCTTCGAGTTGAGCCGCGTTGTGCAAGTCCATACTTGGAGAGGTGACCGCTCAGCCGTGCACCGGCTCGCGCATCAACCAATGAGCGGAAGGCCGATACTTCTAAGACGTTGGTGTAAATACTGAGTAAAAGTCTGTGCACCAGAGAGATTCGGAAGAATATGGGGCCGTCTATACCGGTACGGGTTTTCTACAGTTGCCCGTACCCACGGCACGTGCGGTATAGTGTAGCTTGAGACAGCTGTGGATGCAACGGAAGTTGGATTAGATTGGCAAAGTACGGGTGGGTAATACGGGATAGGGAAGGGTAATATTGTAAAAACCCTCAAAGGCCACCTTGGAACTAAGGAAATAAAAAACAAACATTTTGAATAGTCGTTTAGCAAATAATTTTTTTTTAATCGGAACAATCCAAGCTCGCAATGACCTTAAGTATAATTATGAAAATAAAAATATACGTAAAAATTATACTATATATATGGTTACGTTGATGTTTTATTTATCTTAATTTTCGTTTTTATAATTATACCTGAGATCATTGTGAGGTTGGATTGCTTTCACTTTTCTTTTTATATAATTTATTTTGTAAACGAGTATTTTTTTATATTGTGAAAGTTTCAACGTATACCCTTGCGGATTTTTACCTATTTCTCTTTCAAATTGAACCCTTCCCTATCACGACCTACTCGCACTTCGCTAGTCGAACCTAACTTTCGTTGCGTCCACAACCGATATTGTACAATGTTATTACAGTCGAACCTCGATATAACGAATCTCTAGGGAAGTTCGTTATATCGAGGTTCTTCTGTGTGCGTATACACACACACACACACACACACACACACACACACACACACACACACACACACACACACACACACACACACACACACACACACACACACACACACACACACACACACACACACACACACACACATATATGGTCAAATATTATGCGGCAATGTTATCAAAGCTAACCTACATATATCCACGTCTACAGCAATTTAGGGTAATTGGTCAGAGGTCAATTATGTTTCTGTCCTCCTCTTTTTTTCTACAGTTTCTGATATTCATTCGAAAAATTGTTGGAAAATGATCCGTCCATGCGTGTGTGTACGTGTGTGAAGAAACTTAAGCAATTTTCAGAGTTGACAAAATGATCCTAGTGAACTCGACGAATATACATATCGAATTTTGCAATAATGGCTGAATGCACTCGTCTAACCGATCACATGGCCAATAAAGTGTTATATTTCAATAGTTGCTGGGGTGTATGCGTCATAGCGGCGGTGCGTATTCAATTTCAAATATACGTCGCGGAGTTTCAGTTTTGTGAGATTCGATCTTTGATAAAACAAGAGGCAAAACATTATGAATCGAGTAACCGTTCGCAAAACATCAAATTTTTCTCGTATGTTGTGTGAGCTAACTTCGTTAAGATTTTGTCGACGTAGCGTGTTTCTGTTTTTATTGCATGTGTCGGTCATACTTTTTTTACGTGAATACATCTTTGCTCCGCGAGAATTTTAAATTTAATATTCTTTTAAGTATGGAAACTGTTAATTACAAACACACATACGCAAACACACGCACACACACACACACACACACACACACGCACACACACATATATATAACAGTATTTTTGTATAGGTAAGAGATGAAGTTACATATACACGTATCAAAATATTTCGTAAAAATATATAAATGTATGTAGATTGAATATTCTGTTTTTTACACCGATTATCGGATACGGTCGTGTGTGTATGTGTGTGTGTGTCGTTCTTCGAGACCATCATAAGAACTCTCCGGCTCATTTTTCATTCTCTTGCCTTTTTGGCACCTTTTTGGCACGCTGTAGAAAGGTGATTTCGTTCCCGCGCATGTTGCATCTCAAATGTCTCGTATCTGACAAATCGTAGTCGCGAAATACGTACGCGGAGACATTTAGACGATTATTTTTTTTGTTTTGAAAATAGTTTTTAAAATATTGCCGCGCAGGATTATCGTGTTTCGAAAATAACTGCAGTCTCGCGTAAATGTCACGCGATCCGTAGCCACAGTGGCGCTGCTCTCGGCAATGACGACGTCTTGACGTCACAAACGGTCTGACGTCGCTGAGTTTTTTTTATCGATTTTCGTTCCCGTGTTACGAAACGAACGTGCTTAATAGTAGTTTTGTTGTTGTTTTTATTCTCGCAAAAAACTAAACTTTCGTCCCAAATACCGGCCAGTCGAAGTTTATAAATGTTTCTAATAAATCGTTGGAATATTTTTTTAATCGTTTTTAGATAATTGGTGGAATAACTAAAAGTACTTTTGACGAACTTGTTTTGGTAGTTATGAATTCTATTCATTTTGCTACTAAAAACAGTTTGCAAATTATTTTTCGTTCCTCATGATTGTACCACGGTCCTACATACAGGTCTGGAAGGGCGTTTTCGCATGGTGGAATGTGTCACCGTGAGTGAGGCAAAAATATAGTTTCACATCTATTCACTGGAAGCGCTCTCACGTAGAATTCTTGTCGATATAGATATACATCAAATTTCGGAAAATTTGCTCTATTGCACAGCTGTTAGGACCTGCGTTTGATTGGCTAACTTCTACGTAGCAGCGCTCCGGGTAGCAGAACCAAAAACTGCAATTTTTCCTCATTATCTGAGTCACTCCCCACCCTAGGGGTTTCCCGACCTGTATGTAAAACCCTGGTTTGTATGCGAATTGCAAGCTCACCTCGGAATTGTATTTTACGTTTAGCAGAATTGAACAGTGGTCTTATTATTTTTCATTACATCCGGCATTTTTTTCTCACTCCTCATGCATCGTGAGCTGAAAACGTAATGTGATTCGAGCTGTCACTCAAGTGAGTGTCAGTGTCCGTTTTGATCGTACGGCAAATAAACCGCAGAGTTGCAGATGCGTCTTTCATCTAAAACCAAGCCGACAGAGCGGCAAGCATGAATTTTTCAAAATTTACTTAAAATGGGTGTCTAGCCGGAGCGCGCGAATTGATCCGGTGAAAATGGATTTCATTATTTGCCCACTCACGCGCGGATCAACGCAATGTTCGAGCGTACCTATGAATCACTTGTGCAGTACTTAAAGAGTTCATGTGCTCATGGGCATACAGTACCCGCTAAGTTCTGATACATTTACAACGATCAAAAATTCGATTCTTTTTCTTCTTTAAACGACAGAACTGTATATAGAGCATATTTTCCCATAGTTGAAAAACGAGATTCGAGAAACTTCAAACGTTACAGGCCCGTCAACGCTGTGCCCCACCGCTCGGATGCATTATCGAAATTGGCGTGCAGGATTTCTCAAAAACTATTAAGCCGATTGAGTTGAAACTTGGTAGAAATATTGCAACAATATTGGTATCTTCTATTTGACGAAAATTGTTTTTGAAAAATTCGGGAGAAAAACTACTTTTTGAATTCACATTTTACAGAAATGTTGCGTGTAATGTAGATTTTTTTTGTAAATGCGTGCCATTTTCTCAAATTTGCATTCTTTTCTCTTTCATTGCCGTCACATAGTAAATATACATGTTCCAACTGAAAAAATGTTTGAACTTTTTTGCAAATCAAAGTCTACGCGCAGCTAGACTGCACGCCGATTCGCAACTCCCGCGGCGACCTTGCTGTAACACTCTGCCACAGCTCCGCCTTTTTGTGGGTGAATTAATTTAAAAAAAAATGTATTCGATGCTTAAATAAACTATTAAAGGATACCTAAAGTTTTATAATTGTAGAATACAAGTCTGAAATTGGGTGTCTTTATAGCTTAGACATCCGTTAAGAATACCCAGTCGTAATATAAACAAATAACGCAACACAACGACCTTTTTTTTAACCTCGAAAATGTCAAAGTTTGTGCGAAATAAACAGGATTTGCGGGAAGCATTGCTTTTCTGCTTCAAACAAAAAAAAACAGCAGCTAAAGCACGTCCGTTACCTCGAGGAGGCCTACGGCGAACATATACCATCAAAAACAACGTGTGAAGATTGGTTCAAGCGGTTCAGAAGTGGCGATTTTGAGACTGGGGCCAAGGAGCGCTCGGGAAGACCGCAAACATTTGCGAACACCGATCTACAAGCGTTATTGGATGAAGATGACACTCAAACAGAAGATCAACTTGCTGACCTGCTGAAACTGAGCGAAACTGTGAATGGGCATCGCTACCGACAACAACTAATCAATTTGAACCACGCATTGCTCGAAAAACAGCCAGAATGGGGCACGAGACACGAATGTGTGATATTGCAGCACGACAACGCTCCGTGCCATCGCATGCAGTTCCATCGTCCAGGACACCATAAAAACACTGAAATGGGATCTGCTACCGCACCCGCGGTATTCGCCAGACCTGGCTCCTTCAGACTATCACTTGTTCCGCTCGGAGGCGCATGGCTTGGGTGGGCTACACTTGGCCAATTACCATGCAGTACAAAACTGGTTGGACGGATGGTTTCAGTCCAATGACGCGTTTTTTTTATCGTCGGGGTATTTATGTATTGCCAGAGAGATGGCAAAAATGTGTAAATAACGAAGGACAATACTTCGAATGAACCATTTTTTTGTATTTGTCTTGAAATTTTCGATTTTTTATTGGTCAAAAAAAAACCCGAAAACTTAGTTGCGCTCCTAGTATATCCCGCCTTAACCACACGGTACTCGTCATTTAGTACTCCTGCAGTATTCACGCGGTACTGAAGTAGTACTCGCGCGCTACTAACGCCGCACTGAAGTATGTAGTACCTACGCGCGACTGATGCGATACGCACCCAAAATCTACGTGGTACTTATGCAAAAACTACGCGGTAGTTGTTCAGCCATCACCCAGTACCGACACGAGTACTCGCGTGCAGTACTTGGGCAGTACTAGCGCGGTACTCATGCAGTACACGGACGGTACTCATGAAGCCCTCACTCGGCACACTTGCAGTACTAGCATGGTACTCGTTCGACACTCACGCGGTATTCGCACAGTACCCACGCGGTATTCGCACAGTACCCACGCGGTATTCGCACAATACCCACGCGGTATTCGCACAGTACCCACGCGGTATTCGCACAGTACCCACGCGGTATTCGCACAGTACCCACGCGGTATTCGCGCAGTATTCACGCGGTATTCGTCCGATACTTATGTGGTACGTGCGCAGCGCTGACGAGGTATTCGCGCAGTGCGCACGCGATATTCGCGCAGTACTCACGCGGTGTTCATGCAGTACTTACGCAGTACACGTGTCGCACTCACATGGAACTCACATCGTTCTGCAGATTACTAATAGATGTATGAATACTGGGCATGACTCGCCCAGTATTTATACAGCATGCTTACGATGTCGACCAGGAGTTCATGCAGTATTGATGCAATACACGGGCATGCGAGCGTATATACGCTTCACAACAAGCAGCACAACGATTGATCATATTGAAAAAAAAAAAAAAAAATACCAAAGTGACGAACTTCCATCGCATCATAAATCGTGTCAACGAACTCGCAGTCGCTTACGTACGAACCGAAATGATATCGAACGCGCAACGAACATTTCGGAGGACGGCACTTTTTTCCCGTACAGCTATTATCGTTAATGTTATAAATTTCTCTGAAAATAAGTTACTCTTATTACGTGCGCTTCTTTTCTCGACATCGTTAATTTTATGCGCGATAAACGATAAAGAAGCGTGCGTTTTTTACGTGCGCGCTTATGACGCATTTGATGAAGTTTGAACAGTATTTTTTATCATTCCCCGCATTATCTGTGTGTTATGCATGAGAAGTGATCGAAAATTAACCTGTATATCAGTCGCGGGTAAGCAAAAAGCCATCGTAATGGGTGCGAATCTCATTAATAATCGTAATGAAAAATATCGAAAATTTTACTTGGCTTTTTGGTATATTTTATCCTTCCTATGCATACTTCAATATACACGTGTCGGAATATAAATTGATAAGGGCTTACGTGGATGGAACACTAACATAACCTGCAGAAAAGACGGCTGTTGATCGAGACATCTCACAGGCCGAAAATCACTTGGATTTATAATGCGTATTAATTTTTAAAGCATTGATCATTCTTCATTCGTTCTTTAGTGATTGAGATATAGAAAAAAAAAAGTTCAATCCGTTTTTACATAATGTACGTTGCTATGTAATACGAATAATAATTATTAGAGTGTACTCAAAATAAGCTGTTACGATGAAAAGAAAAAAATCGAGATCGAAACTTATTCGCACTATAATTTATTCCCTAATATCCTATTCTAGGTTTTTTTTCGTTCTCCAAATTTTCTTATCTTACAAACCGTTCATAAAGTAGTTTTTTTTATAAGGTTGTTGTTTATTAGGTATTGCAAAAAAACGATTGTTTTTGTGTGAAATATAAAAAACCGTAAGGATGAAAGAATTTCTTTTGAAATACTCGAGTTAGTCTAATTTTTCTGCATATTCGAAAACCAATTTTACGATTTATTTATCTGTAAAACGCGTTTCGATTTTTCAAAACAGTTTGACCCGCTTATCGCGAATCTACACTTGAACGAGCCGATGCAGATATTGGTTTACATTATCATTGTTGAGCTCTACAGTTTTAATAATCTGGTGTCAAAATTGGTACAAAATCACATAACAATATAATTCATATATTCGGTCAATCAAATAATATAGTTTTTTTGTAATGTATATTAATGTTATTGGAAAAACGTGCTAAATAAGTGGATTCGCAACATGTGCTATGGTTATGTAATGAATTACGGAAGGTGCGTTAGTATGACGTGTAGCGCGTTACTTATATCGTGATTTTCTTCGAGTCACGTGTCTCTAACTGTACACTTGCCCATCGCGTAAGCAAAGTGAGGAGACAAACGCACAAATTTAAATGAATTGCGACAAGGTATGAATAACCTACCGCTCAGTGGTAACAATGAGATGCGAAAAAAATCGGTATCGTTGTCATCGAACGGGGTCCTCTCATTTCTCGCATGACAAAATTACAGTTGCTATTATTAATCAAAGACGTGTCAGCCAATTGTTTACAAAAAAGAAACGGATATTGGTGTCATCGAACGACATCCTCTCATTTTTAGCATAAAAAATGGAAGACACCATTATCACGCAAACAGGTGTATCAGCCAATTGTTTACAAACAAAGTTCTTGAATGAAAACTTGAAAATCCTTCGAATTTTCGTATTTGATAAAAATATGAACGTTTCGTATTTAATAAAAACATGAAAATATGAATTTGCTTGGAACGTATAGTGGCAATTTTTTTTATTATTTTTTAACGACTGTTCGTGAGACTTTTTCGGCAAACGAGGAACCTCGGAGGAACTAAAAATAGTGAGGCGGCAAGTGTGAGGAGAGCATACAATGGTACACCTTACTAATTATATGGAATTGCAGTATCAGTCTGTGCATATGTTTTTTGCAAGCTGAAATTAAAAGCTGGAAGGGTTAGAATATGATGCTGATACGATATTTATTCATTTTGTAAACTATGTCCCCCTGTCAGACTGTTTGATCCAAGTTGGCGTGGAAACGACTGAAGCCTTTTGTTCGAATTTTTGATACGTGAAAGTAAACGTCTTCAGAGTCTGGCTGCACTTTTCGTCTGGACACGTCGAGCAGAAGCTAAGAAAATGCAACGTTCCGTTTTAAAGAACGCCGGCGCACGGCTCCTCGTCATTAATGAGAAAGCTCTGCAGGGAAAAGTCAACGTGGAAGAGTTTGATCAGCTTTGTGAATGGTTCGTCTCAGTGATTTGATCCTGGTAAGGTGATGACGGGTATGTGCTAAAGTATGCAAGAAGCGGATTTTTATGGCTACATAGAAAATGTGTGTGTGTGTTTCGTAAGCTTGGTACATTGGAGCCTCGATGCGATATGACCCTATGTTCCATTGCCACGATCCACGCGAATCAAACCGGCATACGAGAGCGAGCGAAGTCGAGGACGAAAGCAATATAGAAGTAGAATAGGATCCTACCGTTCTCGATGAGAGGCAAGCATCGTTGAGGTAAAGATGATGCGTCTCCCATCGGCGTAGAAACTTGCTCGACAGGATCTTGCTGACGAGTGTCCTCGTGTGATTCAGATAGCACACCTGTATGTCGCCCTCCTCAAGGGGTTTGAATCGAGGACCGGCAGGCCCTGGGCTGGGGCTTGGGCTCGAGGATCCGCTCGTTGACGAGCATGCAGCGCTCTGTTGCTCAAGATTGGGGCACGAGCGTGCAGCCGGTAAGCAGCTCGCTGTGTCGAGGCTGTCGGGTTTTAAGCTGATTATTCCAGCGTTGGCGGGACACTGGCTTATGAGCGAAGCCCTCATGTCGCTGTCAACGGACGATGCTTCGTCCGAATTGACAACTGTGCCCGTTGACAATTGGGGCGAACTGGTACTGGTGGTTTCTTGCCTCATGGCACCTCCGTTCACCGACAAGAAGCCGTAATAGGCAGTTTCCGGTGGTGGCTGTACGGTGCCTGTCAGTTTCGAGGAAGCCAAGGCGACCGGGCTGGACGGTAGTGAGGAGCCTTCCTCCGTTTCCGTTTCCGCGTAATTACAGCGATCCTCCTCCTCCTCCTCTTCCTCGTCCTCGTCCTCGCTGAAACCGTCCTCCAATGAGGCTATGTCATTGACCGAGCATGTGAATATGCTGGGCGACTTGTCGTCGTTATTCGAATGATGAGGATCAGCGGCAACCTGGTCCTCGTCAACCTCAGGCTGCGCTACGAGGGTCGATGGCATTTCGCGTCGTCGTAATGCCAACGATGTGGACGTTGCCGATCCGGTTGTAATTAACGGCTCGGTCGTGACATTGTCCGATCTGTCCTGGCAGTCCTCTCGTGTTTGCTGGGGACCGTTGGTCCGTTGATTGTTACGGATGTTATTGTGAAGAGTATGATTCGAGTGCCGCGAGGAGGACGATGACCTCGTGCTTACCGAGTTGTCGCTGAGGCTGGAGGGTGAGGGCGAGGCGGTCGAGCAGGGTTCGCCGTTGCTCGAGTTGGATGAGTCCGTGGAGCGAAGGCGCAGCAGCAGCTTTCTGCGCCACCTTCCACCACCACTTCCGCTGGTTACAGCCCTGCCTGTGCCACCACTGCCACCCCCACCCCCGCCGTTGCTGCTGCTGCTGCTGCTGCTGATATTCATTGCGGCAAGAGCACTGTTGCTCGCAGACTTGGTGATGACCGTTGAGGGTTCCTTCGTCGGACTGGACGAGCGTATGTCATTGTCCACCACGCGAACATTCACCATCGATGACAATCTCGTTGGCGAACCGTACGCGCCTTTTATATCCGGCCGATCCACATTATTGACAATCACGTTATTGGCCGCGAGGGGAAGCGACTTGTTGGTCTCTAGCCCATCGTCCGGCAGGTTAGTTTCCGGCTCGGGTGACAACGGACCAGTGTCCAAGTAATCGGTCTTGATACCGGGCAGGGTGTCGGTGCTGCTGCCACCGGACATTGACACCTGATCGATGAATTTTATCGACGACGATCCGGAACCCTCGCTCATAGCCTCGGAACCGCGTCTCTTTGGGTCCGAGGTCGTCGCGCTGGTTGTCGTTGCCGAAGAAGGCTTGCCTGTCGGCTTTGAATCCTGTTGTTCGCCCGTCGTCATCACAACGCCCGATGGCGACGGGGTGCCCGAACGCCCGCCCGTTTCTGCGCTCATCCTCGATGTTCGGCTCTGGAAGCAAAACATGACGACCACCCGCGATCAAACTCGACGGCGATATCGTCAATCGGATTGGTCGTTTATTCGGCCCGCTTGTCCTAATTGCCAGGAACGTCACTTCTGGCTTGTACCTCCTCGCGCTTGCTCTCCTTTATTTTTCCCTCGTATTCCTCTTGATATGCGCGCGCGAAGCCGCGTGAACGTACGCGATGTTTTCAGGTCGCGCGGGCGCAAAGTTTGCCTTGGTTTACGTCGATCCGTCGTGAGATAACAAACAGCGCGACGTCGTGTGACGTACGGAGGCGGTACAGAGATTGGTCGGAGCGGGAGGAACGAGGAAAGTGCGTGAGACAGGTGTTGGCCCAAGCGCGCTCGCGCGAATTAACGGTATATCGAAACCGCGTCGACGAGGACGTCAACTTTTTGCTCCTTCTACCTCTCGCGCTCCACTTCCTTTCAATGGTTTTCGTGAAATATACTTGTCGCTGAAATGGTTCGTCTTGAATTTTGTCTCGGCCTCGCGCCGACTCTCGAAGCGTTGCCTCCGCGATTGGGTCTGTTATCGCTTGACGTATCGTCTCGCGAACCTTGCGCGCTTCTGGACACCCCCGTTCATGACTCCTGTTCCCTCTTGTCAGAAGTTTCAACGTATACTGGCCTCGCTCAGCTCTTTAATCGAGAATCTTCATTCGAATTGTTGCTCCCGATGAAACGAGGGGGAAGTATATCGGCGAGTCGAAACACGGCCCAGGGGTCAGATGTCTCTCGCCTTCTCCCTCCCCGTTCTCGCGCTCAATCCCCCTTGTCTCCCCTGTCGCGCCCTCTCTCGTTCTTTATTTCTGTCTGGGCCGGCAAGCGTGTTACTCATTCAAGACAATATCCTTGATATTCTCGTAAATCTCAGTGTCAGCCCGATCGGAACTCGTCCGTTGCCCCGTTATTATTCTCCGGCCTCCCTTACTTTTTTCCTTGCTCTCCGAAACGAATCGCGAAACATTTTGTCGTTCTTTTTCGCTTGTGTGTCACCCTGGCGGTTATTGGCCTTCAACGTCGCTGCTTTTATGCCGAGCAATGACTGGAGGTCGAACACCCGAGGTGTTCGACGCAGGTCATCCGGCCCTTCTTGGATGCGCGAAACTTCGGGATCCGATCGTTGCTGCCAACCTCGATATATCCACGAGTCCCGATGCGGCCAAGTTCCGGTAGCACTCTGTCGTCCACCGGAGAGTAGGCCGATCCAGCCAACGGCAGCTGACAGCTCTCTCCTCTCTTTCTCTCTCTCTCGCTCTCTCTCGGGAGTTAACGTCGCACACACACGCACACACCTCAAACGACCACCACACGCCTTATCGCGAACGCGATCAATCTTCCCAATCTTCGCTCAACGATTATTTCCGGCTGATTGAACTTTTCGGTTATCCCGCTCCAGGCAACGTCCTCATTTTCACCGTTCCGTCGAAGGTGCAACAAACAATCCTCGTCTATTTCATCGCAAACGAAAATCATTAACCCCGATATCGCAACACGATTACGTGGACGCTCACCTCGAGCGATCGCCAGGACCAAGGCTTCCTCGCGATTGGCGATTGCTGCAAACTACGTGCACTTTTATCTCACACCTCGTGCTCCGCGATATGAATTCGAGCAACATACCGCGCCACCGAGTGGTTCGAGACTCGATCGATCGACGGCAAAAACAACCGCGCGGAACTAGTCGAGCGAATCGCGAGAGCTTTGCCTATCGTCGACCTTTTCCCGAGCTACCAACACCTGGCCTCGCCACCCTGAGATATCTTGATCACGATTTTTGCCGATTCTTCGTTAACGCTGTCAAAGTGAGAGCAAGCGGACCGTGCGAGAAACGGCTTGACGTGACCCTCCGACACCGCCAACTGGGGTGGGAACTCTGGATACGCCGCGGACGCGAAAATAGAGTCGAATGAAGAGTATGAGACGGGACATACGCGCGTATTATCCCCGCGACGCGAGGCGTAATAGTGTCTCTCGCGATGAGACTCGCCTCGTCGAGAGATGCGCGGGAGAGAATACGAGCGTCAGGTATTACGGGCGAAGGAGAGAGACGGAGAGAGGGAGAGAGAGAGAGAGAGAGAGAGAGATACGAACGGCGGTGTGGCGCGCGCGGGTACACGACGTGACGTGCGCGCGTGCGGTCTCGACGAAAAGTGAAGAGAAACGAACGCGGTGCGCACCGCGCTAGGTCCGCAAGCTCGCGCGGCCGAATCGATCCGTGTGCCTCTACGCGAGAATTTCGAATATATATATATACACACGCGCGCACACGCACGCACACACTCGTCGCGTCGTTCTGTCGTTAACCCTTGACTGTGTAGTCCTCTTCGCCGTTACGCTTTTCGCCATGTCATCACACCCTGGGTCTTCAGACTACACTTTTTTGTAGAGTGATCACCAGGAACCCTTGCAATTGCGTCATGTGTGCACCCCCCCCCCCCCTACACTTGCAACCGTTTCATTTTCAAAAGCCGATATAATTCATGAAACCGTATCGGCTATCCCTTTCGAGTAAACTTTCGAGTGAAACACAAAAAGCGGATCGTTTTCAGGCGTCTTGATAAGTGCCATTTGTTTTATTGAAATCTCGATGGTGAACGCAACGGAAATGTTTCGCGTACAAATACGCGGGACATTTAACAATTCATACGAAAAAATCCTGTAGCAACGAAGGCAGTTCTGCATAACCGTATGTTGACAGTTTTCGTTCAGTTTCCATTTCTGACTATCAAATATTGTCTCTAAGTGCTATTTTTCAGTTTTCCCTCTTTTTAATATGAATTACGACACGTATCATTTGGTTAATCGAAATTCCATGTTTGCTCGATTGTTTCGGCTGATCAATTGGAGAGGCTTGATAAACTGTTTACTCGATCGTCATAATATCATCGTAATATCTGACTTAATATTGACACGATGATCTCGAAAATTCCGTAACGTCGATAGTTGTGTGTATTACGAGGGATCAAAGGTATCAAGTATGTTTGTAATATTATGGATGTGTGTGTGTGTGTGTGTGTGTGTGTGTGTGTGTGTGTGTGTGTGTGTGTGTGTGTGTGTGTGTGTGTGTGTGTGTGTGTGTGTGTGTGTGTGTGTGTGTGTGTGTGTGTGTGTGTGTGTGTGTGAGAGAGAGAGAGAGAGAGAGAGAGAGAGAGAGAGAGAGAGAGAGAGTAAATATATATACATATAGGATTGAACCGGAAACAATCAGAATATAAGTGAGGCTACTGATAACGAATCGTGAAAAAAACGCTCAACGACACGAGTATCAGTGACCAATCAAACGTGACTCAAGATTCATACAGCGAATGTACCGTGTCGAGAGGACCATTCTTTTTTTTCGCGTAGATTAAAAAAATTTGGCGTGCGTGCAGGAGAAACTTTATTGTTCCCGTGTAGGTGCACACATCCCGTCGTTATTTTGTTCCTTATTTTTGAATATGTGCACATTCACGTCGACAAATAAAAAAGAAAACATTCTGAAATATTGAAAAGAATCCCCCAAAGAATAATCGTGTAAACGGCAAAAAATCCCCAAGAAAACGCTAGTAGTCTCGACAAATTAAAGAGAAATGTAGAAAATAACGAAAATATCGCCAATCGATTGGAAAAAAATAACACCATGTCGTTGTTGATCCTTAAGTTCTTTGTAGCTCCATAGCTAAAATGTATTAACGCGGATGAAATGACAATAGTTACGGTGAATAAACGTTAACTTATAGTATGTTGACTGTAGAGGTATGTCCAATAGTGAATGTGATCGTTAACGATCCAAGACTTTCCGAACAGTACCACGTATTGCATCAGGGGCATTGACGTAAAAATTTTGAATTTCGAGTCAGAATGTCAATGGGAGATTCCGAAGAGATTCCATTCACATAGATTATTCTAATCATGTACACACATACATACATCCATGCCCACACACGCACACACACACGCACATGTATATTAGATAGTCGGAAAGAATGACGGTATAAAAACCAAGAGCTGTATACTTTAGTATCCTCTAGTTATATTTTATAATGCTGTTTTTGATATGAACCTCAGCGATTATTATCCCACTAGTGGCAACGTTTCGAAGGAATTTAATTCTGCGGAACATGCATTAACTTGCAATTGACCGGTCAAAAGTTTTCGATCACATTAGATAATAGCGCAATTATATTAGAATTGTATAATCGATTTTATTTTATATTCTACAAATATTCTTTACAGCTCTATAAAATAAACTATATTATTTCAATATATTTTTGCAATTATCCAGTGATCGAAACCTTCCGACTGGTACTATATGTAAACTATATATAAACTATATATAAACACCTAAGAAGTGAGAACACATAACATTTGAAATTCAAATTACCTTGTAATTCAAATTCAAATTAGTTTGTATATATTAAAAAATTTCCATTGTCATTGACGTGGGCTCATTTGTTCCGAGTGAAGCTTTTACCGGTTACTATTGGATTTCGAACGGACGTCGCGTGCACAAATACATACAATCACATTTACACCCGATCTAACGAAAGATATTTTTTTCCGTATTTAATCGAAAAATCTTCTATTTAGTCCTCTTTTTCCTTTTTTTGATTAAGGGGTAAGGCCACTGTAAATTTTTTGAAAAATCGATTTTTTTTATTGGCTTAAAAAATAGTTTAAACCCTCTAGTTTAAAAATAGTTTAAATCCTTTTAACTTCTTTTTTAAATTTTTTCCAATAAAAAACTATTCGCAAAACTTTAAACGCGTTTTTCTCGAAACATGGTTTTTCAAAATGGCACGCAGCATAACTCGAACAATTTTCATTTTTTTTACTTGAAATTTTAACCAGATGTGAACATTTACATTATCTTGAGAATGTCGATCGGAATTTTCAAGAACTTTATTTATTGATTTTTTATTAACAAAAAACTTGCCGTTTTTTTCGTCAAAAATCAATTTTTTTTTTCAAACGCACGCCAAATCCACAAAAATTGATACTTTTTAAAATCCGATCGACATTCTCTAGCTATAGCCCTCTAGATTAATGGTTTTTTTTTTTGTTCTAGATTCAAAAGTGCACCAGTGGTGGTGCGTGCCGCGGAGCCCTGGAAGCAAAACATGTCCCGGGAAGATAGCTGTGGAACCGCCATTTTGTTTTTTTTTACTGTAAAAAAATGTTATAATAAAGTTTAATGTATGCCCGATAACACCATTAAAAGTTTTTTTTCAAATACCTTCAATTTCGGGAGCAAAAAATTAGTGAAAAAACCTTTTTTTTTGGGCCGTTACAGTGGCCTTACCCCTTAAAAGAAAAAATTCCAATAATTCTGATAAACACGAGAAAATACTTATTCGGACACGTTGCCCGTTAGAAAGAATGAAATTTTTCTCATTTTCTAATTATTCCCTCGTCTCGAACGTGCGAGGCAGCACAGCCCTACAATGCTCGCGGGCCCTTTTCTTTCGCCTCAACCCACGAGATTTAAATACAGAGTGCTCGAGAGACAACGGCTCGCGCTACATTCCTCCGCGAATTTTAGTTCGTTCGCGAGCCCGCGCAAACCGCAAAAAAAATCCACAAGCCCGTGTGAAAGGATCTTTTTTTCTGGTGTTGTTTTTTTCACTCGAAACTTTCGATTCAAGTGAATCCGCGCTTTACGAATTCGATCATAGTAGACGCGGATTGGGGAGAAAAAAAAGAACGAACAAGATAGAGAAAGAGAAAAACAACTTGGTAACTTGGCATTGACGTACGGGAGTTTAAACTCGTACGGAGAGAGTATATCACGTATCTGTATCGCACACCTTGGTGCGCATAACGCGCCGAGCATACTGATCATCGTAACTATCTCGGAAGCGAGCGAACCCTGCTGGGAAAGGCTCCGCAAGTCTGATATACCATTACACACACACACACGCGCGCGCACTTATACATATATGGGAAAAGGTGATTATACATATATGGGACACTTATATATATATATATATATATATATATATATATATATATATATATATATAGGAAAAGGCATTGGAATTCGGGTACGTTCCTCAAAGTGCCCAACTGTCCTCATACTCAACATTGTGTAATCCCGAATGTCTTCGAAATCACTCGGGGATGAATGTACCGACCTGTTCCCAAAATCAATTATTCAATTGAAAAAATATGCAGGACCGTCCTAAAAACAGCTATATGTGCTTATAATTGGTATATAATCGGTTTAAAATTATCTTTCATATATATATGTATATATTCATTCGGTGGCATGCGTTTTACGGAGCAGGCGAAGGGCGGTCTGAAAGCCACCGCCAACTCTATTTTCTTCCTATGCGCTCTTAGCATCTCAATGGCTTTCACATGCCGCGCTCACTCAACATCGATATATGCGAATCACGATATTCCAGTCATTGACATTAAGGTCACGCTGTGTAATGTAATTGCGAGCCTGCGCTGATTTTTGCAGCTTTCTCGATTGATTCATATTTTTTGTTATTATTATTGTTATTCTTGTTGCTATAGTTGGTAATTCTGAATGGCGGGTATTTGAGCAAAATGTGTACGTTGTTTTCGCGGTATTGTAAATTTAGCTGAGACAATTACAATCCGGTTTGTTTTTTGGTATTCGAGATGTTTTTGTAATTATGTTTGCTGCTTTTGTTATTTAAAACTGACAGCATTCTGACTAAAGGATTTTTTCTTTTCGTGTAGAGAATTGACGAGATTTCATATGGAAAATTGATTGAAATTCCCTGAATGACCGGCAGTCGCTACAGCAGAGAGGAAATGCATGAACCGGTAAATAAGAGTACGGTGTTGCGAAAATAAAAAGAATTCACCAACTATCGTATGTGAGTGTGTGTGTGTGTGTGTGTGCGTGTGTGCGTGCGTGCACATGATACATGTATATTTGACATTGCGAGAATACAGCGTTTATTTTTAATCGATGTCCGATGAGATCCGAATACAACAATCTAACGAAAACGTTAGCTATGAAACACAAAGAGTTTCCATAAATGTTATAAATGCGTGTGTCGGAATTACTGTTCTTCATCGCCTCCGCGGAAAAACAACGAATAAGAAAATGTATCGTAAGGAAATCGAGGTGGAATTTTCGTGGCATTTCTTCAATATCCGAAGTTGTCGGGTCTATTTCTCATCATTTTGAAAAATTGATAAAGCTTTGCCGAAATGAATGTACCTGCCATGTTTCAAATCACAGCTACGGAGATAATCGGGAATACAGACATTATAGACGACCATCAGTTGCACGCCGAGAGGATGCGCCCCGAAACACCAACTTTCGATAAGACAGAACGTCGCCTTTTCACAGATGCTATTGAAAAATTCCGAGCGATGATAGCTTACGGACACGGCTCACACGTCCGGTCGGTAAAAATCCTACGGCCAAGTTTTCTTATAGACCAATCACATTTCGGGTAAACAAAGCAAAAACATTGCGGCATATTAAGACGGAATGACACCTCGTCGCGGTCGGTATGGTAGAACAATTATAGATACCCAAAAATCTCTGAAACGGCTCTTCAGATCCCGTCGAAACTTTGCCAAGCGACGTCAATAAGATAGACGAACAGCTGTCTGCCCCTCAAATTTTCTCAATTTGAGAAAAAAAAACGTGGATTCCCTTATGATAAGTCAATCTACGTTTTTTTTTAAATTGGGTATCTATAATTGTTCTACCATACCGACCGCGATGAGGTGTCATTCCGTCTTAATATGCCGCATTTTCAACAATGGTAAGCCCAGCATGCAGATGTTTTGGGAATGAAGCACGAGCCGGTCGAATTACAACTTTTCTTCGCATTCCGTATATGGCCGCCGAAGCGTCTTCGGAGAAGGTTATCTTGGGACGGGTCTTCATTAATAGGAAGAATCGGCTTCTGCACGTTTGGATCAAGTGTTGCAGGATGTTCGATATGTTCCGAATTTTCTCCAACAGCTTTAGCTTTTTGCCACGTACACCAGCTGCCGGCTCCCTTCGGACAGCACTCGTAGTTGTAGATTTCCATTTATGGAGCACATATGACAATACGTTGATAGTACAGCTTTTTCATATTTCCGACGGTGTTTAAATTCCTTCTTACAGCCAGACGATAGTAGTACGAAGTGAATTTATGAATTAAATTTTGGGTTGATTTACCTCTTCCTCCAAGTATTTGCGTTTTCTTTACATTCCGCGTCCGACCGCCCATTCTTTTTTCCACATATCCAATGCACTTACTTTGTATTACTTGAAAATCATACCCAAAGTAACGGTACAAAAATGTCAAACGATGAGAGTAACGAGGGTAGAGATCGTTACCCCGAGTGATCCTTTATGTCTGCGGCGCGCTCCGGCTAAACAGTCAGGTGAATCACGCTCACAAGCAATAATTTCCGAGCAATTATGAATTTCGGTTTCAAACTCTACCACCATATTCTTGAAATGTTCAACTAACATTTTAGGTTTAAAAAAAACAATTTTTTGTTATCGCTACATGCATTTCCCCGCTTAAGAAATTTCGAGACTGAAGTCGAAAAAATTCAGTTTCGATTGAAACTCATATCACCGAAGGATTAATTTATGATGCTTTAGCTGTCCAAAAATCAATCAGTTTCACGACATAGTGTCGAAGATTTTTTATGTTTAGATTGAATCTTTATCCGTTCGAGATAAAAAAACCGCGATACCTCGTAAACACTAGTTATAGGGCTGTAATAACGTACGTAGTAAACGGACGGAAATAATATTTAGATTTAAATAAAAACCCGAGCGGACCGTGATTAGTCTTAGAAATGGCGGGTCAAAAAATTAAGTTGTTTCTCTACTTCAATTATTAATAATACTCGACAAACAATGTGAACTTTGAGTTTGAATGGTGTTTTTTAACATTAATGAAACTTGCGGCGTGGCAACGCCGCGTTAAATGGCTGAGTCGAGTAAGTCACTTACAGTCAAGCATCAACTAGCGGGTATTTCGAAATCCATAATAGTGTTCAAAATGTACAAATTATTACAGCCGACAAGGCTTCAGCGATAGTGAAGCATGCTAATGGCAGGAACTGTCGCTACTGTCAAGTTATCGACTACTTTTTCTCGAGTAAAATTTCAATATATTCATATTGAATTGACTAAATTATAACTGTTAATATAAGTTTCCGGTCTAGAAATCTCATTGGAAAATTCCCAACAATTATTCATTTTTACATGAGCTTTTATTCGCAATACGTTCGGCATTCTGCCGAAAAATCATTGTATGTTCATCCTCCTTTAGCAGCCAAAAAACGGCTCCGATACTCTTGAGCTCGACCGCCGCAAAAAGTTTTGCCACAGTGTGTGTGTGTGTGTGCGTGCGTGCGTGCGTAGTCCAGTCATTACGTACATTCAAAAAAGAGAATGAAATAAGGAATCCAATTTTTTTATATGTCGTGGGGGGTACCTAGAAAAGCTTAACTTGAGTTTTTCGACCAAGATTTCCTAGGAGCTTTCGCCGCCATCTTGAAAAAAGGGGTAAAATTTGTTTTTTGGCAATAACTCGGCTATGCGATGAGATTCGAAAATTTTTCTGAGAAACTTTTTTGTAGCTTTTTTTGTGCTCTACAATTAGGTCTTGACCATTTTTAGCGTATCATGCATCGTTATCGAGATATCGATCGAAAAAGTCAAAAATTTAGGACAAAACCTTTGTTTTTTGCTATTTTTTTTTTGGTCATCAATATCGAAAAAATTGAAGAAATGCAACGTGTAGAGCATATTCAGACCTGCAATTTCCTTTTTGGACTTTTTTATTTCGGACAAAAATTACGATCTCCAGCGTGTGTGCGTGTGTACGTGTGTGTGTGCGTGCGTGCGTGCGTGCGTGCGTGTATGTGTGTAGATGAATAGTTTATTTTAAAAAAATGGCAGGTACACCACACCCACACTGGTGGATGGGCGGTCGGGGTTCGGCTCCAGCGGTACATTGAGTTAAGCAGTGCTATGCATCAACCAGTGAGCAGAAAGCCAATACTACCGATACCTTGGTGTAGATACTCGAGTTAAAGTCTGTGCACCAAATAATTGAAAGAATGTGGGGCCGTCCATAGCGGTAAGGGTTCTTCACAGTTTCCCCGTACCCTCGGCAAATGCGGCGTAGTGTGGCTTAAGGGGTAAGGCCACTGTAAATTTTTTGAAAAATCGATTTTTTTTTATTGGCTTAAAAAATAGTTTAAATGTGCGACGTCTTTTTTTAATTTTTTCCAATAAAAAACTATTTGCAAAACTTTAAACGCGTTTTTCTCGAAACATGGTTTTTCAAAATGGCACGCAGCATAACTCGAACAATTTTCATTTTTTTTACTTGAAATTTTAACCAGATGTGAACATTCACATTATCTTGAGAATGTCGATCGGAATTTTCAAGAACTTTATTTATTGATTTTATATTAACAAAAAACTTGCCGTTTTTTTCGTCAAAAATCAATTTTTTTTTTCAAACGCACTCCAAATCCACAAAAATTGATACTTTTTAAAATCCGATCGACATTCTCTAGCTATAGCCCTCTAGATTAATGGTTTTTTTGTTGTTCTAGATTCAAAAGTGCACCAGTGGTGCTGCGTGCCGCGGAGCCCTGGAAGCAAAACATGTCCCGGGAAGATAGCTGTGGAACCGCCATTTTGTTTTTTTTACTGTAAAAAAATTTTATAATAAAGTTTAATGTATGCCCGATAACACCATTAAAAGTTTTTTTTCAAATACCTTCAATTTCGGGAGCAAAAAATTAGTGAAAAAACCTTTTTTTTTGGGCCGTTACAGTGGCCTTACCCCTTAATACGGCTGTGAACGCAATGGAAGTTCGGTTAGATTAGCCAAGTGTGGGTAGGGTGTAATGAGAAAGAGTTCAATTGGGAAGGGCAATAAGTAAGAGCCCACAAGGGTATACGTTAAAACGCCGAAAAAACTGACAGGTTCACCAGCCTTCATTTAGTAAACATAATTTTAATTGTTTAACCTCGTAAATGCATTTTCGAAAAGTCAAGACCTAAGCAATTCGCTTTCTCGCACCCGAAAACGGCAGATGGTACATTCCTCATTTTCATAATAAAACACACGACAAACCCACTTTTGAGATAAAAAATGACACAACTATTGCTCGTTTAATAGTATGGGATATAGAACAGAGCGAGAAATATTTTTAAAATGTCTCCATTCGAACACTTACCTTCCGGACATCGAAGATCTTGACAAAAATTCAAAAATAATCCTGAATAATCCGAATCCGAATCTTAAAGAGCTCAAGCGGAATAAATAATCGAATATTGTTCTTATTATTACGGTACTTTTAATTGTTACTCATTATTCACACATCAAAAAATGTAAAAATTGCATCAGCCGTTCGAATCGTGACTACAACACATTGTAGGCAGAATCGTATGAGTACATTTATTCGCAATATCGAATAAAAAAATATGGAATAATAAAAATATGATGTTACATTTATTTCGGTGTTCAAAGAGCTTTCCTTAAGAGAAATGTTTGGCGGACAGTGTTTTGGCTGCCTGTTCCTGCGGCAATAGTAAGTCTTCTCGACCCTCGGCCATCCACTCCTCGATTTCTTCGACACTGCGCACAACGGACAAGTGACATTATCATTTGAGCAACTTCAATGATATTCGCTGCGTGCGAAGTTTTCAGTTCATGTCATATTGCACATTTAGCTGGAGTATTTACAGTCAATTCTCATATATTTTGCCGCCAGTTGTTTGCATCGCCGGCTGTTTTGCGAAATAGAGACCAGTTATTTGTCCGATGCGCACTTCCCCTAACCCCCACTCCATGACCGTAGCTATGCTCGTATCTGCGGTTACCGTGGGGCGTCGCTGCTATCAACCCTATATTGGGGTGCCCCCCCCTCTCATGACGCAAAATAAACGGCGATCGTCGGTTCCAGCTCGGCAAAACAGGTAAGAGTTGAGTGCACTTTATTTCGAATTTTTCTTCGAATGTCCTTAAGGGCTTTTACGATTCCATTGGGTTCAAAAGGTTCTGTACGGACGGGGACATAGCACCCCAATGGACACAGCAATTAAATATTTCCTGCTGCAATTTCTTCATTGCGTCCAATAAATCATAATGACGATCGCTCCAGCTGAACATGCAAATTCCGGCCACCAGGGTCGCACTATGTTAGTTTCGGTGCAGCGCACAACGGCACGCAACGGACAAATATACGATGTCGATATGCCGCATGATACTCACGTGCGTGGTACGAAAGTGAAGTTCTCAACCCCGCTCTCGGTTATCAAGACATCATCCTCGATTCTCACACCGCCAAAACCCCGCAATTGGGCCAGTTTTTCGAGGACGATAAATTTACTTTGCTCGGGATTGGCAAGTGCTTCGTCCAATAGCTGGCGGTACGCACAAAAACCGGTTAATATAATACTGACATGTGTTGCGTCTTTTTTTTTAACGTTTCGAAGATACGAAGGATGTGTGCTTACCACATCGATGAAATAGCAGCCAGGCTCTATCGTAAGAACCATTCCGGCGCGCAAAGTTCTAGCGGTGCGAAGTCTACGAATTCCCGGGGCGCCTGAGCGATCCGGATTGCCTGGCAAATAACCCCCAACATCGTGGACATCGAGACCCAAGAAATGGCCGAGGCCGTGAGGCTGAAATATCTCGTTTAGGCCTGACTTCATCATGTCGTCAACTTCACCCCGCAACACACCACCATCCCTCAACGATTCGAGCATAACTCTGTTGGCCAAAAGATGCATATCGGACCAATTGACGCCCGGTTTCGCAGCCTCTATCACAGCGTTGCGAGCCTTCAGTACAGCGTTATAGATCATCTTCTGGTCGTCCGTGAATTTCCCATTGGCCGGAAAACTACAGGTTATGTCGGCAGCGTAACCGCAGTAGTTGCCGCCCATATCGAAAAGGCTGCGCAAAGGTGAATATTGTCTTAAATCGGAGAACTTGTGGAAATGTGGTATGCACAAGCCTTCTCACGTGTCGGCTATAATGCAAGTTTCATGTGCTAGATTCCCTCAATGTGGCAGTACAGCGAGGTATGCAGTGAATATCAGCTTCACCTCAAAGTGGGCCTTTATATGGTTATCTGCTAATGCTGAAGCAAATATTCAAGAATTGGGCTTCACCTCCAAACAGGCTTCACATTGGTCGCCAATTCATTGGCAAGGGTTCAACGAATACCGCGAGGCTGGCGGGAATTGCGGGTTACTATCGAGAAGTACTCAAAACTCTATAATAACGATCGGTAGATGATATGCTCAGGCTAGCATTTCATGGGCAGCGAGTGCACCAGTGTTGTTTTAGTAATGTACCATAATCAGTTTGGTGGTTCATTGTGCTATTGCGCTGTTGCTGGTACTACGCGGCGACTCTACAGAGCCCGAACTCTTTGGAAAGTCACGCGTAAAAGCGAATACATTCACATGTACTGATCGACGGAGTGCAACGTTTAAGGGGTGAGATGCAGTCGGAATTTTCAAAAAAAAAATGATTTTTTAAATATTTTCTCGAAGTGTGATTGTTTCGAAAATATTGCCTGAAATGTCAAGTCAATCCGATTAATAGTTTCCGGGATATCCCACAATTAGTGAAGGGGCGTCGGGTCCCCATGGCAGGTAGCGGCTGACAAACGCGCAAACGATAATACCCGGGAAGGCAGAATGCTTCAAAGACAACAACAAATTGATATTTTGGAAGCTTCCACATGGGCCAGGAATTGATGATTCGACGTGAGTAATTTTTTAATTAGTATTTCTATACATAAATGAAGTGTAAAATTGGAAAACGCTTTCGGAAATTTTCAAAAATTTATCACTCAGACACTATGAACTTTAGCAAAATTTTATAAAGAATACTTTCGTTTTAGAATTGCCCAAAATGTTGAAAAGAAAAAAATTCATCCCGAAAAACTTTAATTTTTTGAAAAATTGTTTTAACAATTGGCTATAAACAATTGAATGCTCGACTTCTCGGCAAAACATTGTGATATTCAAATTCAGCGGATCAAAATACATAAAACAAGTTTAGCTTCATCCATCGAACTCAAAGTTTTACGAACATATAGTACCGTATCCACATCGAAAAACTGTTAATGCGTTTTTCTCGAAACTGTTTTTCAAGTCGGTGAACACTATAATTCAAAAACCACTCGATGGATTTTGATGAAATTTGGTGTGCTTATTAATAGCATTAAAAACTAGTCCTTAATCGAAGGATTTTCATTTTTCTTGAAAATTTCTATTTTTTTAACAAGAAATGAGCGATTTTTTGGTCGAAAATCGAAAGTTATCTGCCGGAAGCCGCTATTTTGTTAATTTTTGAAAACAAAAGCTTCGATTGAGGACTAGATTTATTATTAAACTAATGATCTTTTTCCCATTTCGGATGATCCAGTAAAATTTTATGATGGTCGCCGCAAAGCACTACATGCCGAAGGCGGTCCGACAAAGATGGCGATATTTTTATAAATAATCAATATTATTCTTTGAAAATGTGTACAATTCAAGTTGAAATATAACATAAAAAGTTTGTGTAACCACTTTTGTAAAACAAACTTAATTACTATAAAAAAAAAAAATGACTGAAAGTGCTCGTTTTTTCACGCCTCTGACTGCATCTCACCCCTTAACGCTTCCACCGAAAACCACTAGACTGATTCAAACGCGAGCCCGAATTCCTCATATGTTTTGTCCACATCTTCTTACCACATATCACCGTCCCTTATGAGTTTGTTGTTCGGTGCACCAGCGTGGCCATAATGAAGGAAGGACCCGTTGTGTCCGCTCGCGCAGATGCATGTATAAGATACATGACGACAGCCACCGACCGAGTAAACGTGATGTTTGAACAGGGATTCAGCCTGAAATTCCGTGCATCCTGGCCGGAAATTTCGCATGACGAGTTTGTGAGCATCCGAACTGACTTTGGCCACGTAGCGAAGCACATCGAGCTCCTCGCTCGTTTTTGTAACGCGACTGCGAAGGAACAATGCGCACGTTGTGGATGTGTGGATGACGGAAAAAGCAACGCGTTACAATGGATATATTCTAAGAAACCGGGCACTCTATACAATCCAAATGAAATACCCCAAGGGACAAAGGTACAGAACGCACATTCTATATAATCCAAAAAATATCGCCCATGCAAATAATGCAAAATGTGATAGAAATGTATAAAAGTTTAAAAAAGCTGGCACTCTAAACAGTAACCAATGGCAATCTGGTTTTGAGGTAACGGTTCATGTCTTTCGGGCAATGTCTCAGCCTGAGAAGTGTCATGTAGTCCATCGTGACAACCCGGAAGCCCAATTTCCTCAGGTGTCGAATACGCATCTCCTGAGGTCCGATCAGGCTGCTCGTGTTGCGGCAATAGTGTTCCGGCAAATTGATCAAAACCGCTGTTCTCTCGGCGCCCTCGGAATAGTTGGCCAATGAAAAAATAGACGTTTCGATCGAGCATGGATGAATCAAAATATCCAGCGTGTATAAATCAATCGTGGAGAGTCGTCCGAGCATAACGGATCTACTCAATTTGTCCGAGCCACCGACGATCTTCGCCAGATGTCCGCACACGAGATCGGTGATACGCTTAATTCTCGATCTCATGAAGATCCGCTTTTCGCAATGGACCTCGGGCACGATACGACAAGTGTAACGATCGCTTTCCAAGGCCATTGCCCTGTCGAGAAAGCACAGCTTTTCTCGCAGATACATAATCGTAGTGGTGTCACCGTTCAGGTGTAGCTTTTCGATGAAACTCGTGGTGAATAATTGATCGACGAGATCGTAGGGTGTTTGCCGCAAGTAGATCAACGAGAGTACGATATTGAGAGCGTCGTTGATCGACAAGCCAGAAAATCGCGAACCCAATGATACTCGAAAGCTTTCCAAAAAGTTATCGTCGCTTTTCTCCGAGTTTCGATGATGATTCAAGTATCCAAAGGGTACGAAAATGGGAGCTAAGAGTGAAGCTGGAATATCCATTGAGTTTTGGATCAGATAATCAGCGGCTGTTTCAAATATCGGACCGTTTCTTATACGATTCTTGCCACAGTAATTCATCACGAGGGCGATCAAGGCTGGATCTTTCGTACCGAGACCTTTATTCTTCATGTATCTTGCCAATGAGCTCTCCAGCGAATCTTCGTCCGCGTATTTCATTTTCGTCAGAGTTTTCATAAAATCAAAGAGCTCGCTCTCACGAGCAGTATTTATGTGCAACCTCGACCACTTTCGAGCGCATTTAAGCGCCCCTCGTGTGTTCAACTCGGTACACATAACCTCCAAAATCTCGGACACCCGGGTCCCGCTCAACTTCCACCAATGTACCGTCAATTTTTTCTCCAAAATCTCTTTCACGGCCGTACGGTTCTCACGGAAGAAGGGGAGTACGCGGTACAGGGCTGTTAGATTCTTTTCATTGATGTCAACCTCGCGTGCTTTGATGCCGATCCAAAGTGCGTCCAAAACATCGCCATAGGTCGGATCTTTGAAAGATCTTAAGATTTTCACTAAGTCGATCAAGTGGTCGATTTCGAGGTATCCGTTGGTCGCACGTATCAGCGCCTCATTGCAGAGACGATCTTTGTGCATATTTTTTGGCAAACTCAGCCGATCATTGCCCAACGAAAGGAGGGCGTCGATTAATACATCGTTGTCGCGTGTTCTCGCGATCATGTCCACCAACTGATCCAAGACTCTCTCGCGGCCGTTGGAATTACTCAGCAATGTTTGATGCTCGTGATTCGTTCTTCTGCTTGATTTTCTACGCCCGGAAGGACCATCGTCGTTCTCGAATTTCATGATTTCCTTGAGTGCCTCGAGGGCAACGCGACAATTTATTTCGTCGGTTATCATATTCTCCATAACGGGATCAATGGGCTTTGGAAATGTTTGCAAATCTTTCCAATCGGTGATCTTATCGTTACTCTTGTCCTCGACAATGTTCGTATCGGTGCTGAACAATATGGCCGTTCCCTCGTCCGTCTCGATACGAATTTCTTTCTTCGCGCGAATTTTCGATTTTCCTCCGTTCTCCTCGGCAAACGCGCCCGTCAATGAGAATTCCCCATTCGCGCACAATATGTCACCGACATGTCGAGTTCTTTGCACGATCAGTTGTGCCTCGTGAATTCGCGGGCCATCCTGCAGGATAATGCTGGTACGCGACAACGTCAAGGCCTTCTTTTTCCCTTTTTCACGACCGGACTTTACTGATCGCTCACTGAATCTCACGTGGGGAGGACCACGACGGACGCTCGAGCGTAAAATTATTCGCGGCAACATTTTAGGTTAGATTCTGAGAGATCCGGATACTGCAAGGAAGATGGTAAGTCAGCCGCAGGAAAAGTGTCTTTCGGACTGATCAATCGGTACTTTTGAACTTTTCGGTAGCATAACCTTTTCAAGCCAAAAACGGAAAGCGACAACCTCCAATTTGATTGAGCCGAAATTAATTGATGCTTGCGTCAGATGAGAAAAAATATCTTTCCTTCAGGCGTGATTTCAAGCGCCATCTACTGATTGAAATATAAAACAGCCAACATGACGGTAGAGCAACTGACGGTAGAGAGGAAGCCAACATGACCGGTAGAGCAACTGGTTTGCAGTTTCGGCAAAAATGGTCGATTATTGGACACGAACACAGGATTGGTATTCGTAGTACTGGAATAAAGATTCTTCATACCGGGTTTTATAAACATTCGTCGACTGAACTCGGGCCTTATTGGCTTTCCGGTCTAAAGCGAGGCCTCGAGTGACCTTCACAAGTTTTTTTTACGGTATTTCGATCTTCCGCCGTTCACGATTAATGAATAACCAATTTTCAATTGACTTTAACGATGAATTTGGATATTATTATCTAAGAAATGTACTCACCATTCGCAAATCACCGGATATAATATTTTATTGTTCACTTGGGATCTGCAAAGAACGTTAACAATTTTATTCAACTGAAACAGCACTGACGTGTGGTCTCTATACTGAATAAAGTTCTCGGATACGTACTCTTTTATTCCCTCGTATGTAGCTTCGCGCGAGAAGAGATTGCTGTCGGTGTTCTGACCGCGCTGTTGGCAAAAAACAATGTACAGCTTAGACGATAAAGTACGTGTGTGTAAAGAGACTTAAAATATGCTGCAGGAAGCAACTAAAGCATCGCGCATGGTGGTGAATACTCGCGAGTAGGACGTTTCTAAAAAACACGTTATGCTTTCGCTTTCGATATTTTAGTTTTCGGAACTTTTCTCAGCCATCTTTTCTCGGATTGTGATTCTCCGAGAGTCAAAATGCGTGTTTCTATTGGCGCTACTTCGAATATCTATTCGATCAGCAATTGGCTCAACCGAAAGATTATTTTTCACCTGTGCCAGAAATCAGAATCTCCCGCGGTACATTGTCGTAGACGTGGAACAATGAATAGCAAAATTCAGAACGAAATCGTTTAAATTTATACAAATGGGAAACCCATTAAATTTTGCCATTTATCTCGAGGCCAAATCCGCCTTTTCGACACTCAAGTAAAACTGCTTGATACTCAGGCTTATTTGGGACACGGGTGTGGACGAAAATTGGTAATAACTATCGTGGTTGGGTTAGTGGACTCACCAAGGTCAGCAACATTTTCGTGTTCAACTGCAGCACGACCATCTCCACCTCGGAGGTGTAATTCACTTGATCCACGCCATATCTCTTCTTGAACTCATCAGGGGTGTTCAGTTTGCCGCACCAGATCGCGTATTCCTTTGGCAATTTCGGGATCAAAAGTATCGAGGTACCTGTGGCGACATCTATCGCTCCCATGCAGTCCGGCTCTTCGACGCCAAAGCACCATTGAAAAAAGGATTCCTGTGGTCAATTTATAGCGGTTAAAGTGCAGAACTTCAAGCTCGACGGGCAAAGTGATAGAAAGAGCCATGAAGACTAGATACAGGAGTCCAAACTTGACAGTTCAACTCGTCCCCATAATTGCGCAATCTAAGGACAGCTTTGCGGTCTTTCAACGGTAATATGCTCTATATATTACATATGTATATGACAGATCGATCCGATTATAGGATAGATGACAGCTAACCAAACTGACCTCAATTCATGTTTATGTGTCAGTATTATGATGAAATTTGAGAAAATATACGATTCTTGGTACGAGCAAAGTATTGATTAAACAATGTCATTTTTTCAGTGTCTGCACGCCAATGCATGGGTTTTTATTGAAAGATTAATTTATTTTTGTTCTAGCACGTAATGCATTGGAATTAAAAAAAAGAGTTTTTGGAATTAAAAAAAGTAAAGTTTTTGGAATTAAAAAAAAGAGTTTTGTATGTATTGCAAAACTTGAGACTCCAAATAAAATAACATTCCTCAATAGTCAATGTTATAAATAATGATATATTTGATCAAATGAAATGTATTTACTTAATTTTTATACAATAATTTGCATATAGAATACGGATTATTGTATCAAAAAATGAGCGGACAATCCTTTGAATGTGTAACTTTTTATTTCATCTTAGTATTAGTACAGTCGTGCTGTATAATGGAATTGGAAAAAATTAGAAGAAGGCTAGTTTTTTGACAGGTGATTTTGTAGGTGCCACGGGTGCTAAATCCAAGTTTGCCTAAAAATCGGGGTGTAGGGTTCTTTTTTAGGGGATGAAAGGAGATGGGGGGTGGATTAATGCCAAACTACAACCCCTACGAGGTCGGCGCCGTGAGATAAAATGTTCAGAAAAATCTGGGCTTTAGTTTTGTCCACAGGGCCGAAGTCGTGGAGGGTGAAAAAGTGGGATGAAATTTTGAAAAATCGGTTTCAATTCAATAAATCTTAAGATAAAAATCGTACGTTTTTTGTTCAAATGGGAACGTTGTAGCCCTTGAAAAGACGCTTCGATCGAGTATTCGATCATCACTCTTCAATAATATCTTCAACCCCAAAAAATGGTTAAAAAACGAAAAAAAATAGTTTATTGAATAACTCAAAAACAATCGGTTTCTCGAGTATGGTTCAAATGTACGAAATGTAGAGAATAATGTTCTCCATATTTTCGTTGCTATGGACCACCCTTGAATTTTGATTTTCCAACCCCTCTCGGGGGTTGAACATTCAAAATGAAATTCTGGGATAACTATTGACGGCACGAATTCGCCGCCGAGGAAGAATTTGCAGCTTGAACCCTCAGCTACATGTTTGTCCACAGCGCCAAACTCGTATCTCTTTAGTTTCGGTCAATAGTTTTCCCAGAATTTCATTTTGAATTTTCAACCCCTGAGAGGGGTTCGAAGAAGCAAAATTCAAAAGTTGTGCATAGGAATAAAAATATAGAGAAAATTATTCTCTACATTTCGTACATTTGAACCATTCCCAAAAAATCGATTGTTTTTGAGTTATTCAATAGACAATTTTTTTGTTAATTCTTCAACAATTCTTTCGGGGGTGAAGATATTATTAGAGAGGGTTGATCGAATACTCGATCGACGCGTCTTTTCAAGGGCTACAACGTTCCCATTTGAACAAAAATTGTATGAATTTGTCCTAAAGAGTTATCGATTGAAAACTGATTTTTCAAAATTTCACCCCACTTTTTCACCCCCAAAATGAACTTCCACGACTTTGGCGCTACAAACAAAAATAAAACCCGGATTTTTCTGACCATTTTGTCTCCCGGCGCCGACCTCGTAGGGGTTGTAGTTTGGCATTAATCCACCCCCATCTCCTTTCATCCCCTAAAAGAGAACCCTACACCCCGATTTTTAGGCAAACTTGGATTTAGCACCCGCGGCACCTACAATATCACCTGTCAAAAAACTAGCCTTCTTCTGATTTTCTCCGATTCCGGGTTTTTTTCAGCGACAGCACGACTGTACTATATCGTTACATATATTTTCTAAATACAAATTCTCTTAAATCACATATTACCGACATTTTGGACGGTATGTTATGATAATAATTTTTATACAGAATCCATTCATCTTGAGACATCGAAATAACTCAAGAACAGTGAAGGAAATCGAAGAATCCTGAGACACGTATAAAATACATTTGAACGATGAGTGAAGTGGCAAGATAACTTTTTTATTTCGGGACCTTTTGTATCCAAAAGTTGATGAGAAAATAACCCAATAAGAAAGTTTATTTTGTCAACAATGATGGAGTGAGCCACCTTGTACGGCCATACGAAATTGTTTTTATTATTTAAAAAAACCTTTATTCTCCCACTTTTTATCAATAACGCTTGTCACAAGTTGCAGCTTTCGTCAGAAAATGAAAGATTATGTTGTACCAAATATGAATGTGTCCAAATTTTCGGATAAACCCATCTCCAAAACGGTTACAAATATGTATAGCTAAATCGTGTTGCTCTACAGGGGATAAAGCTTTCAGCTGAAATATGAATCATGCTTAAACATTGTCAGTCCGAAATATTTGCCGTGAGTTCGCAATACTAATAATCAGTAAGTAGGCTATTAGCCAGGCTACAATAACTATCATTACAAATATTTTTAAAAAAGGTTCACGTTTTTCCGCTTTTGGAATATGAATTACGATTCAAATTCTTACAGGCAAATGTTGGAACCTCGCCCGATCACTCTCACCTCGGCGACCGATATATTACTATACATATGGGTTCGTTCGATCGACGCGCCATCCATGTTATTCGTATTTTCGGGTACACTTTATACACTGTCCCCCCATTGGAGGTTGGAATCTACTCTTCAACGAAAAAGCGTTCACGGAAATAGACAATTCGGGCACAAAATTTCAATGCCCGGATCGCTCCGATAACAAGCGATCCACCAATATAGCAATAGGCAAATCACAAAATTAAAGGGACGCAACAGTCCGATTAACCTTCACAAAGTAAAAATTAAAAAGAAGCAATAAGAGGACTAATTCGTCTATAAAAATAATCTTGAAAAGATTTTTTGTAACGTAATCGCTATAATACCCGAATTCGGGATACAAAAATCATAAGTATTTGAAAAATAAAGAAAATAATACACTGATGTAAACAATTAGCATTAAGATTGATACTTTTTCAATTATAACTTATTTACTATCATACATATGCCGATAATAAAAGACACTATAATAGTATTAAAAATGTACGTTGTGCAATGGGTACAAAAAGAATCTGCAGACCTAGTTTTTTTTTAATAACGCTTCGAACAAAAGCAGAATACTTTGACAAATACTTTTACTTGATAGCGCATTTCGAACGGAAAGAATGCCTGTTAAACAAAATGCAAAAAAAAAACATGAGCACAAAAATAATTCAATAACAACACAAATTCCGTACTCCAATAAGTATTGGCACCTTAAGAATTGACTCATAAATTCATTTCAAATTCGTTCATTCATAAATCGATATCCAGAGGCTCACAGGCAAATGTAAATGGTAAAAAAAACAGTAAAAGAAAAATAACTCGACTCGGGGCCTCCACAAAAGAGGAGCCCCCACAATAGAGACTTCGGAAAAAAAATCTTTCAAATTCCTACGAGTAAACTAGTAAACACTAGTAAACAACTTTTCCTTTGATATTTTTTTTCGCTGTTTTACCTTCACCTATAGTACTTTGTACAAACATGATTATATTGTTCTTAAATATAAAAAAAAACGATTCATCTATATTTGTTCACATCAATCAGGCAATGAGTAAAATATCAAAATCTTAAATGGCCCTGATAAGCTCTTGCAATTTACGCCCCATCTTGAGCGAGTATCCCAATGGCTCAATGGCTCAGTGGGGCGGTACTTGCCCGCAGCCTCGGAGTTTGGGCGTTCGATTCCGTGTCTCGACTTTTTTATCTATAATATTATAAATATATATTAATTGCAATATGTGAACAATTAGTGTTATTCAATTTTTAAACAAATCAATTATTATTGACTAATTGGTAATTTTTTCCATATTTTTTTATGCAGCAAGGTGTGTAGTTTGATAGGCAAAAAAAAGTATTATGACACAATTGATTGTCATCAATTATTCACAAACCGTACTCCGTTACTGCATGAAAGAAATTTTAAAAAATCATAGTTGATCAATAATGATTCATTTATATAATTATTGAAGAATATCAATTGTCATACAAAACCCACATCATCGCGACGAGGAGTCTAATGCTACTATTAACAATCGAGTCGTGAGTCACGATCGAGGAAAGGATGTGTCCGTTGAAGTTTCCGTGCGTAATTTCGTCTTCATGTAGTTGTCTGGTCTTTTATTATTATTTTTCCAAAAAGTATAGTTTGTTGTAACCGGCAAGTGTGAGTTTTCTTCCTTTTTCTTGTTATTCTTGTCTTCGATACAAAAAATTCTTTTGAATGTTTCATGCAAGTTTTTAAATAATTGAAATTATTCAAAAAATGAAACAATGGAATGTTACAATTCGTTTCAACCGTTATCTTTCTTTTTTGAACTAAATGAAGGATTTCTTGTCAAGGCATTCTTCAAATGAAATAAGCGAAGACATACATTCGAAAATCTCAAGGGAGAGAAAATAATGTTTCAGTTCATGGACACGATTGCAATCACTTATTTATAAAAGCCCTTTGCCTGTCCATGTGTGTCCGCAATAGAATAAAGATTGCCAGTTCGGATGAGGAATTTATAGTATATTCTGCGGATTTTACAAGCCTCTTCGGCCTATTCCCCGTGTTTGCGTGTCGATACCCGTTTCCCCCGTTTTTTGTCTGTACGATCCGTCGTAGCGTTGACAAGTGTCCGCTGAGCGACGTGCTTGCCGTAGGGATTCCCGGAATTTTATACATTCACGTGCGTCTGAGAAGCTACGAAGTTACGAACATTGTGCATCAAATGTAAATCCTTTCGAATTTTACTACCAAATTCTCGAAGACCAAAATTTCCGAGCTACATTCCCAAACCTCGAAATTGCATTGAGAATGTATTTGGTTTTGATGGTGTCGAATTGCACTAGAGAGCGCTCATTTTCAAAAATGAAAATTATAAAAAATAGGCTGCCAACCACGATGGGATAAAACCGTCTATCAAAGCTATCGCTCCTAAGCATTGAAAGTGATTTACTTCGGGAACTGGATTTCAGCGAAATCATCAACGATTTTTCGGCGAAAAAAGCTCGGAAGGTTCCGTTCGTTAACACTAAAATTTGATTTCAGATAATTCTCGTTTTCGATTATATTTATATATGTTTGTTAAATGCTAAGAGAATCTACTTGGTTTCACAATAAATTATTTATGAAAAACTCGAGTGAAACAAATTGTTCATTTTATTTGGAAAATAATTGGGGGGGCCTCCACTTTATAGTTGCCCCAAGGCCTCCAGACCTCTAAATCCGGCCCTGACTCGACTTGTGGCCGCAAGGGCTGCGCTGCGGGCAGGGGAGGTTAGCGCAATACCGCGCACCGCGCGTGCGCATTAATAAATCATAACCGTATGTGCTTGTGTACATTGGTACAAGGTATTACAAGGTATTAGGTACGATAAACAAAACTGAGAGTGAAACAATCGGACGGAATAAGGTTGTCCATGCATTAACTTTATCGATGAATTTATTATTATAACCCCCTTGTGCAAATAAACTGGGAAGCTGTTTGATATCAAGCAACCCGGATCATATTGCCGGCACTTTGAAGTTGGAGCATTTTTCCTTAAGACCCGAAGCCACGGTAAAAAAAATGTATTGTCATTTTTTTTCTTCATTTTCTGTAAGATACGTTTGTTAAGAATGCTCTCACCAAATGTTTCGAAGAAATTTGTAAAACTGGCGGAGATACAGCATTTTATGTGAAACCGTTCGAAGCGCACGACCGCGCCGAGCGGCAGACGTGCGGCTGTCGAACGGGTCTGCTACCTGGCGACCCTTTGTTGGCCACTATGAGCCCTAATTCTTGAAATATATTCCGATTAAGGTGTTGTATTTGCTAGTCGTGGAGAGGTGGGGAATCCTCGTTTCTGAATTGAATAGAAACCCGTTAACCAAGCGTAGAGTAATCCAACACGAATGAGTCAGTTGATTTCCGGCAGTCGTACGGTTCGTATCTATCATTCGATTCGTATCGTGTATTATGTGTATCGTGATGGATAAAAAATCAAAAAGACATGTCGTCGGAGAACAAACAAGAAGGGGTGATAGGAAACGGAAGAAATCGGATCCACCTAATAGATATGAAGTGGAGAGAGAAGAGCCGAGAGGTAGCAGCTCTGCGAGAAAGTTGAGCAGTGGCCAGCTAGATTTCGTTCCAATAAATCCAAGTGTCGGATACAGACTGATGAATTTCATTGCTGTTTTTACAGCAATAAGTGAGCACGTGAAATGTAAATTGTGTGGAAGTAATGTAGAATTTTGCTAATCTAGTCGAGGAGGACTTGGATTTAAAATTGTGGTAAACTGCCAAGTCCTGTACGCCAAAAGAAATCACATCATGCCCGTTGAGGAGTGAGATGCAGTCAGAATTTTCAATAAATCCATTTTTTATATTTTCTTGAAGTATGATATTTCGAAAATATTCCCTCAAAATTTCAAGTCGATCCGATGAATAGTTTTCGGGATATCCCACAATTAGTGAAGGGGCGTCGGGTCCCATGGCAGGTAGAGGATAACAAACGTGCAAACGATAATACCCGGGAAGGCAGAATGCTTCTAAGACAGTAACAATTTGGTATTTTGGAAGCTTCCACATCGGCAGAAGCCCTATTCTATGGGCCAGAAATTGATTATTCGATGTAAGTAATTTTTTAATTAGTATTTCTATACATAAATCAAGTGTAAAATTGGAAAACTCTTTCAGAATATTGCAAAAATGCATTACTCAAAAACTATGAACTTTGACAAAATTTTATGAACAATTCTTTCGTTTTCAAATTGCCCACAATGTTTTTAAAAAGTAGGACATCGCGAAAAACTTTAACTTTTTTAAGAATTGTTTTAACGATTGGCTATAAACCATTGAATGCTCGACTTTTCGGCAAAAATTGTGATATTCGGATTCAGCGGATTAAATTACATAAAAAAAGTTTAGCTTCATCCGTCGAGTTCAAAATTTTACGAACTTACAATACCGTATCCACATCGAAAAACTTTAAACGCGTTTTTCTCGAAACTATGTTTTTCAAGTCGGTGACTACTATAATTCAAAACCCACTCGATGGATTTTGATTATTTTTGGTGTGCTTATTGATAGCATTAAAAAACAATCCTTAATCGAAGGATTTTCATTTTTGTTGAAAATTTATATTTTTTTTTCACAATAAACAAGCGATTTTTTGGTCGAACATCGAAAGTTATCTGTCAGAAGCCGCCATTTTATTAATTTTAGAAAAAAAAGCTTCGATTAAGGACTAGATTTATTATTAAACTAATGATTTTTTTTTGTTTTTTTAAATTTCAGATGATCGAGTAAAATTTTATGATGGTCATCGCAAAGCACTACATGCCGAAGGGGGTCCGCCGAAGAATGCGATATTTTTATAAATAATAAATATTTTTTTTTGAAAATTTGTACAAGTCAGGTTGAAATATAACCTAAAAAGTCTGTGTAACCACTTTTGTAAAACAAACTTAATTACTGTCAAAAAAAATTATTGAAAATGCTCGTTTTTTTCACGCCTCTGACTGCATCTCAGCCCTTAACGGATTTATACCCCACTTTGCATGTTGGGGCAGCGCACCATCTATCTCTTTCTATCCCCTTATTGCAAGCAATATAATGGCTAAAAATGGCCAATATAATGGCTAAAAATGGCCAATATAATGGCTAAAAAACGCGAGGATCATGGGTACCTTCCCCCCACGACCGAAATGTAGGGTCGTTTCAAGACCTGTACATGAGACCGTGCCGCGACCACTGTCGTTATTTTCGGGGCGTGAGGGGCGCCCCAAGATATGGTATTGAAGTGTGCATCATCTAAACTGCAAGGATGCAATGAAAATGATTTTTGTTGGTACTGCTCAATCTTTTTTTACCATATTCAATCTACAAACATCACTGAAACAATTTGGAATATCCGTTTTCGAAGTCCACAACCTAAATCCGGAAAAAAGAGTTTAGATGGCCAAAATGAAAAAATTACGAAGAATTTTCGTTACATTTCAACGATGCAAACTTTAATACCATCCCACTTTAAGGTCGACAGCAGCGCCTGCGAAAAGAAAGTACATATACTGCTGTGCTAGGGATATATGCACCTATAAATATACATTGTGCCGACTGACAGAAACTGAAAGTTCACCCGTGAAAACGTAAAAACGAGTTTATTAATTTTCGAATTTTTTTGTACGTGAAATTAAACCAATCTAATCGTATCTTAACGAAACTCAAAAAATACCTAAATTTCGATGGCAAAACAATAAATGTTGTAAATGAGTTTAAAAATACGTTAGAATGTAGTCAATATTTTAACCAAAAATGTTTAACGCACAAACGAATTGCAGTGAGCGAATCGATGATCAATTGCAAAATAACTTCAGACAGAGTCTTGTGATAATAAACGAACCTCATTTTATTTGAAAGAAAAAACCTTGAAAGTTTATTTGGCACTTTATTAATAATTTGTGAAGAGCTAGGATAACAAATAAACTTATGCTCTTGCATAAATTTATGCTCTTGCATAAATGGTCATGCAATCAGCATTTTTGATTTTGGTGAAGGCTACCACAAGAAGAGGTAAGGATAGTAAGTGAGGTTATAGCTATGAGCATAGCTACAATGATAGAGTGGGGGTGAGGGAAACGATGCATCGGACAAATAACTGGTTGCCATTTCGCAAAATAGATGAGAGTTGACTGTACATGTTTTGAAGTTCCGCTAAAAACTAATTATTGACTATTAATTTTTCATACATTCTATACTTCACATTATACCCGTATTTATATTGCATACTTTCGATAAAAATAAAAAACAAATAAAGGCTGTGCTCCGGTCAAAATAACATACGCATATTCTTAATATTTCGAACGTATTATGTGGGCACATAAGCAGGGCACTTTTGAATCATTGGTATATTACAGTTGCGCTTAATAAAAATAATTTACAATCCATTATTATACTCAACAATAAACAGGAATACAAAATTTCCCATAAATTTTGCACATTTAGACATTTTTCTAAGTTGTTAAACTTCTTTTGCTAGTCACATTTTTCGAAGTTGTATCATTAACATTCTCTTCAAACATCCAGTGGCGCCCGGTTTTTTATTGTCGTTACGGAATCTTCAGAATGTTTTACATGCGTAGAACAGTTTATATAACACATCTAGAGTTATTTAGTATATAAATTATTAGATAGAAATCTGGCCAGCATAGCATCTCCATAAAGTGCCGTATAAATTAGACAATTTTTTAAGTCGTAATTTTTTGTTATAAGTTCGGTAACTTGGCTGGAAATTTTAGCACCATACTGAAATGTGTTTTTACTTCATTGTAGACGAAAATCAGGTGTTTATTAAATATTCAAGTTCCTAAAAGGAATACTATAAGTAGAATACTTCTTTTTTCGAATTTTTCTCTTAAGTGCGGAGTTTGGACACCTGCACTCTAACCTCCGTATATCAATTGGTCCGTTGAGGACAGAGACGACTAGGATATAACCGCAGAGTCGAATTCTAGGCGTCTCTGGAAGCGTTACTTCGTAACAATTATTTTTTGCTTTCGGGAATACAATATTCATTAACCGCCCCCATTACGCAATTTAAAAAATTGTTTTTTTTTCTGCTGGCGTTTTACTCACTGACCTGCCTGAATTCGTAGTTAACGTCTGTATCGTTAAAAGGAACTTCTTGGCCGCCTTGCAACAGTACAACTGCACCGGAAGCCGGAACTCCCGGCGTCTCTCTCAAATGCTCGACCAGACGTTCGCGGTTTTTGCGAAACAATGACATCGGAACCCTCAGAGTGTGCTCACCTCTTACGTAATGTGACTCCATGATGTTATTGCTGAAACGTGAGGGTTTTTTTAATTCCCGAAAAACGGTGTTTTATAACATTTTTTGTTGAGAAAAAGGGGGTGGGTTTTTGACTTGGTTTTAATGCACGAAGGAATACCGTTTGAAAATCTGGGAAATAATGATGACATTAGACAATACGAAAAATATTTTTAAAGCCCACCATTTCCATTATCGTGATAAATAATATATTTATAATTGATAAATCTTAATGATCATAGAAATCATAATTGCAACGATACGACAACAAAAATAATGATAATAATACGAGTATAATGTATTATAATAATAATGTATAATATATATAATACATAATATGTATAATGTATGATATGTGTATGTATAGAATATATAAAAAATAACGATAATATTTAAATCGACACTGGTGGATGGGCGATCAAGCTTCAGCTTTGGCGGTACTCCGAATTAAGCTGCATTGTGCGTGTAAATACTTGAGTTAAGGCGGAAAACCAATTTAGGAGTACGTTTTAATAGTGATTTTCATGATTTGTTTTACAAGGAACGAATTAATAGAAATTATTCAAAATTTGGGAATATTTTACACATATTTTCATTTTTCGAAGCATTTCCTCTCAAAATATGGAACATACAACCTGCCGCCGATCGAAAGTCGGAAATCAAAACGGTTGAAAACTACTTCAAGAACATGTTTTCCTTCTATATGAGCCTAACTCTAACCAAAAAATGGAAATTTTTAGAGGTGTTCAAACAAAAGGGTACAATTTTTGCCATAATTTTATAATCTTTTTTACTATAAAAAATATACTTTAAACAATATTACCCCAAATTTAGGTTCATATAAAGCGTAGTTATATAAAGAAACTATCATTTTATAAAATGATAGGTTAAACACTTTTTGAACCAGAGTGTACACAAATTGAAGAAAAAAACGTCGTTTCGAGAAGAACGTGTTTGAAAAAAAATGAGCACAAAAAATTCGAGGCAGTAATTAATTATTTATACCACTTCGGGAACACGTTCTTGAATGGTTTTACTAACAATTTATATAATTAAAAAAAATAGATTTTTCAAGTCATCTAAAATAAAGTCTGTGCACCAGGAATCAGAAGAACATAGAGCCGTCTATACCGATACGAGTTTTCCACGATTTCCCCGTACCCTCGGCAAATGCGATATAGTGTAGCTTAAGGGGTTACCCCCACTTGCGATTTTGATAAAAATCGATTTTTTTTATTGCATTTTTTTTAAGTATAAGTATCTGAGAATATGTCCTGAAAATTTCAAGTCGATCTGAACAAAATTGACTGAGATATGAGCGTTGAAAGAGAAGAATCCGTTATGTAAATGACCGGAAATTGAAACTTTAAACGCGTTTTTCTCAAAATGGCATTTCTGAAGTCGGTGACCAAGATTACTCGAACACTAATGAACCGATCTTCTTGAAATTTTGCAGGCGTATTTAATACATAAAAATGTAGTCTTTAATCGTTCGATTGTTTTTTTCGAAAAAAAAAAATGGCCGTTTTATAGCCAAAAAACGGCCGTTTTTTTTCGTTATAATCGAACCATTAACTTTGACTGTCCGCCATTTTGTGAAAAATGAATATTTTTTAAAATCCTTCGATTAAAGACTAGTTTATACTTATATTTGACTAAATCCATCCGCATTTTTTTTCAGATGATCCACTTCGCCGCAATGTTGGTCACCGCAAACCGTGTATATAAAAACATTATTTCATTGACGGCCATTTGCCACTAAACAATGTAATATTTTTCAATAAAAAAATTACTGAAAGTTCTTCAAGATGTGTTCTTTAAGATGGTATACTGATCGATTAAAAAAATTTGTAGTTTTCTTTAAAAAAATTCATGAAAAAGGCCTTTCTTTGCGCTACAAGTGGGGGTAACGCGTTAAGACACCTGTGGACGCAATGAAAGTTAGGTTAGACTAGCAAAGTGCGAGTAGGAAGTGATAGGGAAGGGTAATACGCAAAAACCCGCAACGGTATACGTTGGAACTTAGGACCTAATTGAGACCTCAATAAATAAAATAATAATAATATATGATATGTATAATAGATAATAACCAAATGCATAAATGGTGGTAATATATTTTTAACATAATTATTTACAATAATCTGGCAAAATTAATCCTCCGTGTATACCGTATAATTTTTTGTATGTTAAGGTTGCTATAGGGTTTAGCCGTTGGGGGTGAAAAACAAGGGGAGCGCGCTATGCTTATGCACGCTGCCGATTGACTGTTACCAACTGTTAGCTTTCAAATAATCGTCATATTAAACGTAGGTTTTCGAACTATTTTTCCACATCTATTTGTAAAAATATGCATTTTTGAACATTCGGTGATTGCATTAAGTGTTTTCATTACTTTGTATAATTATTTTCTACAACTTATTCTCGCGCAATTAACGCGGCACGAATTGGCAACGTCGTAAATCGTGGTATATCATAATGCCCAGGTTGACAGAAGTGTCGCGAAGTTAAAGACATGCGCCCCGTTCCTAACCTCAATATCGGCCCAAGGAGCTGTCAAAAACGAATATCGGTTCGAGTAAAAAAAAACTCGGCCGGAAATAAAAAGTGTGCACTATAGCTGTCTATAATCGCGAAGAAATAAAAAAACTTCAATAACTTTCCGACATCCTAAAAAAAAATTATGTACAAAAATAACAAGTAGTTTGAGATTCCCGGGCATAATTGCCGAATACCGATACGATAGGTAGCATTTGTGCCGTCTACGACATTGCCATGAGTGCACAGTCTAAGATTTTCTGTATTTGGTTTTCGCACAAATTGGCTATCAAAAACATTAATAATTTTATAACGGTACTGTGAATCCTCATTTTCACGGTACAAAGGGTTAGTCCGATCATTAGTCGAACCGTACCTATTTTGTTCAGCTTCGTGGTAACATTAACTTAACAGATATTCATAATGTACTGAAAAATGGTTGGGAGTTTTCCATAAGCGTAATGTAATCAGCCCTCGAAATACGGCAAGTTGCCGATTTTTTTCTAAAAAATAATACTGTGGATCGGATTCAAACTGCACAGGATGATCAGCAAAGAGGTTATAAAGGTCCATGAAAAAATTTAACCTGGTGGTAAGATGTTGACTTAACCCCATAACAATCTTAATTCCCGAGTTCCAACGTATACCCATGCGGGTTTTTATGTATAAAGCTTCCCAATTGAATCCTTTCCGATCACGGCATGGTGTCAACTCTGCACAGTGCAAGTCGACACCGGGTCAGCCCGCCTGTTCAACTCTCCACTGTTCAACTCGACAAAGCGGGCAACTCGACACAGACCCAAGTCGACACCCGTAGCAGCTCGACATTTCTCCGACGCTCGCGTATCCCCACTCTTCAGATTCGGGTCAGGCCATTTGCTACTCTGTGTCAACTCGACACCGAGTCCTCCCTACACAGCGTAGCGTGCTCAACTTGTATTTCCTAGCGGCTGTACTTTTTTCGAATCACCCATACCCGGGAACGAGAAATATACGAGCAAAATGTTTTCACGTGTCGTCTTAACACGGAATGACACCTCATCGCGGTCGGTATGGTAGAACAATTATAGATACCCAACAATCTCTGAAACGGCTCTTCAGATCCCGTCGAAACTTTGCCAAACGACGTCAAATAGAAAAAAACGTAGATTGGCTTATGATAAACAAATCTACGTTTTATTTCTCAAATTCAGAAAATTTGAGGGGCAGACAGCTGTTCGTCTAACTGCTTGACGTCGTTTGGCAAAGTTTCGACGGGATCTGAAGAGCCGTTTCAAAGATTTTTGGGTATCTATAATTGTTTTACCATACCGACAGCGATGAGGTGTCATTCCGTCTTAACTCGAAGTATCGCCAGAGCCGAACCCCGAGCCACCAGTATCGGTTTGTACTTGAATGTGTGTGTGTGTGTGTGTGTGTGTGTGTGTGTGTGTGTGTGTGTCGCGTGCGTGCGTGCGTGCGTGTGCGTGTGTGCGTGCGTGCCGTGCGTGTGCGTGTGTGTGTGTGTGTGTGTGTGTGTGTGTGTGTGTGTGTGTGTGTGTGTGTGTGTGTGTGTGTGTGTGTGTGTGTGTGTACAGATATTCGAATAGTTGATTGCAACAAAAGGTTTGGAATCTCGTCCGAAAAATGCATGAACGAATGTTCCAAATACCACTTGAGAGCCAAAAGGACTAGCTTCATTGTTCTCTTCTGTCAAATATCCTATGACTTTTGCGCATTCATTAGGTGATTGCCGTCGGCAATTTTGACGGAGGTCGGAGCAGTTCAGTTAAGTCAAATAGCGGCATGTGAATTTTCTTTCCAATGAACCTCAAAAAACATCTATATTATTTGTTCTGTAGATGCTAATTTTTCATAAAATATATCATTTAAGAGCAAAATTATGCATTTTTATATTTTTATTAGGTAAATAAAAACATTTTTGTGTATACTACCGATTTAAAAAAGTATAACTTTATGGATTATTATTATGAAAAAAATGCACCATTTTTATTATTATTATTTTAAAAAACTGCGTCAGAATGTTTTAACAACCCAGTATGAAATTTTGAGTAATTAATAACTATGCGCATCTATGACGAGATTATTTATGATTATCATTCATTGATATTAAGTGTTGCCGAAATAAGGCAACTTCACGGACATTGAGATTGGCAGCAATGCTCTTCATTCGCCAGCCAAGATCGTGGTTTACAATGAGCAAAATGGTGTTTCTTTTTCTAATATAAATGATTACAAAGGGTTAGCTTGCGTTAATCCGTTGTCAGAAATGGTTCATCTTGGTGCTAAATAGGTAACAAGGATTACATCACCCATAGCGTAAATGTCTTGCCCATCTAACCGCACGTAAAATTACTTACATTAAACTATTTTTTATCGCTGGTGTTTTGTGGTAAGAAAATGTCAATGAATTCGTAAAGACTCAGTATAGTTTAAACAATAACATATTCATTTTTTTCAACTTTAATGTTGAGATTGTTCCTAAGGGGTCGTCCATTAATCACGTGAGACTCAAATAAGGGGGGGGGGTTTGGATAACATCACGATTGATTACGCTGGGGGAGGAGGGCGGTGTTGTGACATATCACGTGTATTTTTTTTGTACGTGCGCGGACAATGCAATTTGAATATGCTGACATATATATATATATATATAATTTCGTTTGTCATAATAAAATACCGCACTCTCTATCGCTTGTGTCAGACGTTTCTTAACAAACAAAATACACGTGATGTTGGGGGGGGGGGGGGGGGGCTGGCTATAAACCTCACCACATATCACCATGGGGGCGAGGGGGTTCAAAAAGTGGCCTAAAAAACCTCACGTGATTAATGGACGACCCCTAACGCTCTAACCTCTTTAACTGTTTGTACAATGGTATCTGGAAAAATGTTTCCTAACTCACGAAATATGGGGTTTACCATAAATCAGCACGGAATAAAATCGTTGATCTTATTCTATTTCCTATGCCTTGGAATTTGTTGACAATTTTTATTTTATTTTATTTCTCATCTCGAATCTTCATAACAAAATGAGATTGGGTAAAGTTGTTTCGAACTTTTCAACTGTTGAGTGTGTGTGTGTGTGTGTGTGTGTGTGTGTGTATGTGTGTGTGTGTGTGTGTGTGTGTGTGTGTGTGTGTGTGTGTGTCTGTGCGTGTGTGTGTGCGCGCGCGCGTGTTTGTGTGTGTGTGCGTGCGCCATCGATCGTTGGATATGCGCGTATACATATATAGTGCTCCCACAAATTAGCTTGGACGGGCAAATCGTTAATTTTGATCTAAAAAAATCGTTTTTTCGAAAATTCGAAACCGATAAACTGCTATTGGGAGTACAAATAAGTCTCCGCCGTTTGACAAAAGATGGACCCATCAGGAGGTTATGGTTGAAATTATCAGATGTAAAACGTCATATCGTAAAGTTGGACATCTGGCAACACCATACCTTGAAATATTAGCGATTTTGTATCAGCATCACATAGTTTTTTCGTGCGAAAATGTTGAGTTTTGAGCCGAATATGCGTCATTTGCAGGAACTCTTGCGTTTGGCTGGAATCTTCCTCCAATAATGTTTCCATTTCCGCGTCTTCGTACACTTTCAGCCTTCTGCTACGTTCTTTGTCTTCGACTCCAAACTCACCGTTCTTAAACTTTTAAAACCACTCACAATTTCTCTCACTTAAAGCAGCCCCACCATATGCTTCTACAAGCAATCGATACGCCTCAGCTGCAGATTTCTTCAAATTAAAGAAGTAAATCAAAAGTTCCCGCAAATGACGCTTTTCGGCTCAAGACTCGACATTTTCGCACGAAAAAATTATGTGATTATGTAAATTATTATGTGATGCTGATACAAAATCGCTAATATTTCAAGGTTATGAGCGTTGCCAGATGTTCAACCTTACGATATGAGGTTTTACATCTCACAATTTCAACCATAACCTCCTTGTGGGGCCATCTTTTGTCAAACGGCTGAGACTTATTTGTACTCCCAATATTAACGTGTTTCACGCGTACGGTCGGTAAAAATCCTGCGGTCAAGTTTTCTCTTAGACGGATTACGTTTTGAAGAAACAGAAAGATAGACGTTGTTCGTCTCAATCAGACGTCTGGGAAAACACTGGGATTCAGAAAATGAGCTATCTTTCTCGGATGCATGGCCGCTCAGTCGGTGTGACACTTCGCCTCAAACTTGTAATCGTCCGACGAGACGATATGCGAAGCTGTGTCAAAAGAGGCACGCGCGAGATCGGAGCGAACAAAAATCGTCCCGAATTTTAACAAACTCAAAGTGCACACCATAAGAATGTGTCCGGTGGATGAGGTCAATTGCAAAAGCAAAATGAACCTTTTTCAGGGACAATAACGATTAGGCAGGACACGCGCAAACGTACGTACGTTCTCGTGGCTTCTGTAGCCGCCATATTGGATTTCTCTGTTGTCGAGAAGTTTTCTGCGACTGCGCGAAAACCCCCTTCTACGTCCCATCGAATGCTTTGTACTGTTATTATTATGATTGTTGTGGACGTACCTTGTGTGAGCTAACTAGCTCTCCGCTTTTTCTCCGACGTTTGTTTGTTTGTTTTTTGCACTTCCTTGGTTCTTTTATTCGCAAAATAGTAAACGGACTCTGCGTGATCTTACGGAAAGTCTACACACTTCTCTGTTCGAAAGTCTGCGGACGCGGAATTTTTCAGTGACTATTGATATCGAAACATTATTCTCGATACAGGGATGCACGCGCCGCCCCAATGTTTATCTTATCGGTGTGTGACGAGTCGTGGGCAATCATACGACTTATCAGCGTGTTCGTTGTGACTCCGATATCACGTGTGGATGCGAAGAAGTGTATGGAAAATCCACAGTGATAGAAAAAATGTGGGGCTTTCAAAAGTTTCGTATTTCCCGCCATTTTTATTGTTTTCATTCTTATACATATTCGTGAATTGCGGATACACTTCCGGTATTTGCGATTTCCTTTCGTTCGCCCACAAACGGTACTACGAGATTAGTGAGGGTGATCTGTTAAAAACAAAGAACCTAAGATCAAAGAAGACGAAGAAAAAGTAAAAAAATAGGGGGGAAGAGGTCTCCTGCACGGTCTTTATTAGTAGTACGCGATTAATGAAGAATGCAAAAACAAACGACGAGAACCTAAAAAACTTAGAGTTAATATAAGTAATTGTAATTTCGTAAGAAAACGGCTTCCTTATTTGGAAATGCAATCGAATTAATTTCGGAGAAAGAAAAATCAAACGTTTGCAATGTTTTATAAGCAAATATTCAAACAATTTGTAGATAGCTTGTTAATATTTTACATAAAATACTTTATTATTATTTCTATTATTAATAGTATTTATATTTTCGTTATTATTATTAGTAGTATCAACATTATGTACAATGATTACTGTTATTATTATTATTAGTCATTAAGTTTTGTAGTACTTGTCAAACTGATTTGTAAATAATTGGTCGATACTTTTTTCATATTATTACTTCAGTTATTAATATTATTGCTGATATTCTTATGATTAGCATTGTTATTACTATCGCCGCTGTTAATGTTGTTATCATCATTGATGTTGCTACAGTTGTCATTATTATAATCTTTAGTAGCTTCCATACGATTATTTTTTTTCCTCGTTTATATTTTTTATTTTTTATTCAAATCGTAAATAAGTTCCTAAAACTCTTATCTCGTGTCGAACTTTTGTTTGTTACGATTTGCATCTACGTAACATGGTCGGATCGACCCTACTGGTTTCCAGTGACACCGGAACAAAAACTACTACGAGTAAACGCGGTATTTCCGTTTACATCGCAAAATGCAAGTAATAATGTTAGGATCAATTGGAATTTCGTACTTCGAAAGGTTAAATTTGCGCGCCAATTCTAATAAAGTATACACGTCTCTCGTACGTGTTATTGGCTGATTAAGAAGGCCAAGAACGAGACACGCTCCTGTGTAATTCTCGATCGACCGAGAACATTTCCGCCCACGGCCGTTATAACCTCAATAAAGGACGTATCTATCTCTCTCTTCCCCCTCTCTTTCTCGATATAGACAGAATATTCTCCTAGTGGCGCACACGATATACGACACCAGTGGGCAAATTCGCCTCACAAAGTTTTGCACACAATAGCGCTGATGATATACAAGTATGCTATTCCTTACGCTTTTATGTTGTTTTTTCGTCGCCAAGGACATAAGGTACCACTTTTAGGAGGATCAAAAGCAAGGTCGCGAAGAGAACGCTGCCTCCACGACGTGTATACGACGCGGGAAAAAAGAGAGAACATTTTGCGAAAAGTGTAGAGAACGAGAACTGTCGGTGAAAAACTCGCCCACCGATTTATGCAAATTTTTACGGATGTCTTTTTAAAAATAATCAAGGTGGAAGATGTGGTGTCAATCTTTGTAACGCGGAGACTTAGGTACAACAGTCCGGATTCGGAACGGTTAATATAATTGTCAGAAATGCACGAGTGGCGCTGCCGTCTATGCGAACTCATAAGCTATGGGTATGCGTACGCATCGTTTGGTAAATCTGCAGGAATAAGTCTGACGACAAATGTTACTAACCTCCATTTTTTGAGACTAGGTTTATTTTCTATTTATACGGTTTTTTGTACTTTACAGGTAAATTGACATTGTAAACGCTTCAAACGGCGCAGGGGCAAAACGCTCGACACGCAAAAAAAATAATCGGATTATAAAACCGCATGCACCCCTCGTGAAAAAATGGACATATATAAACATATATAATTATTTATACTCATATACAAGGTGTCCCATTTTAATCTTACACCTGAATTTTCTCGAAAAATATTGCTCGAACGAAATATTGTGTGGAATAAAACTTCTAGGGATTGAAGGGGCACGTTTGAAAAAAGTTTATTTGAGGAGCCAAAATTCAAAATGGCGGCGTTACAAAGGCTGACATGTTTTTTTCAAACGGAAACATAACTTTTTTTTATTGCCAAAAAATTTGTCAGCTGAAAACTAAAAACTTTTGTTGAACAAATTTTTTGATAAAGTTCATAGTTTTCAAGTGAGAACATCTCTAAATGGACTAAATGTCTCACGGCAAGCCGCTCAATGTTGTATTTTCTGATGTATGACCACTTGAACAAAAAAAGAATCAAATTTTTTTGTTGAAACATTTTTTTTTGTTTTCAAATTTGGACGATATTTCATGAGAAAATTTTGGAGGAAAATCGATGAAAAATAGTTTTTTTCCATTTTAATAGCATTTGTGCCATTTTCAGGCCCAAAAACGTGTTTCTTTAAATCCTTGACGAACTTTGATCACGATGGGTAGAAAAACACACACACACACACACACACCAATCCTGGATACATCTGAAATAATTGAAAATGATGTTCTCACTTGAAAACTATGAACTTTATCAAAAAATTTGTTCAACAAAAGTTTTTAGTTTTCAGCTGACAAATTTTTTGGCAATAAAAAAAAGTTATGTTTCCGTTTAAAAAAACATGTCAGCCTTTGTAACGCCGCCATTTTGAATTTTGGCTCCTCAAATAATTTTTTTTCAAACGTCCCCCTTCAATCCCTAGACGTTTTGTTCCACACAATATTTCGTCCGAGCAATATTTTTCGAGAAAATTCAGATGTAAGATTAAAATGGGACACCCTGTATAACCTGATATACAAGTATATATGCCTTAACATGACATCATGAATGATCAGATATATAGATATATTACCATGTATAGTATTTATTTTTTCTAGGTGTGGACCATAATGCCCATATATGATCATATATGTTCAAAAGTTGGTACTCTGAACTCGTATATGAACATATGGTTGTATATATGAACTCAAATATGATACAAGATGTGCTATATATTATCATATATAATTGCATTTGCCCTCAAAAATTCATATATAAGCGTATATAATTGTTATGAGACCATGTATATGAACATATATATGATGTACAAACTGTTTTGGTGTCATATATAATCATATATGTAATCGTAATTATCCTCAACAACCATATTTGAACGTATATAATAACGAAAACATATATGACCATGGATATTTTTCCATATATAATACCACTATAGACTATTTTGATATTATATAGGATCATGTATACTGCGTGTCATTTTTCATATAATACTGTCTATAAGCAGCAAAATCAGCATGTGATGCGGATAATATTTTATTGTTTTATTATAAACGTACTAAAATGGTGATTTAAAAGTAATTTCTTATTTATGCGTATGTATGCAAATCAATGTATGACTGAACATGGTTATATATCGTTATATGCAATAGTATATGAGTATATATAATGATATATGATTAAATATGATCATATATGGCTATATATTACTATATGTGATTATATAGAGACAAATTTCGTTCATGATCATTTATGACAAGATCATACATGATTATTTATGTTTATATATGTCGATTTTTTCCCTGGCCCCGTTTTTTCTACCCGTCTGCAACGCAAAACAACCGGAAACCATAAAACCTACGTCTTCATCGAACTGTCTATGTTGGTCACTAGAAATTGCCCGTCAAAATTGAGTAATTGACAGTGAGCGCACCATGCGTCATATTCGCGTGCATATTCGATTACTTGAGTAATCTGTTAGAAAGTAATACAATTATGAATTACATTCGTAATTGTCATTGTAGTTAATTTAATTATTTTTTGCCCATCTCTGTCTGCCTCTCTGCGCTTTCGCTTCTACTTGCGGCGCGCGCTCCGAATCCGAGCTGTGAGGCACAGCGTTGGCGGGTTGTAACATTTAAAGTTTTTCGAATTTCGCTTTGAAACTCTGGGAAAATATTTTACATATGTAATTTTATCGTTGAAAAATAAAAAAAGAAATTGATTTTTTTATTGTTGAAATACATAAATATTTCAGGCATGTTTCACAAAACACGATTCAACGTAGCGTATGAGATAAAAGAATTTTAAATGACCATAAATCAACCAGCCTCGATATTTTATATCCACCAATTCACTATCAAAACAACATCCCTCGATATTAGCGACACCAACACGCCTTCAATACTCGAGTCGCCACAACCATTAAAACTCTATCGAGTTATAAGACCTGTATACCAGAGCGTGTACGAAACGATTCAACATATAAAAGCAAAACATTTTAAACATTTATATTTTTCGTAAAGTATTTATGATTTTTTTCGCAGATACTTTTCCAAACTTGATTTCTGTTTATAGCGAAACGAGAAGTGGAACTCAATTGGATACGCCGCTCAACATGCAAACTCGTGATTATTTCACAATCGCCTCCCAAGTTCGTTAACCTTTCGCGAGCTATACAAGATCACGCAATTTTCAAAACAGTTGAAAACACGCGGGGCACTTCAGACTTTTTCAGAAAGCTGACCACGCGAATTTTTTAAATATCATTGCTGCATGTTGATCTTCGGTAACTCGAAGTATACCGGCGAATAATCTAACCTCACTTTTATCGTCCATAATAGCGCGTGAAAGTGCGAAGTAGCTGGTCAAGGGAGACAAATGTATGTTATGTATATATACATATGCGCGTCAAATAATAACAAAACGTTCATTCTCTCTTATCGCTGAACTATTTTTTCCAGACTACACAGTTCGACTTGTAAACAACAGATAGTGTAACAATTATGGATCTACCCAAATAAACAAACCCAAACAAGCACGTTTATGTATTTTTGAATTTCCGCTTTTTATGTGAGGCGAAAATGAACAGGGATCGTTAAGTTTTAAAAATGAATATACACGATAAATAACAAATAAATTGTGTGTTTGCCTGTAACGCTACAGCTGTTCTGTGCGCGCTACGAAGTGCCGGTCGAGCGACGAGGCCGCTCCTCTCTTTTGTTTTGTTTTGTCATCACGGGCGCGTGACACTTGCCAATGCTATGTCGCTATGAATGACGTGTGACATAATCACGGCTAAACAATATTGAACTAAGAAAACAAGGAGATGTAAAACAATTAGATTTAAGGGGCTATACCAGTGTGGACGCTAAAAATTTAGATGATTTTCGGGAATTTTTTGAAAGAATAGTACTGAATGTTTCGGAAAATTAACAATATATTCGACTATATTTGACCTGTATTGCATAATTTTTTCATAGAGAAATATTGAGATCCAAGCGATTTATGCGCTGCCTTCGGAGGCGTAAAAAAAAGTTCCTCTACTGCTGACATGATTCCGGCCAATTGAGTAGCTGAAACCGAAAAAGGAAAAAATGTCGTTAAACTGGAAGGTATTTCCTGTACAATGACGTAGGATTTTCGAAAAATATTAAAATCTAACAAAATGGCGTAGTTATGAAAAAAAAAACGTCTGTTTTCTTGCCTATAAAATGGTCGTTTTTTTCAATGCCAAATCGTCAATTTTCATCCAATCAAAAATATCCCACGTCATTTTAGAGTAAACATATTCAAGAGTACTCACTTCAAATTTCACGTCAATCGGATAATTGCTCTTTGAGGTGCATTGTCAGCAAGTTTGAAAAATCTCATTTCGAGGAAAACGCGTTTAAAGATTCAACTATAGATTTTTGCAAGAGAATATGATATGGATATAAATGATATGAATGATATAAATGATAATGATATTCTTGAAAGTATAAACTGTCGAAAATGGCAAAAAAATCGATTTTTTTTAAGTGTCTCACTGGTATAGCCCCTTAAGCTGCGTCCCTTCGACAAAGTCGAATATCAACAAACTGTCATTATAGTGAAGTGACATTTAGTATGAAAGTTTCCAATTTCAATTCGATTTCTTCAGTGACTTTCTAACAACCTTTCCTGCTAATTTGCGGACGAAACCCGCCCGAGCGGCCCAGGCCACCGCAGTCGCCGGCTGCCCTAAGAGCGCTGTAAGGGGTCGCGCATCGACCTCCGAACAACGGCGTATTATTATGAAACTCTCTGCAACGATTTCACTATTCGATTATTGTACTATTTTCGTGGGTTTGAAGAAAAAAAACACCGTAAATCATGTTAATCAATTTTATGGCAGAAATGCATTTTTTTTTAATCGTTTTAATGTGGTTATATTTTGAATAAAACATGTATAATTTTGAATACCTATTGCGGTTCTAAGAATGATAAATATGGTAAATATATATTGTTTCCAAGTTTTTAAATAGAAATGATGAATTACTTCCCTCGCCTACAGCTTCACAAATATTACCATTTTCCAAATAACAAATAATAGCTCATCAAACTTTTCCACATACTTTGCACAGATGATATTTTTAATCTTCGGAAAGACAGAAAAAAATTATTATATTTTTATCTTAAAACGTACGATTGAATTGATGTTAAATATTTACGGTCGCATTCATAATATTTTTTATTGCGAAATACGCGCTTCAAAACTATTCGGAGCGTAAATGATCGATACAAAATACGTTTTGATACACGAATATCATTTTTTTTTTATCGAAGATCACTATATATTTCAAAATTCTGTGAGACATTTGGTCAAAAGTATAACCAGTCCCAACCAAAAAGTATGAAGAATCCCAACCGAGATTTCTCAGAGAATGATTTTTTCCGGTCACTGCGCTAAAATTGTCAGAAAAAAAGTATTCAGCGAACTGGCCAGGATAAAAATGCTCGAATTTGCTTGTAAAAACTCGCTCGATTCGTTGTCGTCGTAGACAGAAAGAATTTGTTCAATAAGATCAGGGAGTCCGAGACTTATGCGTCATTCCTCGCAGATGACTTATGTCGAGTGTCGCTCTCATTTCTCGTTACATAATATGACAACGGAGTATAAACAGCCGGTATTGATCTCTCGAATGTGTAACAAGAACGACTAGGTACGAAAGAAATACATCTCTTAACACGTGCTCTGGTCGCATGCACCTTGTTTCTATAGAATTTTCAACGTCAGGCTTTTTATAATTTTTTTTTTTTTTTCGTCTCATGACTTTTTTGTCTCGTCTAAATCTAGGTCTAAATTCACGAGAGAAACCCTCTATCCGACAATGCTAGCGAGTATTGCGATGCAACAGAGGTAATAGGGGTGTGAAGTGATTCGCGAATTGCAGCGAAAAGCATGCAATTACGACGTAAGGACACCTCATCGCGGTCGGTATGGTAGAACAATTATAGATACCCAAAAATCTCTGAAACGGCTCTTCACCTCATCATAAGCCAATCTACATTCTTCCCTCAAATTCAGAAAATTTGAGGGGCAGACAGCTGTTCGTCTATCTATTTAACGTCGTTTGGCAAAGTTTCAAGAGGATCTGAAGAGCCCTTTCAGAGATTTTTGGGTATCTATAATTGTTCTACCATATCGACCGCGATGAGGTGTTATTCCGTCTTAAGGGGAAGATACCTTTATGCTTTACTTTTTAAGGAAACATTTCTTTACCTCTCTTGAGACTCGGGATATATTTTATTGCTACTTTTGATTGTTACGTAGTATTTTCTTTATTTATCTTTAAAAATGGCAGAGATATGGCACGGTCTCCCAAACGGGTTGCGGCGGATGTTGTCGGACGGCCTGACACGTAGCGTCGGCAGCATTAATGCGAAAACACCAACCAAGATTTTTCTTTCATTAACACTCATACCGTAAAATATGGCCCCGAAAACGTGAGCAATGGTGAAAATCGACGAAATGGTACGCTTTGAAACGAAGAGATTGAATTTGCCGAAAAAATAGCTACATTCCGCAACACAAAAGACAATTTTGTGTTACTTTCAAAACTATTTAGGGTCATGTTTTAGACAATAAGGTTTGAAAGAATTATACTAAATTTCATCTGAATCGGACGATTACTTTTTCTACCTATCCGTCACGCCAGTTATAAAAATGCAATCTCGAAGACTGTGCCATACATCTGCCATTTTTAAAGATTGATAAATAAAAATACCATGCAACAGCCAAAATTAGTAACAAAATATACCCTAAGTCTGAAAAATGGTGAAAAAATCTTGTCTTCAAAAAAACATGAGAATCAGCAAATTTTTTCCTCGCCTAAAGGTTTCTCCTCTTTAATCGGCTGAAACGTTTTGGTAGATTCAACTTAGCCGGAAACGCAAAAATCGGTTGCCTCTACAAATTCAAGTCGATCATCAAAGTATTTTGAGTACCACACGGAAAAAACAGTCACAAGTCTTCGGCATCGTCGATAATCGTAAGAAGTGGAAGATTTATTTTTGATTACCGCAAGATTGGAACGGGCGATCTACTTGAAATTTCATGGATATTTAGATAGTATCGTGACCGAAACGTGTACGTAGTTTGTTATCATGTGCCAGGCCCTGAATCTTTTTTTTTCACTACGCCAAATGACGGAAACTACGATAAGCTCTCTGGAAACTACAGTTTTCAAGGCTTGTAGAAAGAAAAATAAAACAATCGTTACGCCACGGGCATTTACCGTTTCATTGAATACATTTTGGCAGCGCAGTATAAATGTTGAGGCGTGCAACTTTGTCGGTACACGGCGTTATCAAAGTATAGAAGAAAAGCTCGAAGAAAACGACAGGAGCTTGGGACATGTGTTCGTTATGAATTTTAGAGTTGTTAATCTGGTTTGTTAACATCACTATGCATGATCAATTGTAATAGGATCGGTAAAGTTGCACACCGTTAAGTGCATTGTAAATATATTTCACTGTTGCTTACGTACGTTTGTAATTTCCACGAAAAACCTGGTCATAATTATTATTATCATTATTGTTATTGCATATCGTAGTCGTTGTAATGAGTATTATTGTCGTCGTCATCATCATTATCATCATTATTATTAGTCTTGTTGTTGTTATTGTTATTATTACTGCAATCATTATGAGTTTTTTAAATTTATTTATTCATTATTATTTTTTATCGTTTATAAATAAGAACTAAACATACACGTAAACGCAAAAACATAATCAATGTCTTTCCATATGTATGTCAGCCATACGATTTTTAATTACTACAGCGTACAAAGAGTCGCATTATGTTTTTTTACAAAATTCAAGTACGTATTCCGTAAGAAAACCTGAAATACCGAATTTCACCAAATCCACGTGATTCAGTACCTGAAAATGACACGCAACGAAGATGCAATTACCCAACGATGAAAAAAAGTACCCAGGAATGATGTTGGGGGTAGGAGACAAAATGTCTATTCACGAAAATTCGTGTATTGGGCGTTGATATAAATAAATTGACAAATTTCGACGTCGAGATAACGACTTGCGTAAGAGCTGACAGAGACGTGGAGAGTTGTGTGGTTGCTGTTGTTGACATGGCGAAGCGGCGTATTGTTTATACACGTTGGCCAGAGAGGTTGGCGTCTTCAATAAGTGAGGGATCCATTCTTCAAAAAGCCAAACCGCTCTTCTGCCTAGAAATGAGAGCGGCGAATGCAAAAAATCGAATCTAATGAAATCTTGCAAAAAATGAACTCGGCGTCATTAATTCGTCATCTTTGACGTTACGTTACTAATAACATTGTATTATAAATTATAAGAACTTGCGTTAAAAAATATTACAAGTTGTTTTTAAATTATCAAAAAGTACACTATAAAAATCAATGAAAAGTAATTACATACTTACGTTTTAAAAAACTACGTCATAAAATATATAAAAAAAGGACTTATAAATTATCAAAAGTTACGTCATACAATATTTAACAAAAGACGATTGAATGATCAAAAACTACGTCGTAACATGTTAAAAAATACTTATAAATTGCCGAAAATAGTTGTAAATGTAAAAAAAAAACGTGTAGTTTGTAGTCAGACCGTTAGCGCCAGGCAGCGGTCGTAAAAGTTTTGCGACCACTTTGCAGTGTATGATATGCTCGAATCAACAGATGGCGAAGAATTAGCAGCGACGTGTTTTTAAATAGAAAAAGGCAATAAGGCTACAGAGGACTGGAAATGAAGAATCGCGTGACAGGTACGAATAAGGTAACAGGAGATTCGATCGGCAATACTCAGTACTATATATAAATACATACCGATATAATTGATATACCTGGTGAGCCGTCCGAAAATGGACACTCACGGATTTCTATGATTATTCGTGGTAGACGAAAAAGTCAGAGATTATAATTCTGAAGGGTATGTCGATGTCCTCATTAGTCGCCCCAGTTTTTTTCTTCTTTTTTTCAAGTGGATTAAAGGTACGCCATAGCCATTATGATGTCAACTCGACTTTTTTGAGAGGGTAATCACTATTTCTCAAACTTCCCTGTGCCTTTTTTTTTATTATTTGCTAAAGGAAACCACCTGTCATGATCTTGAGACGAGTATATAGTACAAAAAAATTGACAAAGCGGAAATTATTTCGGGTATTTCCGAAAGCCGATCATAATTTTTATGAATTAACTCTTTGAAAATGTTCCCCATTAACTGCGTGATATTTTTTTATATGATTTCTAAATAATGCAGGGATCCTTTGCAACGTCTCCTTGGACATCGATGGAAATGTGCAATTTTAGTGTGCGTATATATATATATATACGCAGTCATTACAAAAATTAAGAGAGCAGTAACATTTCGAAAAAATTTCATTGATTTTTTAATAGCTGTAACTTTGTGACAGTGATCGTATCGTAAAATAAAAATGAGGTTTTAAAGCTTGAAATCTATCGTTTACGAATCTCACCGGTAATCATTTTTGTAAGCCACACGCTCGGCGCGAACCTAAGAAATAGCGCGAAGCAAAAATGTTCTAAATTGATCGGCTGAACCGTTATTTTTGACCGAAGCGTCAAAGTTTTATCAAAAATTGAAGGAACACTTTTATTGTTCCTTAAATGTCAATTAATGATGATTAAAACGAAAAAAAAATTCCGTTGTTTTTTCTCACAGTTTCGCATTAACTTTTCTTTAGATCTTGGAAAAAGAAAAAAAATTCAAAATTTTGAAAAAAAAAATTTCTTTTCAAAATTAAAAAAAAAATCAATTTTTTTTCTTAATTAAAAAGTTTGTTGAAAATTTGTTGAAATCATTATTTATTTTGTGTTAGTGCGATTTTTTCGTTTTCATGCCATAATTTATCGAGTTGAAGTTAATTGCATTAAATAAAGTTGGTACCCCCAAGTAAATCTTCATGCATCTTTCTACACATATCGCTATCGGATTTATCAATCAGACCTTTTAAACTCCTAAGCATCTCCAGAACTAGTTTTTTCGCCAATCTAACTTTTTTTGTTAAAACCAATTTTAATATCTCTTAATTAATGCTCTCTAATTTTGAATTTTTTTTTAATTTTGAAATTTTGAATTTTTGATAAATATTTACAAGTGGGGCTCCAGCTAGAAAAGGGATTTAGAAAGTTTGTACCGAGTCGATGTATTTCAGGGCACTTTGTTTATAATATTTCAGTCGGAGGAAGACAATTTCAACCCCAACCCAAACAAACAAACCTAAACAAACCCAAACAAACAATTTAAGTCAAATTAGAGTAAGCATACAGAAAACGTATTTAAAAAAATCAAATATTTTCCGGAAATATTTTTTTTCTTTATAAAATACCCCTCCCCCATCATAAAAAACATATTTTCATACTGCAGAATAGCCCCGAACACGTGAAAGTTTTTTTGGAGCCGATTAGGGCTGGAGTCCCGCTTGTAAATATTTACCGAATTTTCTTCTTTTTCCAAGGTTTGAAGTAAAGTTATTGCGAAAGTATGAGAAAAAATAACAACATTGTTTTTTTAAATTTTAATCATCCTTAATTGACATTTAAGGAACAATAAAAGTGTTCCTTTAATCTTTAATAAATCTTTGACGCTTCTGTCAAAAATAACGGTTCAGCTGATCAAATTTAAATTGTGGGAGGTCTTTGGGCATGTATTGAACGTAAAAAACGTAGAAACACGAGTCATTTTCGCAATATTTGCAAAGTTGACGTTCCAAAACGGGAAATAAGTCGTTTTTTCGTACTTTTTCAAATTAATATTGAGGTTAAAAAAATCTCTAAAGTACGAAAAGGTGCTTTTAGAGAATTTATGCCAGTTTCGAAACGCACCTTTAGCTCGCTGTACGATCATTTGTTCATGAGATATTGATGATTTACGAAAAAGCTCCTTTTTTCTATAAACGCCGATATCTCAGCGACAAATGGTCATACAGAGGTCCAAAAACTACCGTTTAGAAGCTGAAGAATCAGACTAAATGACCCCAGTATTGGCCAAGTTCAAAAAAAAATTGAGCCCGTGGTCGATTTGGAAAAAAAAATTTCGCGCTTGTTCTTAGATTCGCGCCGAGCGCGTTGCTTAAACAAAATTCACCGGTGAGATTCGTAAACTAGAGATTTCGAGCTTTAAAACCCTATTTTTTGGTTTACGATACGACCATTTTTCACGAAGTTGCAGCTATACAAAAATCAATAAAAGAAATGGAAATTTTAACGTTCCCTTAATTTTTGTCATGAGTGTATATATATAGTCGAACCTTAGGTAACTCTATGCATAATTCAGAACCGGAAATCCATAAACTCGACACCCACGATGAGAATCAATTCGAGCGCTGATCCGTACTCCAGTCAGAAGATTCGTTCCCTTTAACCTTAAAATACAGTAGAATTTTCTAGAATAAAATACGTTATAAAGAGCACGTTAATATTGCAAAGAATTTAATTCCACGAGGTAGACGATAATCCTTCCTTCGAATGTCTAATAAAAGGAAAGGCGTTTTTTCGTCACGTTTTTTTTATTCGAAACCAGATTTTACAATAAACAAAAAACGTCCATTTGGAATAGACAGCTCAGTGCAATATTGCACTTACGGTAAATCAAATCCACGTACCGGAATGCATTTTTTACCAAGATAAATCGATTTACCAGCTGAAGAAAAGTCTCAAAAGCTCAAAAGTCTCAAAGTCTCAAATCGACGAACGGAGGGCACGGGACCCGATTTTTATCCGAAAACTAAACCACTTTCGCGAAATCTCATTCACCGCGTGCTCGTTGTCGGAAATTCGCGTTTTCTCCCAGTCCATCGTAAAACAAGGTCTATTACGAGCGCGAGAGATCCGCATCTGTTCCATTATTATGCAAACGCTGTAGAGTTTCGGGAAATGTCTTAAATTTTTGCTGGAGTAGTTATAAAACGGTGTCCGTACCGCTACAGCTCGCAGCAAACATCGAAGCGAATTCGCGATTATTTCCGTACAGAACATACAATGTTCTCTTACGAATACGATGTTCGATGGAGGCTCTTGATAACGGACCGTTCGATATTAACGAGCAGCTGTCGGGACATTTGTATTTTAGGCCGTAGACGCGCGCGCGCGCGCGATGGAAACGGTGTGTGACGAGGCAGTCGCGTTGCCAATGACGACACGCATACAGCAACGGAGATCATCAAGGAGTGAGAAAACGCGACACTTTTCTGGGAAGGGAAATACCGGACAATAAACACACAAGCGTAGTTTGAACTTTGAATATTTTTTTTTCCTCCTCTTCTTCCAATCTATAATTAGACGTGTCGGACGAGCTGTTGCATTGGCAAGTCCGACGATCACAACAAGATATAGTTTTTCCTTAATTCTCCCATAAAGATGAACTAATGGTACATAAAAAAAAAGAAGAAAACAGGGACGAGAGCAGTGAACAGTTTTGCCTCGTAAAAAAAAAAGAAACGCCTCGATACGCGATCGTTGCATTTATTCTTGCTCCAATTATATCGCCATAACAAAAATAGATCATTGAACATGCTCACCGCACTCGGTCTTACGCGCTGTTTCTATTGTAATTATTTTACACACAGAATTGGAATCGATAATGAGGAAAACACGAAATAAAGTTATACAAAAACATTCGCCAACATTTTGTGACGTCATTCCGGATCGATATTGCCGTCGTTGAAAAATTATTATTTTTTATACACTATTCGTGGTTTCTTTTTTTTTTTTGTTTACGCAAATACGGTTTATCGAGGGTCGTTAACGGATGCCTTGTGTGAAACGCTCCCTTATGATCCGGGATCGAACTTGCCTTTTTTCCTGGCGTGCCCTGTCGCGTGCTTACGATTGAGTTTTGTATCGTCGCAAATGTTCGACCGCAATAGGAAATAAAAGGGATACGAGTCATTGCGAAAATCTGAAAGCATATCCCGAGCACAGGCTGGAAATATTCGGTATATCGGTTCTCGGCATTATAGAATAAATTTATCATTCTTTTTCCTTTTCAACAAAATAACTTCGATTAAAATGACCATATTTTTTTCAGTTATCGTTACTTTTGATTTTTATTATTACGACAACAATGGCAATGTGTTACCAATACATTTGTCGTTATTTTTTTTATATCAAATTAACTTAACCTCGAATAAAATAACAACAATTTTTTTAATTTACTCTCTTTTTTTAAATTCTTATTGGTAGTGGAAATAGACTCGTTAATTTTCCCCATTACGCACACGAGCTTCGCCGAACTTCGCTCTTCTCTTGAATTTGTCTGAGCTTGTTTGGCCAATACGAACAAATTCAAGCAAACAGCAATTCCGATAAAGAAAGGAATTTCCGATCCCATACACACGCCAACGTATTCGGAAAAAGCAACGAATTCATTTCGTATGAAGAATAGGAAAGAACGTTTTTTACTTCGCAGTTAGTATAAGTTTTCGAACAATTTATTGGGAATTTTGAATTATCCAAAATCCAAAAGAGTAAGGTGAAATATATTTTAGCATTTTTGATATGATTGATCTTATGTTCAGATTTTCAGGACTTTGCAAAATTATGATAGGGAGCGCACAGGTAAAATGTCCTCAAGGGACGTGCTTGCGGAACTGTCACTCTTTTTATCTCTTCCTCTCTCCCTCTCACTAAAGGCCTGCATAGACTACGACACTTATTGCGACACAAATGTCTGACACTAATGTCCGTTCTGTTCACACATAAGACGGTTTCGGTGTCCCAGAAAGTGTCTGTACTGTGATGTCGCTACACAAGTGTCTCAGGTGTTCACACACAAAACTACTGACACAGCTGCAGTACCCGCTCGGACGCCATGGAGAAACGCCGTGCGGCGGCAGCCGTAATTTCGTGCGCTGTTATTAAGGGGCTATACCAGTGCGACACTTTAAAAAGATCGATTTTTTTGCCTTTTTCGGCAGTTTATTCTTTCAAGAATATCATTATCATTTAAATTATATATGTCAATATCATTTTATCTTGCAAAAATCGATAGCTAAATCTCTAAACGCATTTTTCTCAAAATGAGATTTTTCAAATATGCTGACAGTGTAACTCAAAGAGATCCGATTGACTTGAAATTTGAACTGAGTACTCTTGAATATATTTACTCTACAATGACGTAGGATATTTTTGATTGGATGAAAATTGACGATTTGGCATTGAAAAAAACGACCATTTTATAGGCAAGAAAAGAGACTTTTTTCATAACTACGTTATTTTGTTAGATATTGATATTTTTCAAAAATCCTACGTCATTGTACAGGAAATACCTTCTAGTTTAACGACATTTTTTTCCTTTTTCGGTTTCAGCTATTCAATCAGCCGGAATCATGTCAGCAGTGGAGGAACTTTTTTTTGCGCCTGCGAAGGCAGCGCATTAGTCACTTGGATCTCAATATTTACCTATGAAAAAATTATTTAATATAGGTCAAATATATTTTTAATTTTCCAAAAGATTTAATTGAGTACTTTTCGTCCAAAAAGTCCTGAAAATCACCCAAATTTCCAGCGTTCACACTGGTATAGCCCCTTAAGCTGTATTCTTAAATTATGAATTTTTCTGCCAACTTTAGCCGATATTGTGCCAAACTGTTCTGCCAAGCATTGAAGTGCTGCCTGTTTTTTTACTCTATTTTTTATAATCAGCACAACATATTTGCCAAAGTTCAGGCAGTCCTTCCACAAAAAATATCAAATTTTTAATGCTCTTCTTGCTCCACGTAATGGCCATTTTGATTTAACGCGGATCGCGAGTGTCTGGATAATTTCGCGCCGGTTCGAAAACTTGGACACTGCCGCAGACACTCCGACACAACCTGTTCACACGGCGCTCGACGCGACACCGAGCGAGATGTCGCAATAAATGTCCCGAGATCAGACAGTGGTGTTCACACACAGACACTCGATGTATACATTGAGTGTATACACCAAAGTGTCGTAGTCTAAACCTACCTTTACACACACACACACGTGCAGATGCACGGCTATATATATATATATATTGCGCGCGCGAAACCATTCGCACAAATGCACGCAAATAATAAGTCGTTCTTTTTTCACGCTAATAAAATTAAAGAACATGATCGAATTGAACGTGTATCGAAACGATCGCGACATTTCAAAGGCGAATACATAGATGTGAACTATGCACTAAAACATGCACAGGAAATTTGTAAAGCTATAGCGCTCAAGAGCGAAGATTCACTCAGGCTTGCTTCGAAAAGTTCGCCCTGTGTAACTTTAATAAAACCGTTATCCTCAACCCGCAACCGCTCACGTGCGTCAACATAATTATTTTTTCTCCCAATTCTTTCGGAATATTGTTCCCCCGTTGTTTTTTTTTTCGTGAATTTCTTTCGACGCACTCACTTTGCTGAGAGCAGGGGTGGGGATCGGGGGTTGTTTACGTTACAGAGGAAAAAATGCGTCTATAAACACGGTAATGGTGAGGATGAAGAAAAATGTAAAAAATGAAGAAAAAAACCTAACTGAGATCACGGTCTTTCCCGACTCTCGAAAATTTGCACGTGCTTATGTGACTATCGAACGTTGTTTTTTTTTTGTTCCTTTTCTCGTGTGGCGGGAAAGTTTGAGCGTTTACGGAAAAAATGCGAGTAGGCCTCGTGAATAATAAAAAAAAAGATTTAAAAAAAAAGAGAAAAATCCGTACAACGCTTAGGTACTATCTATCGATACTCGTGCGTGTATTTTAATTCATTTATTAAAAAATCCTTAAGATCGAGAGAATTCGTCGGAGCTCCCCACCGTTTAATTCATAGCGAGCTTTTATGCATACATGCTCGGTCGCGTGTAAAATTCCCTAAAAAATTTCAAACATTCTCGAATTCGATGGAAGCTTGATAAAATCGACATGATTTATATTCGTTTTAAGCGATAACCAATGCTTCGATAAACAAGAAGCATTTTCCGAAGTTTCCAGTCAATTCGATGGTGATTGATTTTTCAATTAGTATTTCTGATTTTCATCGTATCGAGAATTATCGAAATTTCGTACAAATCAATCTTGTTCAGTTGGAAACGTATTCGATAAGTATCCTTAAGGTGAAATGACACACTGCCCCCCCCCCCCCCCCCCCCCCGGTGTATGCATATGCCAAGAGACGCGGCAGTGTCACGACGCTAAGTAATAACGAATGAAAATACAAAAGAAAATTTCGACCTCACTGACGAACACGGAGCGCACTCTTTATACATAAACTTATTGGTATACGCTTTGCGTGAGAATGGCAATACACTCTTGATTTTCACATTTATCAACAATTACAGTGTTTGGATTTTTTCAGCTATTTATTCACGGAATGCGATGGTTCGAGTGAGTTTTTGATTTTTTAGCTTGGATTTGTGATTAGTGTAGTAAAACAATTGTTTTCTCTTTGTTCGTTCAAAGACGCGCATATCGGGGAGTTGTATATCTTTTATCTGTTAATGAGACGTTGGCTGTCAAAATTTTAAGTCATTCGGTCCGGCCGCATTACGAAAAAATTCCAAAAACTGCTCACAGATTTTCGTGGGATCGGCTGTTATTTTGCGTTAAGGGACTGGGCGCGTGTTTGCGTATCTGCTGTACTTAGCGTCGAGAACTCTGCGAATTCACATTCCCACCTCGGAAACAACCCTTTGCACTCGAGAGGTGACTCTCCTTCACCACTTGCTATGAGAGTGAAAAAGACCTTGAGTGCAAAGGGTTACCATCGCTCATATCACAAGTGGCTCTCCATGGAGCTCCTTTTTCCACCATTCACGGCAAACGGGCGCAAACGTATGTTCAATTCTCAGCTCGATTGCGTAAAGTAAAAGACAACAAAAAAAACTATAATTGGCTTGCGTACCATAATTTCTTTACCAAAAACGCTTATTCGCTCAAACGTATGGAACTTATTTCTTCACATATACGTATATACACGAGATTGTAAAAAAACAATTAATAACGCAGAACTCCTTATGTGGACTTGTCGAAAAGATTTTAAAAGATTCAAAAATGTCTCCCCTTGAATCTTTGTTTAAGGGGTGAGATGCAGTCAGAACTTTAAAAAAATCAATTTTTTAAACATTTTCTTCGAGTATGTTTCGAAAATATTCCCTGAAAATTTCAAGCCAATCCGATAAATAGTTTCCGGGATATCCCACAATTAGTGAAGGGGCGTCGGGTCCCCATGGCAGGTAGCGGCTGACAAACGCGGAAACGATAATAGCCGGGAAGGCAGAAAGCTTCGAAGACAACAATAAATTGATATTTTGGAAGCTTCCATATCGGCAGAAGCCCTGTTGTATGGGCCAGGAATTGATGATTCGATGTAACTAATCTTTTAATTGGTATTTCTATGCATAAATCAAGTGTAAAATTGGAAAACTCTTTCAGAATTTTTCAAAAATGTATTACTCAAAAACTATGAACTTTAGCGAAATTTTATAAAGAATACTTCCGTTTTAAAATTGCCCAAAATGTTAAAAAAGTAATAATTCATCCCAAAAAACTTTAATTGTTTCAACAATTGGATATAAACAATTGAACGCTCGAGTTTTCGGCGAAAAATTGTGATATTCGGATTCAGCGGATCAAAATACATGAAAAAAGTTTAACTTCATCCATCGAGCTCAAAATTTTACGAACATATAATACCGTATCCACATCGAAAAACTTTAAACGCGTTTTTCTCAAGACTCTATTTTTTAAGTCGGTGACCACTATAATTCAAAAACCACTCGATGGATTTTGATGAAATTTAGTGTGCATTGGAAATTGATAACATTAAAAACTAGTCCTTAATCGGAGGATTTTCACTTTTGTTGAAAATTTATTTTAATTTTTTTCTTAACAATAAACGAGCGATTTTTTTGGTGGAAAATTGAAACTTATCTGTCGGAATCCGCCATTTTGTTAATTTAAAAAAAGCTTCGATTAAGGACTAGATTTATTATTAAACTTATGGTTTTTTATTTTGTTTTTTTAATTTCAGATGATCCAGTAAAATTCTATGATGGTCACCGCAAAGCACTATATGCCGAAGGGGGTCCGACAAAGATGGCGATATTCTTATGAATAATCAATATTTATCTTTGAAAATTTGTATAAGTCAAGTTGAAATATAACATAAAAAGTCTGTGCAACCACTTTGTAAAACAATCTCAATTACTATAAAAAAAATTATCAAAAATGCTCGTTTTTTCACGCCTCTGACTGCATCTCACTCCTTAAACGTCGTTACGTCGGGCCGGGCGTTTTGCCGATGAATGTTGCAGGATCTGCTTTATCTCTAGTCGCGAACACGTCGAATTGAAGTTCAAAATCCAAGTTTGGGCAAGCTTTTTTACCCGAAAAAAGGTTCGCTAGACCTCCGAATACGTCGAATAAAAGTTCCACTTCGAAGTTTCCTTCGAAGGTGAACTTTTATCGTGCATATTTGCGACTAAAGAAAGAACATCCGTGTATCCTGAAACATTGATTGGTGACATGCTCGCGGCTGTTTAAGTACCGTCAACAGTCTAGCCAACGCCGCCAACAAACGTTGAGCATGGCAATTTCCTCGCTTTTTCATTCTCTTACGTGTTAAATTGTTCAATTATTAGCCCGTTCGAGTGATTCGTTATTGATGTATACGCGCAAGCTCGCGCTGTCTCTACGTGTATGACGCGATTCATATAGTGTCGCGTCATGCATATAGTTAGAGCGGGTGACAACAATTCAAGTATCTAACGCGTCGAGAACAGTCTTGAACGTTTCATTCGTCTCCTTGGCGTCTGGCCCCTACCAATCTGCTATTCCAGAAGAGTGGGAGGTAGGGGAGGGGATGTTCCACTATTCCAGAAGCGAATGCGCATAACCGGCGAATCGGTGGTGGTGGGGCTCGCCTCGACAAGTCCGATCACAGCCGAAGTTTTACGGCATAGAACTAACAAAACCCATTGTCGAACATCAGCGGGTCCAGAGACTGCTTGAAAAAGCAACTCTCTCGATTTATTTACAAAAATACAAGAATTGCTTCGAAGAAAAAGCAATTCTCCGCTAATTACGATGCAAACTCGGATTACCGATGCTTCAAGCACTCTCCGTCGTCCACGAATGTCTCCACGAAACCCGCATACGAACGCGTTAATCGTTTCGTACATGCGTACCTGGTGAGTGTGGGGAGAGAGAAGCGCCAACAGACCAGTGTACGAGACTCGGCATTTTCTCTCATCAATCGTCCGTGCTGTGTCGCCATTAATCGCATGCATAGAATGCTTGGCCGACGAAAAATAGACTCCCACCTCTCTAAACAATATATTGGGTATACAAAAATGAATGCCCAACTTTAGCGCGCGGGCTTAATTTATTATTTTTACATCAAATACAGCTACTCGAAAAAAGCATACATTCGTATGGAAAATGAAAAAAGCATTTTACAAGTAGCTATTTGTGTAAAAATAACAATACAAAGATTTTTGCAAGGCCTGTTAAACGATAAAAGCCATTCTTAACCATGTTTAACCAGATTCTAAAAATACTAGCTGATTATTTAATTGAATTGAGGTCTTCGAGTTCGAACGCAGAGCAAATTTTCTGTGTAAATCAAATGGCGAAAAAAATAATGCAGCGCTTCTACTTAGGATTCGAATATGACATGCATTTTTGTTATATCTGATGATATTGTGCAGAGGGGTAAGAATTGAAAAAAAAATCACCGTACCCTAATACATAAATGACTTCGTTAAGGTCCTGTCGACCTGACCTGATTCATTTTTTATTCCATGATTCCTTGTCAACGAGTGGAGAACGCTCAAATAAGAAGAAAATATTTTCTCGTGTATGTAGCGTTTCCATGTATAGATTGGAAGCGCAATTTTTTAAAATACTCCGTCCGAAGTTACTGGTCTGTTTTTGGCGCTTCCGGTGGGCGCAATAACCTCTTTCAAAATATCTAGAATCGTTTTCTGTTTCTGTGTCGTTCAACTCGTCCGTTAAATTAATACCAACGATGAACTCGGGAAGCGCAAAACTCGCAGTGGTTTCGTTGGAGTCCACCAATTTGTGGGCGAAACTGTTATGAGCTTGTATTCGGCAAACACAAATGCGCACACGCACAGACGTAAGAGCTAGTAGTGCGAAAAAGACGCGCGAACCCCTTGCCCCCTTGGCCGATCGAGGGATTCGTAGTATCTTTCGTCAGCATTATTTTTTAAACACCGCGAGTCTGAAGTAAGAGTTTCGTGTCACGTACGCCAACCGGACAAACGCAAAATACACGACGGCGAGTCACGAGTTTATGTATTTTGTGTATACACACACACACACACACACATACACGCGCGCGCACGTACTTTTTTTATACACACGCACTAGAGTGAACAAGAACGCCTGAAGCAGAGTGTGCGCGTATGGGTGTGTACAAGTTCTCTTCACGGGAGGGATATTCTTTTACAACGATTCCATCGATTTCGTTTGTGCTGATGAGACTCGATGTTTTTGGCGACCATGAGCCCACAATCTTTCGATCTATCGGACGAATTTTGCAGGCCTCAGTTTGAAAATAAGCCTCATCACGTTTTGCACGCGTGCACACACATACACACTAACCTACACATGTGCGCGCAAGATTTCGACTGAATATGCAAACAATCAACGATAGGCTCACTGACTTAATCGCCTTGTTCCTAAATAACGAGCGAACTCGTGCGACTTATATCTACATACTTAATCTACCTAGGTCTACTAATATACATAGGTGGTATACTTAAACTAATTATGAATTGCAGTTCTTTGAGGACGGGGAACACAGGGGGATCCCGATCGCTTATAGATGAGAGAAGGAGGTAGCGGGATGAAGGACCGGCAATCGCGATGGTAATGCATCACTGTCATTGCTACGGTCCTCCTCACAGTTCGAGAGGTTCGTATACGGATGGCAACGGTTCGTCCTCGGAGTCATAGAAATAAGGCTTTCTCCTGTATCCCGCGTCGAGCCGATGTGGCTGCTGAATATTTCGCCTTCGTTGTCTCTCCTCGTCGACTTGGTCCACGTCGTCATCGTCCTCGTCCTCCTCGTCGACAATTTCCTCCTCGGAATCGTCCAGGTCATCGAGATCGGTCTGAAGCCTTTTGACCGCTTCCTTGATCAGTCCACCTTCGCGCAACAATTCTTGCAACAATTCGTAAGGATCGTCCTCCCGCGTTGCCGTATTTCTTTTGTGGCTGTGGATATGATGATGATGATGATGATGATGGCTGTGATGCCTCTGCTCATGAGCGCTACCGTTGTTCTTGTTGCTCTTAGTCCCGCATATGTCGCAATTGCCAGGATCGGCCCACGAGCGCGAAGGTACATGATACGGTGACGGTCTGTTTTTCTGGATAATGCTGGATTTCGCTTTGAAGCCGGAAAGCCTTAGGTTTTCCTTTATCTGCGATACCAGCAGGTCGACGTCTCGCGTTATGAACTCCTGCGTCGTTTCTGGCATTACTTTGAACAGATACGTTGTCTCCTCGGCACTCGGCATTTTAGACCCGCTTCTCAAAGACTCCGAAAGCGATGTACTGTTCCCTCTCTCCTGCCTGTTCTTCCTTCCCAGGTCGCAAAGCAGTATAAGCGGTCGACGTCTCTCCGAGGAAGAAACAAAAGAGAAATCAAGTTTCGTCGAACGTTCCAGCTTCCTATTCGCGAGTGTTGAAAAACGTAGCAGGTGCACGTTTCCAACTGCCTTCGAGAGTGTATAAATATATCCCCGCTATAAGGATACTTCCAAACGCGGACTCGCTACTTTTTTGTTTCTTCCTTCATCCACCACGAAAGTTTTGCTCACCGCTCACCCCCTTCGTTTCCCTTAATTTGGCTTCGTTCGTCTGCAGCGTCTTCCTCGTACACGGGGAGTTCGCTTCTTTGCACCACAATAATTCCGAGACAAAAAGCACCAGTCCGTGCTCAAGTTCCGCGTGAGGCGAAAGAACGACAGGAAAAGAAGATATGGTCTCGATGCCTAACCAGTCTATTTCATTGCGCGTTTTCGTTCACGGATTCCCACAGAACCAATCGAAGAAAAAAAACCGTCACAACGAGTATCAACTCGAGCGAGCCAAACACTAAACTCACACCGATGCGTTGAGTTCTCTCGTATGTCTATGCCGGAGAGCCTGTGTGTACACACAACACATGCATACGTGGATACACAAACCCGAGTGAGAGCGATGCGTAATCAACGAAGCGCGTGATTCACCCGGCGCAACGTTGATATATCTGTATATGTATTTATAAAAATACACTCAAAACTCCCGACTGCTGGGCAACGCGAGATTTTTTCTCCGTTGGTAGTCGATTTTTAATTTCCACAATATCACAGCATCTAGTTAGATATTCGGTGATCGAAGGAAATACGGAGAAAGAGTATCTTTCCGCTGGCCAACGAATGAGACTCAGCGGACGTATGAACCAGGATAAAGCGAGGCAGAAGTGTGTATATTTATATACGTATGTATGGATTGTAAAGGACGACGTGTCTTGTTGCCAAAGCGAACGAGAAGCGTGCAAAAGAGAAGGCTCGCTAGGAGCAGCTCACGTGTGTAAGTGTGTATGTGAATGAGCTGGGGCGTCTCGACGGTTGCCCTCTCTGTATCACTATACACCCCGAAGCACCAAGTTTCACTCGATTGGCACGCACACCGGCATTGTTATTGTTTTGATGCCTATCGTTCACTCGGCCGTCGCGACCACACGCCCCCACCACCGCCTTTCGTCCTCACTCTTGTCGTTCTCTACCCGATCGTTCTGCCTCGTACACTTTCTACTATTGTTTATCACCGGAATATGATTGTTTTTTGATCGCCCTTGAAACCGCGGAAGATGATGTTTAGTCGCACTCTTGATACGAAGAATCCTACGGGGACGGTTGCGCGCACTCACTAACACACGCACGCACTATGAAAATGTGGAATATTCACGTTTCGACGTAGAAAAAAATATCACGGCCGCAATGAACCGGATCTTGATAAAGGAATATCCGTGTGGAACGTAAAATATTCTTTCATAAATATGCAGTGTTTTGTTTTCGTAACTATGTTGTAAGTGAGAGAGAGAGAGAGAGAGAGAGAGAGAGAGAGAGAGAGAGAGTAGCCGCAGCTTTGTGGAATGTCGCGATACAACGACGGTCACTGAGCGAGCGGATACACCACACTGAGCGGCACACACGCTGCTGCTGTTATGCCGAGCAATGCTGCTCGCCGTGCCTATGTGTATGTACGAAACGAAGAGCGCTCCCGGCGCACACCACGCCGTATGTATACACACGGTCGCACGCGCATATGTATTTAGAAACGTATACAGACGTGTGGATGATGGAACGTTTCGTTTTTTTTAACCGCGTTTCCGCTTGGGTCGAAAGACATGACAGCAGAAGGAAAATGGTTTATAAACACCCGAGCTTGTCGGAATAGAGCGAATCTCGAGGAACTAACGTGGATCTGCCTGCTGCTTTAGCTGGCAGCCATGAACCGCAGCACACACTCTCTCTCTCTTTCTCTGCTTGCCACTCTGTTATTATTGTTTTGGTTCTGCGGCGCATGCGCACAGCGCCATCTGCCTCCTTCGGCTCGTGTAAACAAACCGTTAACTCAACTCACCGGACGAATCGATACACAGGCCTGCGAGGCATATACTCCGCATTGTATATGTGTATAGTATATGCCTCATGAATGTGTGTGTGTGTGTGTATTTCTGTATAAAGCGTGAGAGCGCTCTTTTTTCGTGCTCTCGTGTTATTTATTCGAGCACGGAGGAAGGCTAGAAAATACACGCGACAAAACTTTGATACCGTAACTGCCTGCAAGAGGTGCGTGCTGCTGTGATTGTATATCTATGATACTAACATTAAGTACTATATATATATAATTTTTTTAAAATAACTATTGTACGATTTTTCGCGGAAGTGCAGCCCTTTCAAAATGATTCAAAAGTGGGGAATATTTTTGGAACCCTTGCATTTTTTAGTACATGTATATACGGCCAAACTTTTCGATCCCCCAGGATACTCTTCTTCAAAAAAAAAGCTGGAATAAAATTACGCATAAGTTTGCATAAACTTTAGAGATCTTCACGGCCTAAATCAATCTTGGGTAAATCTAATATCAATTTAGTCTAATTACCAAGTTTTGTTTCTTTGGGTTGTATTAGACGCGTCGCCCATACACATTAGTTCAGTTATGTGGAGCACATGATTTTTATCACCTTTCTTTGTTTCCGTAATTCAGTAAGTTGAGCGCGAATTGGCACGGCGAGGTGTAAAAGCTGGAAGCAACGTGCCTTGGATTATCGTAAACGGCTGCGAGGAAGCCAGATAACGCAAATTAAGGAAGTTGGAGCGTTAGCCACAATTCAAAATTAAAAAAAAATTGTTATTGTCTAGACAATACTGTCTTGATGAATAAGAAATATGTTCACTACTATAAAGCAGAGATAAAAAGTAGTTTAATGTATGTAATTTTACGTGCGGTTGAATGAGCAAGAGTTTTACACTACGGGTGATGTAATGTTTTGGACTATTTCGCACCAAGATACACCATTTCTAACAACGGATTAACGCAAACTAAACCCTTGTAAAGAATTAGAAAAAATCCATCTTGCTCATCGTAAACCAAATATATTCTATATTCAACCATCAACGTTTGATAAAAATCACGAATCGTGGCTGGCAAATAAAGAGCATTGTTGCCAACCTTAATGTCCACGCCGTTGTTGTATTTCGGCAACCCTTCATATTCATTAATGATAATAATAAAAATCTCGTGGCATAAATATTATCACATAAGATAATAAATTACTCAAAATTTCATTCCGAGTTGTATAAAATATTCACCGACGCAGTCTTTTTTCATAATAGTCATTCATAATGTTATATTTTTTCAAGTTGGTAGAGACGCAACGTTTTTCTTATTTACGTGATGGAAATATAAAAATGCATAATTTTGCCGTTTACGTATATATTTTATGAAAAATTAGCATCTACAGCTCGTAGGCATTTTTTGAGGTTCATCGAAAAAAAAAATCATAAATCTCTATTTGTCTCAACTAGACCGCTAAACCGCCTTAATGCGCGCGCGTGTTTGTGTGTATCCGATGCTTCAAATATTGGGCGTAGTTGGGAACGCACAATGCTTAAGAGGGAATGACACCTCATCGCGGTCGGTATGTTAGAACAATTATAGATTCCCAAAAATCTCTGAAACGGCTCTTCAGATCTCGTCGAAACTTTGCCAAACGATGTCAAATAGATAAACGAATAGCTGTCTGCCCCTCAAATTTTCTGAATTTGAGAAAAAAAAACTAGATTGGCCTATGATAAGCCAATCTACATTTTTTTTCTCAAATTGTTCTACCATACCGACCGCGATGAGGTGTCATTCCCTCTTAAGACGGAATGACACCTCATCGCAGTCGGTATGGTAGAACAATTAGAGATACCCAAAAATATCTGAAACGGCTCTTCAGATCCCCTCGGAACTTTGCCATACGACGTCAAATAGATAGACGAACAGCTGTCTATTTGAAGTCGTTTGGCAAAGTTTCGAGAGGATCTGAAGAGCCGTTTCAGAGATTTTTGGGTATCTATAATTGTTCTACCATACCGACCGCGATGAGGTGTTATTCCGTCTCAACACTCGCTCGATCGTCGGAACGGAGATTCGTATACAAGGTGTAACCATATAAACAACAACAAAAACGTGATGATAGGAGATGTACTAAAAAAAAGGTTAACACACAACATTGAAAATTGAAAAAATAAAGAGGTATACAAAACGTGTCTGGGGTCTCGGATCCCATAGACTTAAACAGGTCTCTCGACGTTTAAAAAGTAAAAAATACGATCTTTTATTGCATAGTTTGTAGCTTAAGGTCTTCCTTTCGATTTGCAGCGAAAATTTTGAAAAAATTTCGAAAATTCCGAGTTGTTGCGATTTCAGTGGAGAGTCAGATCGCTCACTGTGCTACGGCGAATCAGCCCGTTGCAATTTACCGTTTTTTTCTTTTGCGCTTTTCTCAATACTGTGTTCCATGAAACGGTGTCGTATCTGAAAATCTGATTGATCCACTTCAAGTTTGGATGAAGCATATCTTATAACATCTTCTATCATATGACCAGATCATTTTTTAATGTATATTTATTTGTCAATAATAAATTACTTTAATTAAAGTTGTTTTTTTGCTCGTTAAAAATCGAAATATTTTTAACTGCTTGTCGTTTTCGTAATTGTTAAAGTTTCAACAAAATACTCGGTTATCCGAAAATGTTATTATTATACTAAAACTACATATTTTCATTTTTCGTTTACAGATCACCTCAGTTGCTAGAATAACCTACATCGGTTGGCCGGGCAGTAACGAAGCCACTTTGTTCAAATAATAAGATTTTCATAATTTTTCAATATTATTAATAGAAAGAAAACTTAGACTTGGCAAGACTATATATGGATTGTGTGTAAAATGTCGACCTCGTCATCCCAATACTATTATCGGCGAAAAATATTGACAATTGGCTTGTTTTTTGGGCCCCGAGCTTATGCAGGCCCGTTAAGACTCTGTACAACTTCAGCACTATAAAAATCACGCGCAGCTCATCATCAATTATATCGACCCGAATAACGAGTCGACCGCGTTGCTGCAATCTAAGTTTGTGATTTACGATCAGCTGCTCACGAGTCGACCTTGAAGTTTTTTGTACGTTCGATAAAAAATGAAGCATTGATTGTCTGCAACTCGAGCGAAACAATCCTTCAAGATTAGTTTGTTATTGTGTCCGAAAGAATTTCCTAGCCGAGATCCGCGAGCTCTTGAAATACACGCAACTGATTGGATCTCGCGGCCATTCATATTTGCTGCACGGTTAACCCATTAACGCCCAAGAATCGCGATTTTTTCCTTCATTTTCAAGCCAGATTTTTATTATATAAAAAAAATCATGAAAAATGAAGAGATACGTTCCCTAGTATTTTCGGGGGTGCTCTTTCAGAATCTGGGGTCAAAATCGGGTTTTGTCCATTAGGAAAAAAAATATGGCGGGTTTTAAACAAAAAAAAACAGGAAAAATCGATGACACTTTTTTTTCAAATTTTTTTTTCACCTCGAAGCCGTTGAAAAGTCCGGTTTTTTTTTCAACCATGGGTGCATAGAATAGTGACGATTGAACAATCAATTTTTTTATTTCGTCGTTGTCAACATTTTCACCCCCAAAATGGCGCTTTTCACCCCCTGAGTGACACGAAAAATTTCACGCTCGGTGTCCTAAATGAAAAGTAGTTGGATTTGGACGAAAATTGGTACTCAGAGGTTTTTGAGGTCGCTGATTACGATTCTGTTCTCAAAATTCCGAAATTCAAAATGACCGATCCAATATGGCGGACACAAATGCAAAAGTTCGTTTGAATTGGATAAAACGTGGCACTCGGGGGTTTTCGAGGTCGCTGATTATGATTCTGCTCTCAAAATTCCGAAATTAAAAATGGCGGATCCAATATGGCGGACACAAATGCAAAAGTTCATTTGAATAGGATAAAACGTGGCACTCGGGGGTTTTCGAGGTCGCTGATTATGATTCTGCTCTCAAAATTCCGAAATTCAAAATGGCGGATGCAATATGACGGACACAAATGCAAAAGCTCATTTGAATTGGGTAAACCGTGGCACGCGGGGATTTTCGAAGTTGCTGATTATGATTCTGCTCTCATAATTCCGAAATTCAAAATGGCGGATCCAATGTGGCGGACAAAAATGCAAAAGTTCATTTGTATCGGATGGAATGTGGCACTCGGGGATTTGCGAGGTCGCTGATTATGATTCTGCTTTCAAAATTCCGAAATTAAAAATGGCGGATCCAATATGGCGGACACAAATGCAAAAGTTCATTTGAATTGGATAAAACGTGGCACTCGGGCGTTACCTGAAAATACCAGGTATTTAAATACCCAAAGGCTTTCGAATTTTGAGAGCATAAATATAATAAGCGATCTAGAAAACCCTCGAGTGCCATGTTTTGTCCAATTCAAATGAACTTTTGCATTTGTGTCCGCCATATTGGATCCGCCATTTTTAATTTCGGAATTTTGAGAGCAGAGTCATAATCAGCGACGTCGAAAACCCCCGAGTGTCACGTTTTATCCAATTCAAATGAACTTTTGCATTTGTGTCTGCCATATTGGATCCGCCATTTTGAATTTCGGAATTTTGAAAGCAAAATCATAATCAGCGACCTCGAAAACCCCCGAGTGCCACGTTTTATCCAATTCAAATGAACTTTTGCATTTGTGTCCGCCATATTGGATCCGACATTTTTAATTTCGGAATTTTGAGAGCAGAATCATAATCAGCGACCTCGAAAATCCCCGAGTACCACGTTTTATCCAATTCAAATGAACTTTTGCATTTGTGTCCGCCATATTGGATCCGCCATTTTGAATTTCGGAATTTTGAGAGCAGAATCATAATCAGCGACCTCGCAAATGACTGAGTGCCACATTCCATCCGATACAAATGAACTTTTGCATTTTTGTCCGCCATATTGGATCCGCCATTTTTAATTTCGGAATTTTGAGAGCAGAATCATAATCAGCGACGTCGAAAACCCCCGAGTGTCACGTGTTATCCAATTCAAATGAACTTTTGCATTTGTGTCCGCCATTTTGAATTTCGGAATTTTGAGAGCAAAATCATAATCAGCGACCTCGAAAACCCCCGAGTGCCACGTTTTATCCTATTCAAATAAACTTTTGCATTTGTGTCCGCCATATTGGATCCGCCATTTTTTATTTCGGAATTTTGAGAGCAGAATCATAATCAGCGACCTCGAAAACCCGCGAGTGCCATGTTTTATCCAATCCAAATGAACTTTTGCATTTGTGTCCGCCATATTGGATCCGCCATTTTTAATTTCGGAATTTTGAGAACAGAATCATAATCAGCGACCTCGAAAACCCCCGAGTGCCACGTTTTATCCAATTCAAATAAACTTTGGCATTTGTGTCCGCCATATTGGATCCGCCATTTTGAATTTCGGAATTTTGAGAACAGAATCGTAATCAGCGACCTCAAAAACCTCTGAGTACCAACTTTCGTCCAAATCCAACTACTTTTCATTTGCGACACCAAGCGTAAAATTTTTCATGTCACTCAGGGGGTAAAACGCGCCAATTTGGGGGTGAAAATGTTGACAACGACGAATTATAAAAATTGATTCTTCAATCGTCACTATTCTATGCACCCATGGTTGAAAAAAAAACCGGACTTTTCAACGGCTTCGAGGTGAAAAAAAATTTTGAAAAAAAAGTGTCATCGATTTTTCCTGTTTTTTTGTTTGTTTAAAAGCCGCCATATTTTTTTTCCTAATGGACAAAACCCGATTTTGACCCCAGATTCTGAAAGAGCACCCTCGAAAATACTAGGGAACGTATCTCTTTATTTTTTATGATTTTTTTTATATAATAAAAATCTGGCTTGAAAATGAAGGAAAAAATCACGATTCTTGGGCGTTAATGGGTTAAGTACGTATGTTGTTAGGGTGTACGTATGTTGTTAGGGACCTTGTTAGGGCGCCGAAGTCCGTGCCTGATCGGCACCGAATGACTGCCAGATCAGCAGTACCCAGATACCGATGTAAGAAGGCAGCATTAATCAGACCCAAATAAGACGACCCGCAATGCGTCCCTCGCATGGCTCCGTTAAGGTTACGTGTCCAAGGCCTGATCAATTTTCCTTTTCCCATCCGTGCTACGAGGTTGGCTAATCCAGTAGACATCCGGTGCCGATCCGCCATGCACTTCGAAGTGTATGTCTGATTTGCGCCACATGTCTACCGAACAATCTTATTCGGGGCCATCAAAGTAAACAACTGAGTTGCTGCGTGCCTAATTTCGGCAACATTCTAATAAAAGAAATATGGTGCCCATGCCGAGGCCGTCATCATCAAATCAAGATACAAATCTTGATTTGATTTAATAACAATAAATTTGACGTTTGCATCGTGGGAATGCAACACTTTTTTTCTTCCCTTTTCATTCGTTCATTTTTATCATCACCAAAAGGTAATCAATCAAATCAATAAAATAAAATTTTATCGGTACAACTTAATTTTTTTTACAAAATCTTCATCTGAAGCCTTTTTTGCAAATTACGGTCGTAACACTCTAATGAGGCTATGTAAAAACGTGTGAGTTATTTTCACAGCCTAAATAGACAGAAAAAATCGGGTAAAAAAAGAATTATTGTTCCTTAGAATAGAATTAGAATGAGGAAAATATGCAAAGAAAAAAAGGTTTACACAAGTGTTGGTATGGCTAAATAGGTAGCGGGCTCAGTTCTAGAATTAGAAGACGTAGGTTCAATTCCGAGGGGAGGTAAAAAAACTTCAACGAGGCAGGATACGTTTTATTCCAATTATGATATAGGCAGAATCATAAATAAGCTAGCAGCATTGTTTTATTCGTAATTTTTGGATTTTGTTTCATTTCAGGCATAGATACGGCAACCGGATAAAAGCCTGAAAAGGTACACGGATCAGTTACGTTACCGACATCCGCGTCATGGTTGGATTCAAAAAAGCGTTTAACACCCGGTAAAGCTCTGATCCGGCGGCCTGTACCGTGCCGTGGTACGGAACTCGGTATGTCGCATGCAGTTCTAGTCTGCTCCGTGGCAACATTTCTAGTCGGGTACAAGAGCCCTATTGGTACATTCTATGTTCTCCTGGACGTACAATTTTATTGTGCTTTGCTTACTTTGTTATCCGACTAGGTTACAGTTTGTTTCTGCTAGTCGGTGCCCGTTCCCCATGTCAGAATCGCGAGTCAAGATGCCTAGGCAACAAGTTTGCACGCAGGTGCGAAAGTTAATTGTGAATGATTTAGAAAAAGGCTTTTTGCAAAGCGAAGTGGCTAAAACGTTCAAAGTGAGCAAGATTCAGCTACAGTAGCTGTAGAAAAAATATCGTTTGGTTGTGTCGCAGACAGAGTAGGCGAGAAGTAAGAAAAAAATCTACATTTAACCATATATTCAGTTAAGAACGGATCAATTGGATGTGTTGCATAAAACAATCCGACGAAGACTCAATGAAACCAATTTGGGCAGCCGACTTACAAGAGAGCCTACAGTTTGCTAGAATATACGTAAATATATCGATTGATGTTTGGACTTAACGGCTGATAAATATATTAAAATCCTCAACAAAATATTGGCATAATCAGTGCTCTGAGTTGAATTGAACCGTAATTTTATGTTTCAACAAGACAACGATCCGAAACATACAGCACACAAAAGTAAAAAAAAATGTTAACCCGTGATTGGCCTCCACAACCACGCGACTTGAATCCAATCGAGAATTTCTGGTGTGTCTTGGAGAAAAATATTTGAAAAATCGACGTTGCCAAAAAAGAGAAGTTCGTCGCAGCGCTGAAAAAAAACTTGGGAGGAATTGGACAGAGTATACCTTAAAAATCTCGTCGAGAGCATGCCAAGGCATCCGGCATTAATTAAGGCAAGCGACGGGCATACCAAACATTAATTGCTTATTGCCGAAGAGGATTGTAATTTTATTCTTAAAAATGTAAGGTGGTCTCTTTGCTTTGTCCTTACGTTTTATTCAGTCGCAAAAAAGTACAAAAATTCTATGAAATATATTACCTAATGTTCTACAGATATGGAAACTACGTTGAAGAAGATTTATTTGAGTCGAAAGTACTCGAGACTTTATCATTTTTTCTAGACCTTTGAGGACAAAAGCTTATTTGGTGAATGGTCCCTTATGTTTGTCAGTCATTGTAAATTAACTGCGCGAACAATTTCACATATTCTTAATTCCATCTGACAAGAAACATCACTCAAGTGTCCGCCTTCGATTATGTTGAAGCACATATATGTGATAAAGCATTGAAAACTATTAGACACGTATTCTTTTCATCGGCGGAAAAACGGTTTTACGGGGAGAGGGAGGGGGCGTCCAACAAAGGCGTGTCGAGGGGTAATTCAGCAGTTTTACCCATAAACAGTCCACTGATCTGAATGAATCAGAAACGACAATTCTTCTAGTGTTAAGGTAATCCTATCCCTTCACACTAGTCATACCACTGAATATACTTGAGTCTTGCGCAATTCATATTTTTAACAGATGCAAAAAAAATGTGTAGTAACTAAAATTTTCCATGTGTAAACAGCTCAATGAATGTTCACATTTAATTAGAAAAATCTAAAAATAGTTTTTCCAACAATTCGCGCAGTACTTCTAGGTATGATATTTGGCAACATTGGTTCTATCTCCGTCTCTTTTTACTCAACCAGGCGAGTTTAAGCTCCATGCTTTTCAACGTCGATCTGGCAAAACAATGTCAGGTGCGGGAAATATAAAGCATTGTATTCGGGCCACGACTGGTAAAAACCGCGGAAAATTTGTGTCGGCGAAATATGTCGGCTAAAAATGAAATATGTGTGGAAATTCGAATAAGTGAGATGAGGACTAGGACTTCAGTCAGCTGTTATCTTGCTGTCACATCTCTTTATCGTAGCGAGTGGTAATAAATTCAATACCGGGAGTTGAATTAAACTTGATATTACATAAAAATTAGGTCAATAAGCGTAATTGTTTCTAAGAGCATTGGATTACTACGAGTGTTATGTAAATCTGATTATTTTTAAGAATCTGACGGATTCCCACTATTATATACACTTTTGTAGCGACCGAAAATTGGGTTTTTGCACGTCGTCTCGGAATTACTTTACAAAAATACCTAATTTTAATATTTTTTTTCTCTGTAATTAGGCCGGTAACTGACCCTGAAATTTTACAGAGGCGGTTATTAATATATTTAGTGAGCTCAAAAGAAAATGAAAATCCTATGGATTGTAGTCAGGCGATAGGATTACCTTAAGGCATCTGCCCACCATGTAATTTTTTTTTCATTTTTTTTAATAAGCCGTGAACTGTTAAGAACAATTTAAGCCATAGTACGTATTGAAAAACGCAAAATTGACGAAGTCACAGTTATTTCGAAGTCACAAATCCGTGTTTATAACTCGCACGGTTTAGCTCACACAGGTGTCCTGCGTTATCTCGAAACTACATTTTTTGAACTGGTACTATCGAAATATCGTAAACTATCGGTCCGATTGCTTTCAAATTTTTACACAATTCTTTTAGATACATTATTTAAAATGTCACGTAGGATTTTTGGGATAACTTGATTAGTTTTTGTTTTATTATTGTTTTTGCTCGAAAAAATTCGGTGAAAAATGCCGATTTTTTTCTTCGGCTCACCATAATTTTTTTAATGGTAAAAAAATCGACACTACTTACGAATGAGCTGATTTTTTTTTTCCGACGTGACATGACCGGGTAACAGCTGGGACAACGACCGCGCGTATCGTGCGGAGGGCCTCCGCGGCAATGTGCATAACGGCGCCATTTTTTAATATTTAGAACGTAAATGTATTAACGTTATTTTTAAAGCCCTTTCTGACGTGTAAAAAAAAAATATACTATTTTCGATCGACCAAAGTGGCCAGACGCCTTAAGCGATGCAAAATACACTATAGAAGTATTTAAAAAAAAGCTAAGAGGTGAGACGCCGTTTTTTGAGGGATGGTTTCCCCTCTTAAAACCGTTTTGGCGGCGATAAAAAAAAATACATGTCCAATAGTTTTCAATGCTTTATCACATATTTTCAACAAAATTTGGTTTCAACAAAGCCGATGGCGGACACTTAAGTGATGTGCCTTGTAAGATCAAAATGACGTCCGCATTGAACATCATGAACGCAACTACCGGGAATTAAAAGTGTTACAATTCTTTAACGGATTCGTGAATCGATCCCAAATTCGGCACACGGGGTTTAAACGAACGAAGCATCTGATTTCCATAGCCACTTTTGATATTTTCGCAATGCGAGTTTTCTTACAGTGTACCGATAATTGATACTCCGGCAATTTTACTGTCAGGAATTGATCGATCGAGCGCGCAGCCGCGAGATTCCGAGAATTGATGACGTATACGTCGCAATGATGACACACACGAGCAGATCACCTGATATGCGTGTTTTGCGCTCGATAGTCTTATCGCTCAAGTCCCGTGCTCTATTAACATTAAAAACATTGAACATGTAGGTAACACACACACACACACACACGTACGTAACCTGCGCGAGTGCGCGTCAGTGAGGGGATTACGAAGCAGAGGGGCAGTAGGGGGGGAGGGGGATTACTTCGGAGTTGCACGACTTGGACGTTGTCATCGCACACGCCTCCGCTGTGCTCGTTTCACACGAGAAACACCTATATTCATCGCCAACCTGCTTACACTCGTGGTGTTTTGTTGTCTCTACGCCAACGTGAGCCAACTCGGTGTCGCGGCGCGTGGTGAGGGAAGAGACAGGGGCTGACTGACGAACGAGGACGAAGCGACGCGGCGCAAGGGGGGTAGCTTTGGAGCGCATCAAGAAGGGGAAGTGTATGAAAGAGTGAAAAGAAGGAGAAGCGGTGTATAGCGTATACTGCACGGATCAAGGTTACACTCAGTCCTCGTATGCACACACGCACACATGTGTTTTGTATATATATATATATTATTAATAATGTAAAAAAGTAAGTAAATAGTATGAAAGTAAGTATATATAGCAATCCACGTCATCGTGATACGGGAAGTGTTTTGTCATGCGTACACAACAACATAATTCAGTCGCGTTTGTACATACGATCGGAGTTCTATAAACGCTATTTACTATGGATAGGCATAAGATATGTGTGTGTGCGTGTCTATGTGTATATATGTATATATGCGAATGCGACACACGTGCGTCGTATGCAAGTAAAGACGTACTGTCGTACGCGAGTACGAAGTGTCATTCTACTATTTTTGCACGACAATGGGCCGACTGGCGCAATCTTCGTCGTGAAACGTTGACATGAATGAAGACGCGTATTTCGGTAGCGAAACGTTGTGTAAAATGCGTAAACATTGCGTTACGTATACAACGGAGAAATACGTTTTCGAAAAACATTCTTTGGTTGTAAGACTGGTTCGAGAGGGACCGGGTGGGAGGATTGCGAGTGTTTTGTGCTGAAATTGTTGGCAGTCGACTTGAAAATTCTTTTGGCGAGAAATGAAAGAAAAAAACAACTAGCGATCGTCTTTTCTGCAGCGCCATTGCGAGGACTTGGGGGAGGCGGATAGCGTATCGCTCGTTATTGATTAAAATATATTTTTTCTTAAAATCGAATTGGGCCCAAACAAAAATTGCAAGCATTTCAAAGTTTTATTTAAGGAAAAATAATGTGGAAAATTTTTTATGACGAGGGATGTTTGCGAAAAGTCAAAAAATCCCTACGCGTTCAAGTGGAGAACTTATTTCGCGAAAACTCCCTTGCGTTTTTTCCTGGCATTTTTGAATGACTCGCAGTATGATTTGAAGTTGAAAAAAGAAAGTTTTTTTTCGATCCTTTGGAACAGTCTCATCCCTCAAACTAAAAAAAAACACCTGGAATGAATTGTTTGTTTTCTTTAAATTCTCAAATGCATTTTGTAATATTCTCCCCTAATAATTGTTTCAACGCGGACAATTATTTCAGTGACACTGATGATATATATATATATAAAAATACTGCACGGCACTCGACGAATAATATACATTTTTTTTCTCGAAAGTTGTTTATGGCTCTTGCAGTCTTCCCTAAACAAAAACTCCTTTCGTATCTCGAACTTATTTGCTTTGCTTTTTTCTTTTCTCCGATTGCGTTGTAACTTTTTTTTTTAAATCGAATGCACATTCACGGTGTGATTTTGGCAAATGACACGTGGCGCCTCAATCGGGCTCGCTCGCACGTTGCTTACGCTTTTCGTCATGTCGCGATATATTAATTTTTTCTCTCTGTTTCGAAGAAAAAAGGCGCCAATATTGTTTCTTCCTCTGATAAAAAAAAAAGCGCAAATGTTTGTACTTTATCTATGCCTCAAAAAAATTACGCGCCGTGCTTTCTCCTTTGAAAAAGAAAGCCTACTTCTTATTATCTCTGGAAAAATTCACTATTTCTTTCTCTTTCTCTAAAGAAAAATCTCGCAATTTTTTCCTTCTCTTAGAACAAAAAAACGCGCCGTTTTTACGCTTCGTTTTCTTTTTTCGTACGTAATACATCACTCGCCTACTCTGCTCACACGTCCGTCGCGATCGAGAAGCGCGAACTCTCGACTTTTCGCTTAGCCTCGTCGTATCGCGATTGCAATTCCTCGGGAGCCGCGAGAAAACGTTGCCACATTATTGTCCTGTCGCGCTCGAACGAAGACCCCGAAGTCGTCGCCTGTTAATGAAGAGCACAATGTTAACGATGAATAATCTGACACTCGAGCTACGCTCGAGCGCCAAATGTGTTGGGTTCTTTTTTCCAATAATAATCAATCATTATTATTATTATGATAGGTGATTATGAGGTTTTATGTTGAATCTTACACTCATGCTTTTTAACTTTGCTCTAATCTCTTCGACGCCCGTCTTCACGTCGTTCACGCGCCTTGTAGTATTCCCGAGTCGATTCGACACCTCGTAAGTGGTCGGTTTCAAACTGTTGGTTGCGCCTCTCACTTCCTCATCGTATATCGACATTATTTCGTCCTGGCTGCGAAAGAGGCACATTTTTTTTCGATGCGGCAATCAGCGTAGAACAATTGAAATGTAAAGTGATTGGTGTCAAATTATGGCGTCGTTGAATGAATAAATTCAAGAAATGTAAATTTTTAAATGTGTTAGAAAATCAACATTACATTTTTTTTCAACGATTTTTTTTTATATTCGAAACTACACATGTCGTATGAATAATTTTTCTATTATTAATTGGTAATATCATATAATTATATAATTAATGTTTATTTTTTGTTTGGATGTTGATTAAAATAGAAATCAATTGGCTATTTGATTAATTGTTGTACACTAAATTGAAGTTATTAATTATTTAAAAGCCTTCTGGACAATACAGTGAGTATAAATATAAAATGTATGAGCCTCGAGCATACAGGAGGCGCGTTCGCCACGACGTAAACATTTTTTTCAATGATAATAGCAATGCTATATCGAGAATTCATTTTTTTCTATCATAATAATGACAACAACAATAGAAACAACAATAATAGCGAATAGCATGTATATGTTATTCAATAAAAACAATAATAATGCAAACAAACCCATCTAAATGGGGACTGGAAATGAAGGGAGCCATGGAAGAGGTGGAAGTGGAAGCAATATGACAAAGATAAGAGATGCAGATATGAAGAGAGTAAGAAAAATAGTCGAAAGAGATATACGCATAAACATTGATCAGGAAATACGACGAGATTGGAACAAAATTGAGAATCCGACGTATTGTCGGGAGTACAAAAATTGAAAACAACATATAGAAATAGAAGAGTATCGTGGAGAGAAGAGCATAAAGGGAAGAACTAAAGAAACATGGGCCAGGTTAACATGCGGGAATATAAGAAGAGGAGGCAAAAAGGGATACCTAGATACCCTACGCCTGTAGGAAGGAAGAAGAAAGTTTAGAACACATTCTCGAATGCGGGCAAAAGAGAAAATGAATAAGGAACTGGTAGATGGTTTGGAAAAGTGGCAAAGAGGCTACAAGGGAGAGATACTAAAAGGAAAAATTAATCAATAAATGAAAGGGAAAACTGTCAAAGAATTGTGCGAGTATGTGACGACCTCCGAATGTATGGTGAGAACCGAAGCGTAAGAGATAAAAAGAACGAAAGCCAAATTTTAACAACAACAAAAAGAAGTTATTAACGTGTTTTGTTGTGAGTTACTTTTTGTTGTTGTTAACATCAAATGTTAACAACAACAAAAAGAAGGAAACGTGTAAAAGGGTATCAATGTACAGAGAAGGGAACTGTTCAAAAATGTGCAAGGGTATACTTGGAAATGAAGAAGTATACTAATAATGAAATGATTCACGCTTGACAATTAAAATTAGTAATGTGGATTATCCAGGGAGATTGTCTCAGCCCTCTCCTGTTCTGTGTTTCACTATTACCCCTATCGGTTGTTTCGCGGGCTGCAGACGGGTACGAAGCAGGGGAACGTCACCCATCTATTTTGCATGGACGACCTCAAGCTTTACGCTAGGGGGAGGAGGGGGTAAGCTCCTCTTGAACAACGTATGCAATTGGTGTACGGGGCATTGGTGGACGGAGAGTCTTTAAGATAGGAGTCTCGCTACGTGGTAGTCAAATGGGGGTTTATTACTCATTGAAACAAAACAAAATGTAAGACAAGTTTTCTGCATCGAAAAAATCTTTCAACAATGAAAACTTCACGCATACAAGCTCAACCTGAATTATATTTTGTAATTTACTATTAGAAATAATTTAGAATTGCTGATTTGATTCGGTTACGATCAGCTGTAAACAACTGTATATATGCACGTTTCCTGGTACGACGTTGATCTGGCAGCATCGCATTTTTCAATATTATAAATATGTATAATCGTCGCCACCGAGTAGCAACGCTAATTTCTCTGTACTCGCCGGTTGTACTGTTGTTGATGCATGAGTTTACGACGGTTATGTGCAATTGGAGCTACACAATATTCGGTGTAAACACGACATTGACAAAGGACAGTTCATTTCTCGAAAAAGAAAACAGTGGCGAGAAAATATTCTCGTATCAAACAAAAAGTCGTGGATACGACGGAAAAGAACATTTTCTCAGGTCGTCAAGTAGTTGAATTAGGGTACCTCGCGGAAGAATTATGGTGCATACTATGGTTTATAAATTTTTTTTTGCATGTTATGTACAAATTATTATGTTTTATAAATAAAATATATGCAATGAAATAACTTGTTTTTTTCAATTGTACTTTGAGAGTGCTATTTGCTTCATTCACTCAAACAAAATTGATATCCGCAGAATAATAATTAAAAAGAAAAAAAAATTTATGTACTTGCTCAGAGCAAGATAAACATATAATTTACTTCGGGCATTCTCGGTAATATATATATATATATATATATATATATATATATATATTAGACTGATTAAAAAAAAAATTTCCTTCTGGATTCTCGTGCTATTGTTGGGCACTGATAAAACAAAATTTCTCTAAAAAGATGGGCGCGGTCACTCAATTTTTAGAGGTGGCTATCTCGACTTTTTTGTATTTGAATTTTTTTTAACGAACGTATTGTATTTAAGCATAGTCATGGCTTCGGATTACAGATAAAAATCGGAAAAGTTTTGAGTTTGTTCTTTTACAAACATAACAGAGAAAAACTGACCATACGTCGAAGTGCACACGAAACGATGAAAGAAATTTTCGAACAATGGAAATGTGCTGAAATTCCAACGCGTCGATTCAATAACGCAATCTTGAAATCAATAAAACACCATCTAGTCTAGAAACAACTTTTAAAAAATCGAGGTAAAAAGAATTTGCCGTCACAAATATCGAAGGAGCGTAAATTTAAGAGAGATTTGGACAAACTGTTCAACGTTGCACATTTTCGTTCTGCCCAAAATGTTAACGAACTTGAGAATGGCTGGGAAGAAATGTAAATGAGTTTGAAGATAATGTAAGCGTAGCATTTTGAAAATGTAAATATACGATTTATGAATAAAAGCTTATAATTTAATTTTTCGTAAAAAGTGCGAAATGTTAATGCGTATAAATAAATCTACATGAATAACGAGAGTAGTATAGACGCCATTATTGATCTACCTGGATTTGAATTGTGAATATTGCACCCTTTTCAAATTGTTAGAGTTTATTTTTGTTACGAAAAAGCTGCTGGATGTGATTTTTATCCGTAATCCGAAGCCATGACTATGCTTAAATGCAATACGTTCGTTAAAAAAAATTCAAATACAAAAAAATCGAGATAGCCACCTCTAAAAATTGAGTGACCGCGCCCATCTTTTTAGAGAAATTTTGTTTTATCAGTGCCCAACAATAGCACGAGAATCCAGAAGGACATTTTTTTTTTGAATCAGTCTAATATATATATATATATATATATATATATATATATATATACTGCCCGAAAGCTCCCGAAAGGTATACCGGATACACGCTCACGTGCGATGTTGCTAAGTGTACCCAACTACTTCGCGGCGGTCGGACTTCTGCTATTTAATAAAGTTTTTATCGAGATTATCTTAAAAGTTCTCTTCGAATAATTTGGTGAACCTATATTTTTATAATCACGTTGGAATCTTCAGATTCTAATTTACAAGTAGCAACTTTAATATCAATGCTTATCAAATCAATAGAGGGATCAATTCAGTAATTACAATGTTCATGGAACGGGTTTCTCATTAAACGACGAGTTAAATTTTCCATTTTCAACTTGACATTACTTGTTGGAATCTTTGGTGAGGTATAAAATATTTTCACTGTATAAAAGTTTATCACATAAACTCATATATATTTTTAAATCAAGAATTTATCTAATAACGACTGTAGCGAGTCTTCTAGCTCAAGGGGTGGTTACTGTCGAGAGGCATGAAAAATGCATGAACTTCGGGATTTTTTTAAATATAAAATAAATACTTCTCTAAGTGGGTTTCAACATATTTTATTCTTCTATAAATGGAGAGTAAATTCCAATTTTATTTATGAAAAAAATCCAAAATGACGGCTCCAGCTCCCGTCAAATAAAGCCATGCACAGCGTGTTTTGGTTTGCGCTCGGCGCTCCACAGTCTTGCTAGTTCATCTGAAACAAAAACGGGTTAAAAATGATTAAACTAAACTTAATTTGGGGTGTCTAATCCTTTTTTATTTTCTGAAAAACCTCTGGATAACGAAGTGGAAACCGTTTAAAAAAAACCCCAACTAAAACACTTCTAAATGAATTTTTAGGAAAAAGTCGCATCCTCATGGCGTCGCAAATTGAATTTTCTTTCAATTGCGCAGAAATTCATCTGAATCCGTTCATCTATTAAAGCTGTAGAGCGCCCCACGCGCTGAAAAATGCTGTTTCCAGAAAAACGCATTTGAAGTTTAACGGTATAAAAAATCGTATTTAATGTATGTTTTTGACAACTTACATTTAATCAGCTATTCCAGCACCATACGGAGAGGCCCTCGTTCTTCCTCGAAGAACTTATTCTGCTGAATCCGGAAGTACGTTTCCTCCATCCTGGCCTTTCTCGGATAATCGCATATGTTTACGTCCGCCGCCGCCGCCGCCACGCGCTTCCATCCAGTCAGTTCCGCAAAATTCCTGCCGGTCGTTCCGACGATGATCTATAGCGTATTCAATGTCTTCAAAACGGATGAGTAGCCTTCATTGAAGATCCCAGTAGCTATATACGCGACTACTTCGATCGTCCTCAAACCGCAATGAAGTTGTTTGGAGGCCGTTTCCATACCCACGCGTTGAAGAATTCATTATCATTTTGTGTGTTTCCACCGGTGCATCTTTGCAACAAATCTTAACTGGAAAGAGCCACGTATACTGGTGTCGAAGGGCATTTTGAATAGTTTCATGAAGGGCGAGATCATGGTGGAAATCAGCGAGTTGACCTGTAGCTTCTGCGATGCGCCACTTGCGCACCAACTCCTCGTTCTCCATTTTCTCTGCATCGCATCTGGGTTTTTCCTTCCGTGGACAATTTGGCTGGGGACCACCCTGTGATTTCCACGAGTTCGGCATTTTTGAAACACTGTTACTGCTTACAACATGGGTGGCCGACCTTTTTTCCAACTTAATTTCCTTTTCTTTTGCTAATTAAAGCAAACGAGCATGTTTGCTTTTGGTGTTCTTTTTGTAATATGTACAATCAAAGTTAACATTTATGTTCATTTTCATGTTCATTTCATCACCCATGGTTTACACGATCATCGCACAACTGAGAACACGTTGCGTTTCAATTTTTCCGAATGACGGTACATCATATAATGAGTTTATTTAAACGCCATTTATAGACAATGGAAGGTAAACTATTCACTAATAGTCCCACGAAATTTGTGAGGGTACCTCAAGTAGTGAGAAAAGTTCTCCCAAAAAACACGCTCCGAGCGCCTCAGCTACCTGTTTTCCAGCCGGCGGACGCTTCCGCTCAACAGGCTGTAAATTCTAAAATACTTCAGATGTGAAAATATCCTTTCGCCCACGTGTTCTGATCACTTTAAGGATGGGAGTTGCGTTTAAAAAATCGAATTTTTCATCGTCATGAATGGTAACCTACCCTTGAACACCAGACGTCCTCTGCTGTGAGACGCTCAGACGGATCTGGAAATCAGATCTGTGTGGGAAAAACAAGATCATTGCCACTGACATGCTCGCTGTGCCGGTCCTGCTCTACTCATTCAGCGTCGTCAAATGACGTAGAGACGAGCTCAAACAACTGGACATTGGCACGCGACAATGAGCACAAGATAATGAACATACAGCGGAGTTTGCACCCTCGATATTCCACCCAGCGCCTGTATATGCTGCGTAATAGCGGGGGGCGTGGGCTCTTTTGAAGTGGAGTGTCTCCACACGATCACATTGTCCTCGGAATAGCAAGTGACGCAATAACGAGCCCGGACCTACTCTTGGAGATCGTGCACCAGTATGACCTTCACGGAGTTGGGGCATTTCTGTATAAGGCGCCGGATCACGCGACAAAGACCCTCCATTTGGAGTTCTGCTGGCGCCGGCGTGGGGCTTCGCCAATACACTCTGTCGCTCGGTTGCCCTAGTCCCGAAGTCGGCGGGCAATCAGGGCTACTGAGAAAACTATCCTGACTCAGCCGCACATGGGCACACTGATGGCCAAGACCGAACGGGACACCAGCGCCTGCTAAGACGGAGTTGTAAACAGCCTGGTCTATCGCAGCCGCGTTTGGGCCGGCCGCCGCCGACCATATTGTTGCATGCAAACAATTGCCGGAGACGTCGATGCATTGGCTGTCGACCTGCACAGTATACGCAGTCTTCGGCTATATCCATCGCCATAACGCCGCCCTGAGAGTGTTGTACTACCATCTACGACACTCTTATGGGATAGACCGGGAGCCCGTGTCGCCTTATTTGAGAGGAGATATTGAGTCCGTTGCAATGGGCGACAGGTGCAAGATTTATTGAAACTTCTTGTTCGGGACTATGGCGCCGCTTCAAGCAGCTAACACTGATGTTCTCGTTGATTTCAACGACAAGAAGAGTTCATTGAGTACTCGGGCCCGGCCGAGACAAATGTGTCGTGAGAGCAAGAGGAGAAACGGCTCATATTTCAGCCCCTCCTGGCCGAGTTGTGTCGTATGCACCAGGGATTCACGGCAACTCTCGTTGTCCTCGTCATTGGCGGGCTCGGGGGCATGAAGGAATCTTTTGTATCAGGCCTTGCCGGCATACCGGTTTGCAAATAAAGTGTCGGATACAGAAGGCGGTCATCCTTGGATCCGTCCGTTTACTCAGGCAACACGATTGGGGACTGCGGTAGCCGCTCACCCCCTGGATTGAGAGAGCGGCTATCGCGGAGCGCTTTTGGTAACATTTTTCTATCGCGTTTTTTTAGTGGATGACCCCCTTAAGTGCCACCCAGCATTATTGTCCCGGTCTATATTGAGATCGAGCCTAACCCCCGGAACTAGGTGCATGTTTCCAAGTGCAAACTGAGGACGTGCGTTCCCGGAGCAATAGAATCATTTAAAAAAAAATTATATATATAATTAAATTAATTTTAATTGCAAACTTACAGTTGCGTTAATTTGGCGATTCTCGTGTCGTGTCGATCGCCTAGAAGAACCTTCTTCCGCCTATCGTTTTCCCGCACCAGTTCATCGTACTGCCTCGTCACGAAACTCAAATCGTTCGGGTTTCCGTCCGCACCGAGAATCAACGATATCAAAATTTTGTTGAAAACATTTTGCTCCTTCGGCGATGATCGCAGAATCTCTTCGTATTTGCTTTGCTGCTGTCGCATGCTTTCCTGCGTGAAACAAAAAAGAAAGGATGCGTTCGTGACTCGCGTCGCCCAGATTTTTTTCTCGATAATTCCGATTGGCAATCGGATGACCGATACTGACAGATCGAGCCGCCGAAAGACCGTACTCGGTGGCGAGGTAGTACCGTCCATCGGCAATGAATTCGACGATTTCCTTCAAACGCCGTAGCTGGAGTTGCATCAGCATGCAGAGGAGATCGGAATGTCCGTGGCCCCGTTCGCGGGTGAGGACGCGCAAATGCTCTAACTTCTCCAAGCGGCTCTTTCGTCTCTCGGTTCTCGCGTGACCGTCGTCCACGAGCATTTTCGTTATTACTAGTCTGGCGTACTGCCTGACGACCTCTTGCAATTGCTTCTCCCGCAACAGCTCGATATTCTCCTCATAAAAGTCTCGTCTGCTTGTCAGCGCTGTTATTTCCCTCCTTATCAAGCGACGGACAAAACGGAGACGAATTATACATTATATGTTTGTGGTGACAGAAATTTTATATTTATGTGAAAAAAATCGATCATGCGTATTTAATATAAATTTTAGAAGTTTTTATTTTTTACCGATGGATTTTTTTTTACTTTGGATGAATGTGGCCGAATTGCTGTTTAGTTTATTGATGTAATGAAGTTGATTCTTTGACAAACAGGGATTAAATATCCACAAGCATTTTCTATACTCGTTAAAAGAAAAAAGATGGACATTTCATATACACTTCGCACAAAAATTTAGGGAGCAAGAAAAAAATCCAAATTTTTGGGAGATTTTCAACAGGCTGTAACTCATACAAAAATGGTCGTACAGCAAAAATAAAAAAAGCAAATTGTAGCTCTAAGTGTCTAGTTTTCGGATCTGAGTTTTAAAAAATTTTTTTGAAATTTTTTTTCGAGTAATCATAAGAAAGCCACCGAAAAAAAAATATTCGAAATTTTTTTGGTTTTTTTTTTAAATCTACGGACGTGGAAATTTTTTTTTCGACTTAACCTCTATATGGACCGGATAGCTTGTTTATTCAGCTTTAATTTGGTTTTTTAAAAATCTCGATACGAGCGTTTCTCGCTGAGATATCGGTGTTTGAATGGAAAAAGATCATTTTGTCTTTGATTACCAATATCTCAGCAACCAATGATCGCACAGAAATTTTGAGGTTGGTTTCAAAAACTTGAATAAATTCTCTACAAGGATTGGTAATTGAATTTTGAAAAAAAAAATTTTTTCAATCATTACATGAATTTGAAAAAGGGACCAAAAAAGGGCTTTTTGTGGTTTTTTGGAAAATCAAGCGCCCAATCAAAAATATTGCGGAAACCACTAATGTTAAGTGTGCCTTTTACTGTTCAATATACCCACAAAAACCCTACGAAGTTTCAATTTAATCCAGCCAACCGTTTTTTTTTCCCACTTGATCGAATTTTTGAAAAAATTAAAGGAGCAAGAATTTCGATCTGAAAATGTCATAATTTTTATCAAAAATGAAAAAAAAAAACTTTTTCATTTTTCTCTCAATTCTGTATTAGTGACTTGGAAAATTTGAGAAAAAAAATAAATCGAAAATTTTTGAAAAAAAAAATTCCAAAATTTTTGAAATTTTTTTTTTTTTTCAATTGGCCCTAAATTAAAGAAATGTAGCGACTCACTTTCTCACCGATTTTCCTCTTCCGCACTTTAATTTTCCTAGTCACAAATTAATTGAATAAATTAAAAGTTGACCCCCAAGGCAAGTTTTTTTTTCAAAAATTTTCGATTTTTTTTTTTTCTTAAATTTTCCAAGTCACTAATACAGAATTGAGAGAAAAATGAATTTTTTTTTTTTTTCATTTTTGATAAAAATTGTGACATTTTCAGAGCGAAATTCTTGCTCCTTTAATTTTTTCAAAAATTCGATCAAGTTGGAAAAAAAACGGTTGGCTGGATTAAATTGAAACTTCGTAGGGTTTTTGTGGGTATATTGAACAGTAAAAGGCACACTTAACATTAGTGGTTTCCGCAATATTTTTGATTGGGCGCTTGATTTTCCAAAAAACCACAAAAAGCCCTTTTTTGGTCGCTTTTTCAAATTCATGTAATGATTGAAAAAAAATTTTTTTTTCAAAATTCAATTGCCAATCCTTGTAGAGAATTTATTCAAGTTTTTGAAACCAACCTCAAAATTTCTGTGCGATCATTGGTTGCTGAGATATTGGTAATCAAAGACAAAATGATCTTTTTCCATTCAAACACCGATATCTCAGCGAGAAACGCTCGTATCGAGATTTTTAAAAAACCAAATTAAAGCTGAATAAACAAGCTATCCGGTCCATATAGAGGTTAAGTCGAAAAAAAAATTTCCACGTCCGTAGATTAAAAAAAAGAACCAAAAAAATTTCGAACATTTTTTTTTCGGTGGTTTTCTTATGATTATTCGAAAAATATTTTCAAAAAAAAATTTTCAAACTCAGATCCGAAAACTAGACACTTAGAGCTACAATTTGCTTTTTTTTTTTTGCTGTACGACCATTTTTGTATGAGTTACAGCCTGTTGAAAATCCCCTAAAAATTTGGATTTTTTTCTTGCTCCCTAAATTTTTGTGCGAAGTGTATTTGGTATCGAAACAATTTTTAGGTGCAATTAGTATGCGAATTATTTACAGTATTGAAACATTAATTCAACTTATATTTAAGATTACTTTATTTTTAAGATTTTTATTTTATGCATTCTCACCGAATTTGGGCCTCGGACTGAGGAATCATCGGGCGACCGTTATTATAAATGTCGCTAGCGTGCGCGGACGTAGCAACACCCGCGGTCTCTTTCACTTTCGCATTTATCTCATCCATTTTCGACGTTATTACGCTGCAAAACGAATCAAATTCTACAATTGACACGGGATTTTCGTCATTTACTTTTCTGCCACCAAAATGGTTGATTCAATTGCTATTTTAACAATTTTCAATTAATCATTTCGAATTTATTGGAAACAAATTAATTGGACATCGAAAAGAAAATAATTTTAAATAAATTATAACGAGGGGTATTTAAAGAAAGAGGAAAAAATGACACGGTGGTTTATATAAAACCAATTTGGGTTTGTTTGGGTTTTCGAAGTTTTGAGAAGAATACTTGGTGATGTGGCAACAATTTGAATGAAATCGTTAAAAAAAAGGTTATTAAATAAAAAAGGGTACTTCGTCATTGACAGTGCAAAAATGTTCTATACATAAATTTACGGGAGAAACTATTGAACTAGTATCATGAAATATTGCGGGGTGAGGAAAATACACGAGGCGTGGGATTTGCTGGAAAAAAATATCATCGCATTACAGGAAACATGAACCGAGAAAAGGCCGGGCAATTGGGGAACATTTAGTTGGGCTACAAAAGAATATAGCTAAGGAGGTGGCAGTTACAAGGTGGAAATATAGCCTAATAATTAAAATAGGGAAAGAGGGGAAAAACTGTCGATAATAACAACCTATAACAACTTTGGCATTAGGAAACTAATGTAAGAACTAACAGAAGTGGTGAAAGAGATCGAGGAGAATAAAAATGTGGGAACGGGGAAAGTCGATAATAACCACTACTAACGGGGAAAGTCGATAATAACAATCTATCACAACTTTGGCATTAGGAAACTAATGCAAGAACTAACGGAATTGGTGAAAGAGATCGAGGAGAATAAAAAATATGGAGACGGGGAAAGACGGGGACAAGCTGAGAGAAGAAAAAAACCAAAGAGGGGAAGGGAATTCGAAAGACAAAATAAAAATGCAGAAGGGCGAATGCTTATTGACTTTTGCGACGAAAACGGCCTGATAATTATGAACGGAAGCTGTGAAGGGGAATGGGAAGGGCAGTATACTTACGTGCGGGAAAATGAACAGGAAGGGCCAGTAATCGATTCCGTTGTAATTAATGAGGGCAGACGAAGGTAATCGGCCCAGTGGTCGTCAGGATCCTATTGATCGTCATGTCTACGCATTAAATTAAGTAATTTAAGATGAAAATCAGTCCTTTGTGCAGATCTGTGATATATTAGCTCTCAGGAGGTATTTACTATGTTGTATTACATTGTCACACTCGTAAGTATACGTATTCAAGAATAATCAAATGACATATATTCCGCTACGACGTATATCTGTCATCTTTTAGGAGGTTAACGTAAACCGTGTCACATCTAGGGTGATTTGAAAATGCCTGGAAACTTTCGTGTGGTAAGTTTACCTTAAAGTGATTAACAAGGACCTTAGTTTTGCGTTCAGCATTAAAAATTATAGTTTTATGCTAATTTCAGCGAGTTTTCATATATGACGATTACCGGTTCAGCAATCTAAACACTCTGCCGGTCAATCGCCACGGCTGTCGGTAACTGGGATAAGGTTAGAAAAAAACCTCATGAATCAAATATTAATTTATAGAAAATCAGAAAAGAAATACTGGGTCCGTAATTAGCATTATCCGAAGACTCCACCAGTAATCTTCATACGCATGTTCGTGATAGTAAGGAGATATACACATAAATAAATGTTGTCCATTACTGGGTCGTGACCATGCCGATAACTCGGTACGTCTGGAACACAGGTGAACACTACTCGATCGAAAAAATATTAAAGATTATTTTATGAAAAAAATTGTTGTATATAATAATTGAAAATTAATAAAAAATATAATTCTGACGTAATACCCATAATTGGGTTAATTTTTTTAATTGATAAAGTTATATGCAAGAAAAATTTGTTTTATGCTCTTCATCAAATGTTTTAATAAAAACCCAAGAGTTTGTGACTGAGTGTCTAAAAATTATTCTGCTGTTCTTTATGCAGACTTAATCGAGTCAGGAAAAAACCTTTGCATAATTAGTTAAAGCCTTATTGACCTTTGGATGGTCGGAAAACAAGGCTTCATGGGATTTTTTTTTTAATACTAATAAACCAATAAAAATGACGTTTAGAGGGTTAATTTTACATATACGTAGGTACCCAAATCAATTTTTTACCCCAAAAAATACGAAATAGCGACCCAGTGGCTTGTACAAAGAGAACGGATTTTTTTAGGCTCTCGGACTCGTTGGATACGCACATGAGCACCCAGAATAATCCCCCCCGCGTAATCTACATCAGTTGTGCTATCGAAGTCCACACGATTATTACAAAATATTTATTTTCGCAAATTTATATATACCCCCTTTTTGAAAGAAAACGTCGCATTTTCGACTAAAAACGGACTTTATTCGTTTCCAAAAACCGTAATTGTGAATCGATTGTAAAAATCGTAAGTACATCGCTAGAAAATCCATCTGAGAAGGTAGAGTTGGAAAGTGATGCGGATTAGTCGAAAAATGTAGGACCTACGAGTCCGCCCGATTTTGAAAACATTGTTTCACGAAAAACACGTTTAAAGTTTCAAAACCATCTTTCTACATATTTTGAAAAAATGTTTCCACCTAAAATAACTTTGGCATATCATTTTTGGGATTTTCATACATCATTTAAGTAAATCAAGTAGAAAACGTTTTTTTTTCAAAGGTATATAAGGCCTCAAAACAGTTTGAAGGCATATGACGATTAGTGGGACGTTTACACGGTGATTACTAAACCAACAATCATGGCGGCACGACGGTAACCCGTACAATAGCGTATTGTAACCTTTACGAAATATTTTCTCGACAACTGTACTATGCACGGGAATTTCACAAGGACGTTCTTGTTTGTAATAAAAAAAAACTGATTGACAAGGGCTTAAAACAACTTATGCTCACTGTCCAAGTTAGCCATATAAATTTGTAATGTCGAGCTATCTGCTTAAGGTGACATTTACTGGGCCAGCTACCTGATCTTATCTAATCGCGCAAAATGAAAATTGAATCGTACGATTTGCCATTAACACTTCGGATAGACGTACAACAGAAAAAGAGCGCGATAATGGAAGAGGGGTGAGAGGATATGAGAATTGGAGAAAAACAGACCTAGTACAGACCTAGTACCTAGAACATTAGTAAAAACAGACCTAGTACCTAGAACAGGGGGGGGGGTGGGGTTTAAAGTTGAGAAAGGTTAAAGGGAATTCTAGAAACAACAGCAGAAGAAGTAGGAATGACTACAAGGAGAGGAGGGAACAAGCAAGAGCGGGGGTGAATACCGGTAGAAACACGAAAACAGAAGAAAATAGTATGGGTACGACTGAAAAAGTACTTACAGGTTAAAGGAGAAACGGAAAGAGCAAATTTGAAGAAAGCAAGAAAGGAGCTCAAAAAGATTTAACAACGGAAGCAGAGACATATTCTGGAAGAAAAATGGAAGAAGGTGGAAAGCTGCAGGTGAAGATGGGATAACAGTCGAATTCCTTAACGCTGACGGGACTTATGCTGTCCCAGTCTGGAAAATGTTTGAAATTACGGATGGGACAACATATGTCCCAGTTACTGCAAAACATAGGCGCATTTTAGTGGTGAGGAATTCGCATCTTTATTAAGCAAATTTCAGACAGAAAAGTTATTCCATCGTAATAATTACGTGGAAGAGAAATAACTGTTCCCGGTAATGAGGCCGAGGAATGGTATAAGGAGGTAAGAGAACTTTTGAACAAGCTATGGGATAAAGGAAAATTAGCGAGGGAATGGGAAGAAGGAAGAAATTCTTTCCAAAACATAAAACGGGCGATGTTACCTGCGCAAAAACTACATGAAAATCACACTGTTAAACGTGGGTACAAACTGCTAGCTAACACAGTCACAGGGAGACTCCGATACTGGGTGGAGGGACCAGGGGTGATAAAGGAGAGCCATGCAGGATTCGGAAATAGGAGGGGGACGAGGGACCACGTGTTCGTGTTAAAAACGCTGTTTAATAACAAACTTTAAATAAAAGGTAAGAAGCTATTTGCAGCATTTGTAGATTTTAACGCAGCCTTCGACCCTATTAACAGAGACTTATTGGTAATTTTTTTAAAAATCAGTATGCAAAGAAAAATGCTGGAAATTATAGAAAAAATGCATGAACAAGCAATAAATGAAGTAATTACGGAGGAAGGAACAAGTGTACGGTTTGAAATAATAAGAGGGGCGAGACAAGGGTTTCCTCTTAGTCCTTCGAATCTTCAGTCTCTTCATAGATGATATGGACGACATATGAACGCGATGGAACGAGGGGGGTACGGTCTTAGGGGGCGAAAAAAAATTGCGCTTAAATTTGTGGACAATATAGTGTTGTTGACGAAGGAAGAAGAGGGTCTAAGATATATGCTAAAATCATTAGAAAAATCCGTGAAAAAAAAAACAAATGAGCGGTAAACATAAAAACGACGAAAATCGTCATTTTGAAAAAAGGGGGATGAAATAAGAAACGCCAGAAATGGAAATATAATAATCAAGAATTAGAAATTGTCAAAGAATACCGTTACCTGGGAGTAGTTTTTTGAACGAAAAATACCTTCGAGTAACACATTAAAAGTATAACTTAAAAAATTAGAAAAGCGATCAGCGCTACATGGGAAAAATTTAAAAGGGCAAGGAAAGAACATAGGAAAAATTCCAAGGAGGCTATGTTGAGATGACCATGGGCCCGAATAGGAACACGCCACGTTAAATATGGAGGATGGAAGCGGAATGGAGGTATAATGACAGAAACATGGAAGAGAGTGGCGAATTATTTAATAGAGATCATGAAAATGGGGGAAGAAAGATGCCCAAAGATGCCTCAAAGGAGGCGAGAGGAGTGCTAAATGGGAACCCATCGAAATGGGGAATGGAAGTAGAAAATTCCATGGAGGAAGTAGGGGAGGGGGACATATGGACAGTGACTGCAAACGACGATAGAGGAGCAATATAAAGAATAATAGACGGGTACCAAAACAAAGATCGATCAAGAAATCAAACAGGATTGGAACAAAATTGAAAAATCAACGCATTGTCCTCAATACCAAAGCGAGAAGAATAACATAGAGACAGAAAAGTATCGGGAGGATGTAAATATAACAGGAGAAATAAAAGAAACTTGGGCAAGATTAAGGTGTGGAAATGTGGGGAAAGAAGGAAATAAGGGATATAGCGATACCAAGTGCAGGGTTTGGAAAAAGTGAGTAAAAAAAACCTAGTGCATGTATGTACGTGCATAAAAAGCCAGGAGAGAATTAAAAAAGAAATATTATAAAACATGGAAAAAACGATAGGAGACAGAGAGGGGGAACAAATCAATTAGAAGGTACAGATGGGGCTGAAAAAAGAGCCTATGATGGAACTCTGTACATTTATTAGGCAATTCGAGAAACCGATTGGAAACATTGCAAATGAGGTAACGAAAGCCAAAACGACAGTAGGGAATAAGTTAGAAATAAGAAAATATCGCAAGGGAAAACATATATGCAGGGGGGGACCTTGTGGAAACACCCTAAACGGGTTACCTGGAAAAACAAATCTACTACTACTACTGCAAGTATATATTTTTGTCTTCACATATACAGGGTGTCTCTCCTATCTCTGCCACCCGAAATAATTGGGTAATTATCGACATCACAAAAAAATGTTCCAGACAAAAGTTGTACGGTGTGAAGGGGGCCATCAAAGGTCCGGAAAGGATGATACAAATCTAAATATGCCGGATCACTACCAAATATTTGGTAGTGATCCGAGATATTTAAATTTGTATTTCATTTGACCCCCTATTGTTTTTTATGCGGCTTGAGGTGCTTCACAAGATGGTTGAAAAAAATCTATCATTCCATTAAAAGAAGAAAAAAAATGGTCGCATTTAATGGCCCCCTTCACACCGTACAACTTTTGTCTGGAACATTTTTTTGTGACGTCGATAATTACCGAGTTATTTCGGGTGGCAGAGATAAGATGGACACCCTGTATACGAAGAAAAAAAACGACTCAGAGATTTAAGGAGGTACGGTGATGACCACGCTAGTAAACTAAGAGTCTATTTTTCGCCATAATACCGCTACGTTTTAGACATATGTGTGTGGCCTATATTTCGAGAAATATTTTTTAAGTATTGAATTTCAAGCTACTTATTATTTTTATAATATGAAAACAAACGTAATAATCTACTACTCAACTTCAGTAGTACGCCATATCGTCGACGTTTAGCATCGTTGCATTTTGGATAGCTGTCATCGGTCCCACGCGCTCGGCTTATTATTTTTGGTAGCCGGTAAACATGGAGAATGAAAATAAGTACTGTAGAAGTTTATCAAGAGAGTAACAGGATTGTACCTGAAGTCCAATTTAGAGACAAAGGTAGATTCTGTCGGACAAGAATTAGAGAGTGAAAAGATGATATTGCGAATGCAAATGAAAAACGTCGCGTTGACGTTAACCTCAATATCCAATGTCCAATCTGTCCGAAGTCAAAACATATTTCATCGATTGTTATGTTATTTTTCTCTTTCCTAATTTTCACAATATTTGCAGATATAAAAACGAACGTTCATTTTATATGACGGTTTTTCCATGCTGAATTTACATATAAATGCGGTGTATGCATGTCGCCAGAAAGATTGAGATGCCTTAGCTATACATAAAAAAACTTTGAGTAAATATCGACGAAAGGCCTTTTATAATCGATTAAAAAACGTACGGCTTCGCACAACCATATTTTTAATTCGCGTTGAAAATATCCGATAGAAGAATCAAATTTGCGCGGGTATCCGGCGTTGCCACACTTCGAGCAAGATGGCTGCGGTTACGTCACGAGACGTCTCTCTCGCCGAATACTTCGGTTTTTCGCGACTTTATTTCTAAATTTATTGCTTATTTCTGCGGTGAGCTTTCCAATTCAAGTTGCCTTATTGATCACAACGAACCAACGAACGCAACCGTCAGTTTTTTTTACGCGTGTCTTGGCTCCAAGTAGCACAAAAAAATCGATATATGAGAGGACAGGCACATTTTGTCGTCTACGTGTGACTAATTGACCAACTTTAACAATTAATAACTCGGAAACTGTACGGTAAATCTCGCGGAAACTCCGCATACGCATGGACAAAGCTCTCGACAATGTTATTTAAAAAAATCGGGCTTTTATCTTGGACTCGCTCCAATCACCGTACCTCCTTAAATGGATACATTTATGAGTTCGATAACCACGGACACCTGATTATTTTGAAACAAAAATTATCAGTGTCCAATGTGCAATTTGATTAGAATTTTCATTGAGCTTTTGTAAATTTGTCAAATTTTCAGATTCAGCGAAAATGCTCATGATAGCGACAATATTGCGAAAAAAAAAACAGAGAAGAATAGTCCTCGAAACGTACTTCGTTTGGCAATCCAACAAATCGTGAACTTTTTCGTCGCCGCATCGTTCCTTTCCGTCGTCTATCAGCGTGCTATAATCCGAGTCGTTGACCTGCTCAACTTTGCCGCCGAATTGTCGCTTAACGTAAATGCCGAGGTACTCATTGTGCATCTCCATTTGTTTCGTAAAATTGCCGAGAGGCACTTGAGTCCAAACGACGGGCGAGAATTTCTGGGACGAGAAAAATAAGTTATCATCGAATACAGAAAGTAAATGAATGCGACAAGTACGTTACATCGAGCACGCTATATACAACGTACGGGTGTAATAAAGCTACAGTTTTGGAAGTTCGTGTCAATACTGGGATGAAAATTTTGCCGACTTTCCGATGGTGAACGAAACTGAAATTCAGTGACCCCCTGCGCCCTCGTGCATATGCGATGCGGATTAAGAAAATGGAAATAGTACTGTCCAGGCGAAAAAGTGAAATGGAGAGCGAAAGCCAGAAAGGGCGTGCAAAAGTACATAGGAGATTTAAAAAATTGAATAATTTAAAGCTCCACATTGGGCTTGTGATTTGATCAAACCCATATCATCAGTGGAAAGTATAAATTGATCTACTAATTACTCACTTTCTCCGTAGCGTCTGCGTAAACGTCGAGTAGGGACTCAATGTCACGAAAAAATTGACGATGACCAGAGTCGAACTCTTCGAGCATGCTCGTGCAGTCCAAGTGAATTTTATTCGCTCTTATACGATCCTTGTCCAGCTGTGATTCCTCCGTCTCTATAACCTCGTCCAGTTCGACGCCAAGTTGCCTAGCGATTGAAAAAACCCGAAATTACTTTTAAAATCGCATAGCACAATCGTAAAAATAATAATTTCAAAGCAAAAGAAACGAGAAACGAAGTTCAATAATGAGAAACAAAAACAATCCCTGATATGGAGAAGAGAAACAATTCCTTGTATTGAGAAAAAAGAAACAATTCGTCATATCGAGAAAAAATAAACAATTGCCGCTATCGAGAAAAAAAAACTATAAACGAAAAATAATATGCCATTGGTTTGTATTACCTTAGGTTATTCAGACTGTCTTCCAAAGTGTCGAAGTAAAGCTTATCCTCGGTGTGCGCATCCCTCTCTGATTCCAGCTCGTCAGACAGCCTCGTGCAGAGATCTGCATCCACATTCAAGAGTTTCATATACTCCGGACAATCTTCGGTCACTTTGGCCAATGCCGAATCCAATTCTTCGCCCTCCAACCATTTCCCTGTTTTCTTTATGTGCTTCTCCCTGTCAATAAAGATTGGATTTGTTGGCCTAATTGTACCAAATTATTATAAATAAGTTGCTTTGTAGATGTAATTTTTATTTCTATATAAATTAATAGTATACATTTAGCTCCCTCCCTTTCTTCCTCTATAAATATATATATAAATATATACGTGTGTGTGCATGTGTGTGTGTGTGTGTGTGTGTATGCATGTATGTATGCATGTATGTATTAGGGTTGCACAAATTTAATATGTATATATATGTATCTATGTATAGTGCATAACTAAAATGCTCAGTTTGTGCATTTTTTTAAAATGAAAAGTTTTAAACTCAAAATTTTTAGATTTTCAGCAATCAGAAACATTTGGGGGGGGGGGGGGGGGAATTAGTCAAATGCAGCTTGGAACCAGAATAAATTATGTACCATTGCAATTGCATGTTATTATTTATACGGCACATCCCAGAAATGCAACATGCAACAAAATCGTGAAACAATGGAAGTTTGCTTCGTTGGAATGCAATGGTAGTCAATTCTTTTTAGTAGCTCTAAAGTTTCTTTGGTCGATTTAGACTATGATAATCATTTAAACGTTTCTACGTATTCTTATTGAAAATCTATGATCGGAGTTAGAGAAAAAGCCTTAAGATAATAGGAAAAATAAAGGAATAAAAATATTTATAAAAGAAATCGTTGCACTCCAAAAAGACGATGCAAACTTCAATGTCATGAGCTGCGCACAGAAAAGTCCTTTAATGTTTTTTTTTTGTGATCGATTATTGATCAGATATTAATTAATTTCTGGTAACTGTGGGAGGGTAACACAGGACTATTGAATACTGTGACTAAACACTACAAAATTCGATAAAAAATCAAAATTTTATGTAGAAGCATAGTTTTCAGTCCTATTATTTTGGTTCATTAATAACGGAAATTTTAATCGAGGACATAATTCGATGAAAAATAAATAAAAACAACAAAGCCGGATGATTAGTTAAAGACATCCAACAAGGGATGTCTTAGTTACTTGAGGACGCAAAACTTTTAAGCTCACTTGCCCTGTACCGCACTGGGGGCATCCACTGCCGCCGAGGTATCCACAATTGAAACGATATCTCATTAAAGATCGATCAGTGGGAGAAATGGATGAAAACTTTGCTGTTCATATTTTCACGAATCTACCTACCCTTCGGTCTTCGACTCATGCTTCTGGGGCACCCTGTATATATAACTTACCCACACACACACACACACACACACACACACACATTTATATGTATGTTTTATTCATATCCAAATTATTTGCTTTATACATATAGAATCTGAAATATAAACGAAAAGTTTGTGGAAAAACAATTTTCGAGAAATGATATTTGTTGGCGGGCTCACAGTCTGACATCTTCGGGAGAAAGATAATTGTCCCGTCCAACATTCGTACAGAACCACCTCAAGAACGGTTGAGCTATCACATCGTCGCAAGGTTTGGTCAAAACTTCTGGCGTTATACCCGACGGTAGCCCCGGCAATATTTCTCGCACTTTGTTGTGAAGAATCGTACCGGAAATATTCATTTCTACGATCGCCACGAATAAATAAACTGACGATACTCTTACGTCCTGAATAGATAATCAAACAAGGAACAAATTCGCCGTCGAAATAGCGATAATCAATGTTTTTTTTCTTTTGCAATAGAATATATTACGCACGAAAAGTGTGAAAGGTTGATTTTAAATTTATAATATATTATGAAGATTCGTCGAACATAACCTACAAAGCTTTATTTGTAGCGCGGTCATTCGAAACGAGACTGCGGCACCGAAAATTTACCGATATTTCAGCGCGAAGGACACCAAGCTGTTTGTACGCCGGTGGCGATAGAGCGATGCCGAATTGCACTACGAAAAACGCGCAGGCGCAGCTGCATGTAAAGATAACTGTACCCAGGCAGAATAAATGTCCAATTAACGTCGACTAGTTACCGTTGTCAGGTTACCTTTAAGAGGGAATGACATCTTATCGCGGTCGGTATGGTAGAACAATTATAGATTCCCAAAAATCTCTGAAACGGCTCTTCAGATCCCGTCGACAATTTGCCAAACGACGTCAAATACATAGACAAATAGCTGTCAACCCCGCAAATTTTCTGAAATTGAGAAAAAAAATGTAGATTGACTTATCATAAGCCAATTTAGTTTTTTTTTCCTCAAATTCAGAAAACTTGAAGGGCAGACAGGTATTCGTCTATCTATTTGACATCATTTGGCAAAGTTTCGACGGGATCTGAAGAGCCGTTTCGAAGATTTTTGGGAATCTATAATTGTTCTACCATACCGACCATGATAAGGTGTCATTCCCTCTTAAGAGGCTATACCAGTGTGAACGCTGAAAATTTGGTTCTTCCGGAAAATATTTGACCTATATTGCATAATTTTTTTTATAGAAAAATATTGACATCTAAGCGACTTATGCGCTGTCTTCGGAAGCGTAAAAAAAAAAGTTCCTCCACTGCTGACATGATTCTGGCCGATTGAGTAGCTGCAACCGAAAAAGGAAAAAATGCCGTTAAGCTGGAAGGCATTTCCTGTACAACAACGTAGGATTTTCGAAAAATATCAAAATCTAACAAAATAGCGTAGTTATGAAAAAAAGTCTGTTTTCTTGCCTATAAAATGGTCGTTTGTTTTCAATGCCAAATCGTCAATTTCCATCCCATCAAAAATATCCGACGTCATTGTAGAGTAAATATATTCAAGAGTACTCACTTCAAATTTCAAGTAAATCGGATAAGTCTTTGAGTTACGATGTCAGCAAATTTGAAAAATATCACTTTGAGGAAAACGCGTTAAAGATTTAACCATCGATTTTTGCAAGATATAATAATTAGAGATACGGCCTTGAAATTTTTACAGGATATTTTTGAAAGTATAAACTGTCGAAAAGGCAAAGAAAATCGATTTTTTGAAAGTGTCACACTGCTATAGGCATGACCGTAAGATAACTATTCGACATCTTTCAAATGACATCCCATATAATGCTGCCCTAAAGTTATATTTTTTTCATATCTTTCGGCAATGAAAACGGATATCTAAAAGGTATCCCAAAATATTATCCAATTGATGACTTTTTTAAGTTATCAAAAAGTTATCTATTGTATTTAACACCCCTTTTTCATGACATCTTTCAGATATCGGTAATATGCTGTCTGTTAAGATATTTGGTGTTGCCGGGAAATAGTAAAAAGTCATCCAAATGTTGGCCTAAAGATTACATCCAACGGATCATTGAATTTGAGAAAAAAAATGTAGATTGGCTTATGATAAGCCAATCTACGTTTTTTTCCTCAAATTCAGAAAATTTGAAGGGCATACAGCTGTTCGTCTATCTATTTGACGTCGTTTGGCAAAGTTTCGAGGGGATCTAAAGAGCCGTTTCAGAGATTTTTGGGTATCTATAATTATCTACCATACCGACTATAAGTATCTACCATACCGACCGCGATGAGGTGTCATTCCGTCTTAAGAGGATACCCAGCTAACCATGTACCGTAAATGTATCCCTCATGTGGAGTGCGCCGTACCGGTACTGTTACCACCTCGTACGTGCGTACGGTACTGGTACATGGCGGGTATGCCGTACGGTACGCTGTACCGCCAATGTACTAGTACAGTACTGGTACAGTATCGCCACCGTGGAGCCACCGTAGACTGCAGTACGCTGTAACTCCACGATAGGGACACCTTGGAGGTACGAGTACGCTGGTATCCCGTAGCCGTACATTATTGGTACTGTAGGGTACGGCCTACTCCACATTTGCGGTACGCTGTACTAATGGTACGCTTGGTTAACTGGGTATCTTTCGGATATATATCGATTTGGTGACGTTCGCTAACTTACCGACAACCGGTAAGAGTTGAACCTTTTCTTGACACTTTGTTAACCATTAAAAGTTACCGTATAGTTAAGTATCGGACACGAATAAGTTATCTGCCAAGCGGACATAAGTGATACGTTTTGTAATACGAAACGTCTTTTTGGACAACCGAAAAGTTATCCGTATCCGTTTGGCATATCTTTCGAATGCGATATGGATAACAAATTGCTACCTAGCGATCTTGGATTCAGTATGTACGAAATCAACTGAAGATCAATTCTTAAAAATTCTCTCGTAGATTATTTTGAATTCGTTTAAGAATCACATTGAGTTCGATCAAGCAAGGGCGTCACCAGCTAATTGGCCAGGGGGAGGGGCAAGGTGGGCGAGGAAGGTGTAGGGGAAATATGAATTTTAGACATTTCGGACCCACATATACATTTTTTTCGAATCTCTAGGGGGGGGGGGGCAGCTGTCCCCCTTAGCAACGCCCTTGCGATCAAGGATTTTATTAAAACCATTTTCTAATTTGATATCCCCCCCTCCCCCCAAGGCAACGACCTCAAAATTTCAATCATGTTATTTCATTTGAATTCGATTAACAAAAGTTTTTAAATTATTTATTTCATCGTTCGCATCAACATAGAGGACATGGATTTCCGAAATGCCATTACATTTTGGATAGAGTATGTACATGAAACGGAAGATTCTACATTTTCATCAATAACTATATTTACATAACAAATGTATCAGTAGAATAAAATTTTTTGGTAGAATGAAAGATCATCATGCACCTGTGTTTGTTGCTTTTGTCAAACTTATACTATTTTCTTATTACGGCCTGGGCAATCCAGTTTCTATGCGAATGCCATGCATGTCTTTGATTTCGTCCTTCAGAGTCTGTGAACAAAAATTTATTTTTTCTTCAATATTCATAAAATTATACGAGAGGCGCATGTGTGTGTCCGTGTGTGTGTAGTATACAAATATGAATAATAACAATACATAGGGAACTATATTTTCATCCACTTATATATAATTCTGAATAATGGACTTGGATATATAAAAACCAATATTATCTTATACATTATTAGTGCATGTTATATTTATCTCCATCAGGAAATCAGGGGTAGTGACAATAAATGCACGGCATGTAAAAAAAGTAGAAAATTCAGTGCATATAAGATAGATGGCACAGTAATCGTCACCTTAAGCAGATCGCTTAACTTTGCAAATTTATATAGCTCAACCAGGAAAGTGAGTAAAAGTTATTTTAAGTCTTTCTTAATCAGTTTTTTTATTACGAAGAAGGTCGTTGTGAAATTCCCGTGCCTGGTACAGTTTTCGAGGAAATATTTCGTAAAGGTTATAAGATGCTATTGTATACGGGGGGTGTGCGGGTACCCGATTCACTTGGGTACCCGATGTTCGGGTCGGGTTGGGCACCCGACAGTTACGTTTTTGCATTACCCGCCTCTATCGGGTACCCGAATTCGGTAATCGGGTACTATCAAATTTCTGGTACTCGTAAACGTCGAGTACTCTTAAAATTCGAATATTCGTAAACGACTCGGAGACCTGTATATATTATTTATATTTATTTTGTTATTTAGGTGTATCGACCGAATAATGGGAGAAAACGAAGACTCGAAGAAAGCGATAAAAGGAATAAATGATAATACTGTAAAAAATATTTTTTCGTCTCACTTTTCTATCCTGTGTGTGTGTGTACGTACTATCCTGTGTGTGTGTGTGTACGTACTTTCTATCCTGTGTGTGTGTGTACGTACGTGCGAGTGTGTGTGTGTGTGTGTCTGTTAGGGCGGAGTTAAAAACGGTTACTTTTGGCGGATCGTATCGTAATAGCGTGGGGAAGTTGCGTTTTGGTATAACTAAAAAGTGTGCCAAAGGGAAAAATTTATTTTAAAGTTTTGAATTTTCAACGTGAGTTTTAATTGAAAAAATAACTCAAAAAGACCACGATTCAACGCCCTGAGTTCATCCGAAGCGAGCAGAATGTAGCTTCCATTTGACATTTTAAAAGTAAAAATATCTTGATTAGTTTAAGAGATTTGAAGAACAAGTTTTACCTGGAAAAAAATTTTAAAATGACAAAAAATTAAATTAAGAAGAATGAATCGCCGAAATTACCAGTTATCACTAGACAGAATTAATGAAAATTCGACGAATCTTGCTTTTATTCAGTTTTTCCACATTCAAATATCTCAATATTTCCTGAAATGCGAGTGTCTTAAAAGAAGTTTGTCGAAAAAAATTGTACATACATATGTAACAAAAATACGAAAATTATTCATTCAATTATTTGTATTTCTTATGAACTCCAACTTATCGGCGAAGGGTAAAGAACATAAAGCTGGAATCTATTTCGTCCGTTTTGGTACGTTTCCGTAGCGCTATCTATACTACGAAACGAAATTTTGTTCCGCCAACACGACTTATCGAGTAAGTCCCGATGTAAGACGAGTACTCGAAAAACTCGGGTACCCGATCCGAATCATAGTCTAATTACCCGACCCGACCCGACCCGACCAATTCTGCTACCCGCACACCCCTACTATTGTAGGAGTCATCGTCATGCGCCCACGATGGTTGGTCTGGTAATCGCAATGGTAACGTCCCACTAATCGTCACATGCGTTCCGACTGCTTTGAGGCCTTATATACCTTTGAAAAAAAAATGGTCTTTTTCATCGACTTAAATAATGTATAAACATGCCAAAAATGTTATGTAAAAGTTATTTAAGGTGGAGTTTTTATTTAAGACATCCAGAAAAGTGTTTTTAAAACGTTAAACGCGTTTTCCATGAAGAAATGTTTTCACAATCGGGCGGACTCGTAGGTCCTATATTTTTTGACCGCTTGATTTCAAATTTCAACTATACCTTCTTGGATACAATTTATAGCAATGTACACACGATTTTTACAATCGATTAACAATTGCGGTTTTTTGAAAAGAACAAAGTCCGTTGTTTCAGTCGAAAATGCGACTTTCTTAAAAATGAGGCCAGATGTACAAAAATAAATGTTTTTTATATTTATTATCTCGCACTCGGTCACAAACTTAATGATTTTTATTGAAACATTTGATAAAGAGTTTGAAACATAAATTTCTCTTCCATACAACTGTATTAATTTAAAAAACAACACTAATTATTGCCTACGTCAGAATTATCATTTTTATTTATTTGTAATCATTATAAACAACTATTTTTTCATAAAATAATTTTTAATATTATTTCGATCGAGTGGTGTTCACCTGTGGTCAAGACATACCCAGTTATAAACATGGTCACGACCCAGTAATCGACTACATTCACTTATATGGATATCTCTTTACTATCGCGAATATGTGTATGACGATTATTGGTCCGTGGATCCTTCAGACAATGCCAATTACGGACCCAATATTTCTTTTTTGATTTTCTATAAACTAATATTCGATTCGTAATCTGTAATGCTGAACCGGTAATCGTCATATATGAAAACTTGCTGAAATTAACATAAAACTATAATTTGTTATGCTGAGCGCAAAACTAACATCCTTGTTAATCACTTGAAGGAAAACTTACTTCACGCAAGTCCACGGGCATTCTCAAATCACCCGAGATGTGATATGGTTCACGTTAGGCTCCTAATGAAGGATTCGGCCGAAATGACAACTAGATGTCATAGCGGAATATATCTAATTTGATTACTCTTGAATACGTATAGTTACGGGTGTGAAAATGTAATACAACACAGTAAATACCTCCTGGGAGCTAATATACCACAGGTCTGCACGAAGGAATGAGTTTTATCTTAAAATACTTATTTAATGCGTAAACGTGACGATCACTAGGATCCTGACGGCTACTGGGCCGTCTACCTTATGTATGTATAAACAAGCCACTGACAAAATTGAAAAAGAAATCGTGGGGAATCTGCGACAAAGGATAGTAGATAATAAAAATCAAAACAACAGCAAGATACAATAGGTGTTAAAAAAGGAGCCTGTGATCTCATTGTGTATGTTTATCAACACGTTTTAGGATGTGATTAGGGAAATTGAAAGTGAGGAACGGAATGCAAGAAAAATAAAAAACGAAATGACGATAGAATATGAGTTGAGAAAAGAATATTGTAAGTAGAAATATTTGTCTCCGGGGGAGGGCTACTAAATAAGCTTGCTTAATGATCTTACCTGGAATAATAAAAACTAACTAACTATATTTATCTTTACGTATGTGCATTATTTAGGATTATATATACAAATATATTGATATGTAGACAGATATACACTACTGTTATTCACTTATGCATACACACACACACACATATATATATATATATATATATATATATATATATATATATATACACATATATGATCCAATGGCAATGAGCACCAAGCGACTTCTTAAAATAATAATAATAATATTTAATATCCCAGATTTATCTGTTTTCAACAGTACCACTCAGTGAATAAATTCAAACTCATAACTTGATTAAAAAATTTTCTTCGTTGACAAAAAATTATATTTTTGATTTTAGTTACCATATTCTTTAGGAATACCATATATCGTTGGAAAACTGTTTCAAATTCTGAAAAACTATTGGAAAATCGCTCTGTCAATAACAAAATTCAATATGAAGTGTTCTAAACATTCCCTGTCGACACAGAACGTAAACTCACGTCATTGATCAGTCTGTGCTGTTTAATAGTGTTTAGGCCCACGAATTCAGGAGCGACCACGTTGATATGGAACATTGCCCCGCAGCCACCTGCATTGATAGTTAAGATTCATTTTTTGCCATATGATAATGATGGTGTATCAAGAGTTTATTTATTAATGTTTTTTATAACGAGACGAAACACAAGGGACTTGTACCAGAGACATCAGTGACTTCGATGATCTGGGCCTTCGGAAATTTATTTCTCAGAATACCAATCATTTTTTGTTCCGCCTGCTTGCCAGCAAGAGCACCGTTTGGTCCGCTCCACACCCGTGAGAGTAGCTGCAAAATTTGCAGTTTACCTATCCTGCCCATTTTCCAATTGGGAGATTTTTTTCGCTTATTTGGCGCGGCAGCATTCGCGGGTGAGATAGTTTTTTTTCGCAATTTATATCAATCCGTGTGTTGACGGAACGCAAAGTTTGACGTGATTTTAAGACCCGTCCGGAGAAGCACTGGGAAATCGGCTTCTCCGGATTTTCGAAATTTCGTGCATTGAATTATTCGTCGTGCATTACGATTTATCGGTGAACCTGACGAATTTCTTGTCGTACCTACCGATATATTACGGAAATTTGTATTGAAGACACGAGCGAACATAGTTGTCGGATCGTCTACCTCTTCGAGATGCCAGTTGAGAACAAAATAATAACAGATTTTGTTCGGTCGAGAAAGCGTACGACGATGGTAACGATCGCACATGCCATAAGAAAGCTTTTTTAGGTTATGGGACGCGCGATAGTTCCGTACAGTGCCGCCAGATCCCGCACTCGAACGTTCACAATGTGGAGATCAGAATTGCGCTTGTTAAGCCCACCACACACGTAACGATACCTTGCGCAAATTTAGGCTTGCACAAGTATGCAGTTACGTGTGTTGGACGAATTTTCGCAATATTTTAGGCATGCACAAGTTTAAAAATAGTTTCATTTCTCGATGCATTTGCGCTAGTTTACTTGAACGTATGTGGCATGCCGCGTTCGAAGATTCAGTGGTATCCTAGCTGTCTGGCTTGTACGCACGTGCTATCGGTTTCGCGCCAAAACAAGGAGTGAGAGGCGTGGAGTTCGGGAGACTGCCGGAATTTATTAATATTTACAGAAGTAAACCTGGTATTTGGCAAATGAAAAATACAGACTATGACAATAGAGATCAAAGAACAGCTGCTCACAATAAATTAATCGAACAATTATTAAAAATAGTACCAAACGCCAATCGAGGATTGGTTGTTAAAACTGCATGGCCTAAGTATGAACTACCGAAAAGAAAAAAAAAAGATAGAAGAGTCTACGCGTCTGGAGCGGGGACAAATTATGTTTATGAGCCCACATCATGATACTACGCCAGAAATGGCACAAACATCGACAGAAGCTTCGAATAAGTTTCTTCGTCCATACGCAGTTAATTATACCAATCTTTGGGAGCAAATTTCAATTCATTTAATAAATTGATGTGAGAACAATGCTCTCTTTTTATTAACCAGTCTTTACACCCTATAGTTCGATTTTTTGTCTTCATTTTTTTTATAGCAAATATTAAGCCATCTATCGCCAAAGCGTCATCAGTGGATGCCACAGTATATTGTCGCAACACGTACAACAAGCTGGGTCCGTCACTTTCACAGAAATGAAATCGTTCAAGCGTACTTGCACCGTCTGTGCTCACTACCGGATTGATGTATTCTGTTGCAAGTCTAAACTTAGCGTTACGTGTGTGGCGGGCTTAAATACAGATCGGAAAATGACGGTAGTAGGGGTAGGCACATTTAGCGTCTCTCTTTTTTATTCCTATTTCTACCGCTCGGCGCGCGACGGCAAACGGAAGGGTGTACAATGAAGAGAGAAACAGCTCTTCTGTCTCCTTCACTCCGGACCGGAACGCAGGCGCCATTCGCCCTAACTTTAGTTATCGTATTGCCGTGAAAGCTGCATAATTACGAAGCAATACAAAATAATTTGTTTATTAAAAAACCCGATTACCATTATAATAATTGTAATTGAGTTTTTCAATATATCCCACAAGTTTATTTCAATACCTAAACGGCCGCGATGAATATGAATGATATTCACTTTTAGTATTTCAAGAAGATAGTTTATTATAGTTTTCGCATGCTCATCGTCAGCTCATCTGCCTGGAATTTTAGGTTCGATTCGCTCAGCTTGTTTTTTCTTTGGTTTTTTTCAATCTGTAATTTCGTAATCTTAGAATTGATTATTAATCCTCAACGAATAATTTATGAAATTTAAGCAGCTTTGATAAGTATGAACAATCTTCGTAGAGGAAACCATGCTGAAAGTTTTTATAGCAATAGAGGTGAACTTTTCAGCATGGTTTCCTCTACGAAGATTGTTCATACTTATCACGGCTTCTTGGATTTCATCAATTATTTGTTGAGGATTAATAATCAATTCTAGAATGACGAAATCATAGGTGAAATAAATAAAAATAAAATAAAAAAAACATGCTGCGCGGAATCGAACCTAAAATACCAGGCAGATGAGGTGAGCATGCCACAACTACGCTAAACTATCTCCAAATAAACTAATCCAAATAAACTTGTGGGATATATAGAAAAACTTAATTACGATTATTATAATGGTAACCATCTTTCTATTGAAATGACACATGATTTTTATTGCATGCGTAATTTTGCAGCTTCCCCGACAATACGTTAAATAAAGTAAAGGCGAATGGCGCATGTGTAAAGTAAAGGCGAATGGCGGAGAAGGCAAAGAGGCAGAAGACTGTCTCTCTCTTCGTCGCACACCACTTCCCTTTGCCGTCACGCACCAAGCGGTAGAAATTCGAATAAAAAACAGAGCCACTAAGTGTGCAGACCCCACTAACCCCCGTGAATTTGGCCCCCCCCCCCCTTCATTTCTTCATCCTTCGTTATTGAAAATCGTTTGAGAATCGTTTGAGGGAATTTGAGAGAAAAAAAAATCGTATGATAGTTGATATTTTTCATGTAAAAACGATTTTGATTTCTTATCCGAAGTTGGCCCCCATTTTTCAAATATCGTCTCAAAATAAACATAGACGCTGCATTTTTTAAAAAGTTTTAGAGAATCGTTTGAGAGGTTGTAAGAGTCAAAGAACATCGTTCGAGAGTTAATATTTTAATTGATGAAACATAATTTTGAAGTACGCGTTTACCCTAGGGTTCATGCATTTCTGGTATGGGCAGTGCAGAGGGCTTGTTTCTTTCAGAATGTTTGCTACGCAAAATATTCTCTGTTTGTAGTGTCCTACTCTGCCACTTGCAGCGCTAGTTGTTCTCGAACAATCCTGATGCGCGCGCAGGGGCTATGTATATACTATACACACACGCACACATTTAATTCGAAGCCTTTCAGCCACGGTCTTACATACAGGTCTGACAACGGCGGTAGTGGGGGTAGGCACCCATAGTGGCTCTGTTTTTTATTCCGTTTTCTGCCGCTTGGTGCGTGACGGCAAGGGGAAGTAGTGGGGCGACGAAGAGAGAGATAGCTCTTCTGTCCTTTTCCCTCCTGACCGCAGCGCATGCGCCGTTTGCCCTAGCTTAATGTACCGTACTGTCGTGTAACCTACGTAATATACGAAACCAATAAAAAGCGATAATACGACCGTTTACATCTTTTTTTTCTCCAATGTCTCAGAATACATCGTTCTTCGAAATGTGTTTCACACACGTACTGAGACTCTTTCAGTCCCGGAATAGCATCGAGCCATTTTTTGTATCGTTCGACATTTCTGGGCAGTCGAAATACGGAGCATTTTTGCTTAAAACTTTTGTTCCCCGTTTTCCAAGTGCGAACCGCGCAACCCTTAACCATTTCGCATTTTTTTCGAAAATGCTACCAAAAAAAATTCACATTTATGCGTAAATACACGATAAAAAAATGTATCACGGTGAATCGCGTAGAACCTCGTAGTACATGGTCGCAATTAAAGGTTATTTCGACAACCGCACCACAAAAACAGACGTAAACACTTTGGTCCTATTTACGGGTAAGAGGTAAGGGGGAATGCACTTCCTCGCGCTAGTGGTGACGCGTAGCGGCGCCTAGTGAATCGAAAAGTGAAGCCGATAAGCGTGTCTACCCCCACTACGAAAATTTGGCTTCGTTGGAAGAACTGTATGTAAGAAAGACCCTGTTTTCAACCACGAACGCGCTTGTGTGGTCAGTATAGGATATGAAGTAAGGCGTTGGTGATGCCATGCAGTGAGGAGTATTCGTTATTAACCCTCGGTCATTGCTGAAATAAGGAGATACATTAGGTTTGTTCGCGCTAGCTGCACTCTACACTCGGCAGTGTAAACGGAACTAGGGCAATGTCTAGGGAGTGCAGTTTATTTCCTCGCGGGTAAGCAACTCTAGCGCGAACGCGATAGTGTACAGGAAAAATGGCGGCGACCTAGTGGACCACACCTTAACCTCAAACAACACATGACATTACGGAGTCTCATCTAACCGTTAAAGAGATATACCGTGTAACCTCAAGTTTGTTGATCTCGTAAACTGATTACAATGGACGGTGTTATTGAAATTATCAACTTGTACTTGTAATTGCGCTCAGAATGAATGTATTGAAACCAGTTTAACATAGAATGGAGTGTTAGTGATACGATTATACAAATCCAAAACCTTCACAAATGCACATGTTGTTATCAACATCAACGACTAAGCCGCCTTTTGAATCTCGGAACAGCACTGCTGACTTAATTTTTTTCTCCTGGTCCATGTTAGCTTCTGTTTGCGTTGATAGTAGATTGGAACGTATTGTGATACTGCGAATTTATAATAAACACTTGTCATTATAACTTGTCAATTTTTTAATCACCTTGATCGATAAAGATTGATAATTATAATAGTTTGTTATTTTGAACCTTTATTATTGATTGTTTTTCATAATAAATGAGAATTTGTGATTACCTTAAATATTTTAGGTTATGTCGTGATCACCTCTGTATACACACTGACAGTTTCGCTGGTTATGGGGTTATTCTAGTAATATCACTGTTACACTTTTCGTGTACTTTTACACCAGAGATTAGTAGGGAGATGCACAACGCTCCCCTTTTCGGCGTGCCTCGTAAATGGCGCTAAATCGCGGCGGCGAGTTCGGGAGTATGATTTCATGATCATCGCCTCTGTCGCGTTGCAGGTTCCCTTGTAGCCGCGTGAGTCCGTGATCACCGCTCAAGTCAATATCGCAGTCGGCAAGAACGCGAATGGGTAGCTCGGAGGGGGAAACGTCTCTGCCCCTCTGCAAATCGCGCTCGCTCGACAGGCGAACGGAGCGAGGTTTTCCGTCCGATCGAGCTCGACATATATGTGTGGCCGTACTGCGGATTGGAATATGCATTAAATGAATTTCAAAGTGAAAAATATTCATCGAGATCATTGTTTTCTCTGGGTTGCCCGTTTATACCGAAAATGCGGGTTAAAAAAATTAACGACGAACCGCGTTGAAAAATAAAACGCCGAAATGACCGTGGAAGGTTCAAAAAGAAATCTTGAGCCTTTGCCGCGATCGTTTCGGCAATTTTTTCAACATTAAACATTATGGATAAGGGTGTATCATAAATGTTTCTCTATCTGCAATGCACATATTCTACAAGCGATGAGATGATCCCGTTGGTACCGTTCCTGGCTTTGGTCCGCAGGGGTCCGTAGTGCAAATTTTTCATAATTTCTCATATTTTAGTCATATTTGAGATTTTCGGAGGAAAAATGATTTAAAATAGATTCAAGTTCTGGTCTATTTCCCAAAAACACATTATTTTCACCGAAAATTCATGATTTCTCATTTTTTCCCCGGAAATTTCTCTTTTTCCTATGACCTGAGTGAACGGCTGCGAAGATACTCGGGGAAAAGTTAGGGATGAAAAGAAATGAGATTTTCGTAAAAAAACTGATTATTATTAGTTTTTTCCAGAAATGTTCCTTTTTCCTATTACCTGAGTGAACAGCTGCGAAGGTATTCGGAGAAAATTTTGAAGATTAAAAAAATGAGATTTTCGTAAAAAAAACTTGTTCTTATTTTTTTCGAAACTTTTTCTTTTTCTTATTGAGTGAAAGGCTGCGGAGATATTCGGAGAACAGTTATAGATGAAAAAAAATTAGATTTTCGTAAAAAAAACTTATTACATTTTTTTATCCCTTATAATTCTGAGAAATAATGAAATTCGGAAATTTTTGCAAACATTGTATTCCTTAAGGGGTAACACCACTGTAACGGCCTCCCACGAAGGGTTTTAGACAAATAATACTTGGGGTAATTATTAAACATATATTGAAGTATATTGCCAAAAAATGTATGGGAAAATATTACAAAATGGCGACACTGCAGCAAATTCTTCCGAGGCATGTTCATGACATGAGGTGTGAGGTGGTGCTCTGCGGCACGCAGTATAAGTTGTGCCAATTTTAATCTGGACAAAATAATTTTTTAAAACTAAATCTCGATGATTGTTGCAAGTGAACCACGTAGGGGATTTTAGAAATATTGACTTTTGAGTAATTGCCGAGTATTTGACTAAAAATGTTCAATTTTCTTTTTAAGACAGTTATTTGTTAATAAATATTATTTTAATTAACTTATCGAAAAACCCCTACGTGTTTCAGTAGCTACACTCATGTAGACTTAATAAAGCAAAATTCTTTTTTTTTAGATTAAAAATGGCACAGTTATACTGCGTGCCACAGAGGTTCGACATGCTTCGGAAGAATTGCTGCAGTGTCGCCATTTTGCAATATTTTCGGATGAAAAATGTATAGCAATATACTTAAATATATGCTCAATAAATACCGCAAGTATTATTTGTTTGTCACATTTACTTTCGCCAAAAAACAAATATCAAAAAATACGCTTCCTGTAAAGCCGTTACAGTGGTGTTACCCCTTAAAGTCTGCATATAATTACCGAGATTTTCCCGTGATTGTAATTAAAATGATAAAATGTTCGGAAAAATTCGGAGAAACTCGGATGTTTGCGTAAAAATAATTGTCCGCAAAACTCCGAATTCTTCATATTTGTTCCAATGCATAGAAAAATTCGGAAAAATTTTCCGGAAAAAAGCGGAGTTTTTCGGAAAAAAATTTGCACTAGGGACGCGGGATCGTTCCTCGCATTCAGTGCTTCTTTCAAAATTATTAGTACTATTAATTCTTATTTGATTAGTTATTTTTATTATTTATCATTATTATTTTAAGGGGTAAGGCCACTGTAAATTTTTTGAAAAATCGATTTTTTTTTATTGGCTTAAAAAATAGTTTAAACCCTCTAGTTTAAAAATAGTTTAAATCCTTTTAACTTCTTTTTTAAATTTTTTCCAATAAAAAACTATTCGCAAAACTTTAAACGCGTTTTTCTCGAAACATGGTTTTTCAAAATGGCACGCAGCATAACTCGAACAATTTTCATTTTTTTTACTTGAAATTTTAACCAGATGTGAACATTTACATTATCTTGAGAATGTCGATCGGAATTTTCAAGAACTTTATTTATTGATTTTTTATTGACAAAAAACTTGCCGTTTTTTTCGTCAAAAATCAATTTTTTTTTTCAAACGCACGCCAAATCCACAAAAATTGATACTTTTTAAAATCCGATCGACATTCTCTAGCTATAGCCCTCTAGATTAATGTTTTTTTTTGTTCTAGATTCAAAAGTGCACCAGTGGTGCTGCGTGCCGCGGAGCCCTGGAAGCAAAACATGTCCCGGGAAGATAGCTGTGGAACCGCCATTTTGTTTTTTTTTACTGTAAAAAAATTTTATAATAAAGTTTAATGTATGCCCGATAACACCATTAAAAGTTTTTTTTCAAATACCTTCAATTTCGGGAGCAAAAAATTAGTGAAAAAACCTTTTTTTTTGGGCCGTTACAGTGGCCTTACTCCTTAATTGGTTATCTTTTAGTGTCGAAAAATTTATCGCGCACTCCGACCGCTTATTTTATTAGTTTATATGTTAATTTAAATATAATAATAAATCCAAATTACAACTTATTTTACTTCTGAAATTTTTTTTGCGCTTTACTTACACCCGTCCCTATGCCAAATAAATTGTAATTCATAAAAGTAAGCGGAAATATATTTATATTCGTATTATTATATTCATTCTCATATACTTTCAGCAAGCGATAAAGCATTATCATAATGTATCCGGCCGCGAATTGTAATTACCAGAAAGTGCACATATTTACAAGCGATGAGATGGTCCCGTTGGTAGCGTTCCTGGCTTCGGTCCGCAGGGGCGCGGGATCGGTCCCAGCGCTGAGTGCTTTTTAAAAATTATTATTACTATTAATTCTTATTTCTTTAGTCATTGAATGAATATAATAATGCGAATATAAATATATTTCCGCTCATATACTTTCATCAAGCGATAAAGCATGATGATAATGCTTTATCGCTTGATGAAAGTATATGAGCAGAAATATATTTATATATTTATAGCATTATGATAATGCTTTATCGCTTGATGAATGTATACATATGAGCGGAAATATATTTATATTCGTATTATTATATTCATTCAATAACTAATCAAATACTTTCATATACTTACGCCCATATACTATATACTCCTTTCATATACTATACGCTCATAGACGTTCATGAAGCGATAAAGCATTATCATAATGCTTTATGGCTTGATGAAAGTATATGAGAATGAATATAATAATACGAGTATGAATAAATTTTCGCTTACTTTTATGAATTACAATTTATTTGGCATAGGGACGGGTGTGAGTAAAGCGCAAACAATTTTTTAGAAGATAAATAAGTTGTAATTTAGATTTATTATTAAATTTAAATTAACGTACAAACTAAAAAAATAAGAGGTCAGAGTGCGCAATACATTTTTCGACACTAAAAGATAACTAATGCCTGTGAGTTATTTCTCGACGAAACGCGACTAGCTCCGAGACTGGAAAGCGAACTCGGGACCGGCAGTTTTCCGCAGTTTCCCTATACCCATGGCAAAAATGTCATGGTGAATGCAATACAGAGGGGGAAGTCGGCTGCGGCCGCAAGGTGGGGATATAAACTGGAATATGGGGTATGTATCAAGGGGGAAGAACCCTGTACAGCTGGAAGTTAAAAAAAAATAAAAAAAATAATGATGATAACTAATAAAAATAACTAATCAAATAACAACTAATAGTAATAATAATTTTAAAAAAGCACTGAGCGCGGGGAGGATCCCGCGCCCCTAGTGCAATTTTTTTTCCGAAAATCTCCGATTTTGTTCGAATTTTTCTATGATAATACAAATATGAAGAATTCGGAGTTTTGCGGACAATTATTTTTACGCAAACATCCGAGTTTCTCCGAATTTCTCCGAATATTTCATCATTTTAATTACGATCACGGGAAAATCTCGGAAATTATATGAAGACTGTGAGGGGTAACACCACTGTAGCGGCCTTACAAGAAGCGTATTTTTTAATTTTTTTTGGCGGAAGAAAATGTGATAAAAAATAATACTTGCGGTATTTATTGAGCAGATATTTAAGTATATTGCTAGAAATTTTTATCCGAAAATATTACAAATGGCGACACTGCAGCAATTCATCCTAAGAATGTCGAACCTTTTCGAAACGCAGTATAACTGTGCCAATTTTAATCTAAAAAAAAATTATTTTGTTTTATTAATTTTTAATGAACATTTTTAGTCAAATACTTGGCAATTACTCAAAAATCAATATTTCTAAAATCCCCTACGTGGTTCACTAGCTACACTCATCTAGATTTAATTTTAAAAAATTATTATGTCCAGGTTAAAATTGGCACAAGTTATACTACGTGCCGCAGAGCACTTTAAGTTCAACATGCCTCGGAAGAATTGGTTACAGTGTCACCATTTTGTAATATTTTCCCGTACATTTGTTTTTGCAATATACTTCAATATATGCTTAATAATTACCCCAAGTATTATTTGTCTAAAACGCTTCGTGGCAGGCTGTTACAGTGGTGATACCCCTTAAGGAATACAATGTTTGCAAAAATTTCGGAAATTCATTATTTCTCAGAATTATGAGGGATAAAAAATGTAATAAGTTTTTTTTACGAAAATCTCATTTTTTTCATCTATAACTTTTCTCCGAATATCTCCGCAGCCTTTCACTCAACAGAAAAAAGAAAAAGTTCCGAAAAAAAATAAGAACAAGTTTTTTTTACGAAAATCTCATTTTTCTCATCTTTAACTTCACTCCGAATATCTCCGCAGCCGTTCACTCAGGTCATAGGAAAAAGAGAAATTTCCGGCGAAAAAATGAGAATTCATGAATTTTCAGTGAAAAAAATGTGTTTTTTTGGGAAATAGACCACAAATTGAATCTGTTTTAAATAATTTTTTCTCCGAAAATCTCAAATATGATTAAAATATGAGAAATTATGAAAAAATATGGAGAAAAATTTGCACCAAGGGCCCCTGCGGACCGAAGCCAGGAACGCTACCAACGGGACCATCTCATCGCTTGTAGAATATGTGCACTTTCTGGTACTTACGATTCGCGGCCGGATAGATGATTGGCTTGTTTTTGGGGATAATGCTTTATCGCTTGATAAAAGTATGAGAATTAATATAATAATACGAATATAAATATATTTCCGCTTACTTTTATGAATCATATTTGGCATAAGGACGGGTGTGAGTAAAGCGTAAACAATTTTACATAAGATAAATAAGTTGTAATTTAGATTTATTATCATATTTAAATTAACGTTCAAACTAAAAAAAATTAGCAATCAGAGCGCGCGATACATTTTTTGTATACATTAATAACGCAGAGAATCAAGAGCTAAATAAGCATTGAAATCATCTAAAAGCCTCGCGCGTGCCGTCGGGTGATGACGTCACGCGCGAGTCGTGCTCAGATTGCTTTTTCGCTCGAAACCTTCGTTTCGATTTGACCGCACATGAACGCGCTCAGCATCCATGTGTTGGTGTAGCTGCCGAAGGCGCGGTCGGGAAACTTCGACCGTGCTCGGCTCTTTCCGAAGTTATCCGAGCGTCTCTGTTTAAGCTGTTCAGCGTAAATGTTTATTGTTGAAAAAAAAATGTCGAAACGATCGCGGCAAAGGCTCAAGATTTCTTTGTGAACATCCCACGGTCGTTACGGCGTTTTATTTTTCAACGCGGTTCGTCGTCAATTTTTTTAACCCGCATTTTCGGCATAAACGGGCAACCGAGAGAATACAGTGATCTGGATACATGTTTTTCACATTGAAATTCATTTAATGCATATTCCAATCCGCAGTACGGCCACACATATATGTCGAGCTCGATCGGACGGAAAACCTCGCTCCGTTCGGCTGCCGAGCGAGCGCGATTTGCGAGGGGCAGTGACTTTTCCCCCTCCGAGCTACCCATTCGTGTTCCTGCTGACTGCGATACCGACTGAGCGGTGATCACGGACTCGCGCGGCTACAAGGGAATCTGCAACCTCGACAGAGGCGATGATCACGAAATCATACTCCCGAACTCGCCGCCGCGATTTAGCGCCATTTACGAGGCACGCCGAAAAGGGGAGCGTTGTGCATCTCCCTACTAATCTTTGTTTACACCTTGTCCACCTTGTCAAGATTGAGTGTAGAAAGTCTAGGGTTAGTGGCACGAAAGTTTAGCTACACTCGTAACGCGAACAGCGCCGCGTGACGTCATTTCCGTTAAAACGAACTCGAAAGTGTACACTCCCTAAAAAAGTGTAGCTAGTGTATCTAGCGCGAACAAACTTATTGTCTTTTACACGCGTGTAAAAAGTGTAGTGATGAATTCGAACAGAAAAAAATCGGGAACTACTGTTCCCTATGTTTTTAAGTGTGCTCTTTCGAATGGCGATGGTTGAAATTGCGTCAGAAAAAATATAACCATATAAAAATCGAAAATACGCGAAAAAATGTGATTTTACGATGACGTTTTCTTTTTAAATCGAGTTTTTGATTTCATGCCTAAAACCAATCAATATCGCGACCTCAGACCTTTTTTTCAGAAGGATCAGATGCCATTTTTTATTTTGAAGAAAATTACGAAATCGAAATTTCGACAAACGTCGTGAAAAGTCCGAAAAAATTCGATAGCATTCTTTGACTCATCCTTATAATATTCTTATGTAGAACATTTTTGGTTAAAAAAATAGGGCGGCAAAAATTAAAAAAATGTCTCCGAAACTTGATGATGTACATTTATATCGCGTATCCAGCCCGGTATATATTACCGCGCTATCTCAAATACGATCCTCTCTCTCTTTTCTTAGTCCTCTGTCATCCTATACTTGCGACAGCAGCGCCACCGCATAGACCTACATATTTTTCGTCGGTTTTGGGGTCCACGTTCATGGTACAGCGTTCGGGCTCCTTTACTCTAGGCTCCATGGGAGAATGGCTACGGGAGCGCCACGCCGTATCATTTCGCCATTTCTAACCCCCGCAGCCTGGACAATTTCTTTGGTTTCTCGATCTCGATGGTGGATTTAAAAGTATTGAATTATTGAACAATAGTCAATTTGAAGATTGGGCTTTTGTTGATGTGATTGAGCTGGAGCATAATTATAGCTCACCAGAAACAACAACCGGCGTTATGTATTACACAACAGCTGTTTTACTACACTACACTTTTACTACACTACCCTTACTACACTACACATCCTAAGAATCGTTATTAATATCAGGAAGTAACTCCACTCCTCCCAAAGCATGGTTCACTGATTTTCTGTTAAACAAAATTCATGGGTGCATCCAAGCCACCGCCTAACTGGGTGCATCCACTTGTACAGGTATGTCATTTTTTTAGAAGAGCAATTTACGTCTCATCGGAATACGTTTTTTCGATTCTATAGTGGATGATGTATACGAGTACGCGGATAGTTACTCTTACACGTAATTCAACGATGCGAATGCAGCACTATTTTGCACGTTTCATCGCTGCGGAAAACAAATGTGGATAAGAAAAAACTTTCCAAGCATTGTCTAACGTTATTATAAATTAAGTTAAAATGAAATAATCGATATTTGTTTACCTTCAACAAATATTTTATAATAAAATAATACTTTGACATGTGTAAATATCTGATCCCTTCTCTTGTAAAAATCTACTCTGGAATTCTAATGTCGTAATAATGAATCGTTCAAAAGCGCCGAATGAAGACGCTGCGCGGCCGGAGCAAGGGGTGGCGCGGGTGACTGGTAGCGCCTATCGTGGAGAGTGACAATAAGGCGGATACGGTATGTCAAGCAGTATGGGGGCACGGTTCTTACATACAGTAGCGCGATTCTGTAACTCGTTATAACTCGGTAGCAACAGTTTTTGTTATCGGTAAATAGTAACAACCAATCGCATGCACGATCGCAGAAAAAAGAAGGCCTCTTATTGGCTGTCGCTAGCTAACGACAACGAAAACTGTTGCTACCGACTTATAACGAGTTGCAGAATCACGCTACAGGTCTACAAACGAAGCCATATTTCAATGATGCGATTTTAAGGATTTACGAAATCCACTTTTAATTCCGCTCGCCGCTATCGGAGGGTGTCTCCCACGGTGTTTTGTGATCTCACCCTTTCGCCCTTGCCTCATAACTTCCCGCGTGGTGATGTGAACCATAACCTCGGTCCGTGTATTATCTTTGAAGATCGTCGAGAGTTGCATTGATTTATTTGGATAATTATTCACATCATTGTAACTCGCCGCCATTAATTAATCCTAACACTGTAGAAACTGAAAAAGAACTCATCTGACCTATAGAATCATTTATATATGCCGATTATAATTCTACAAAAAGAAAGTGGCGAATAAATGTAACAAAAAATAGAATAAAAACGTATATCATGTATCTCAATTAACCAACACTCCAGTTTGATGAAAAACTTACTTTCACTTTTATTACCTGAAGATAACAAAAATATTGCGCAAGAATCGAACTCTGAAGTTTGGGTTACGAAACGTGGTGCTAACCATTTGGCGGATTTCCGACTTGATAATTTGGAATAAAAATCCTGTATGTTCATCACAGCTGCTTGGGTTCCACGGCATTCTTATATGACACGCAGGTAAGCTGAATGACGATGGTGTCTATTAATCATTTCGGTCTTCAGTAAGCTTATTATTTATAAATGTGGTTTTTTTTAATTTGCATCCCTATCATATATGCGATAAAGTAGGTAGGGGGTAAAGTCGACGGCGCATGCGCCTTGATCAGGAGAATGAGAGAGACAGACAGAAGCTATTCTGTTCTTGTCGCACACTCTGCAACATTAATGCCACGTCGTGACGAAAGATGTAAAGAAAAGTGGATCGGCTTAGCGTGCCTACCACATCGTAGCCGTTTCCAGACCGGGGGCCATTACGGTTCTCTGTTTGGGTGAAAATGACAAAAGTGAACAACTCACCCTATTACGGTTGTTTTTACCTAGAGAAAATGCGAGATTATTCACGTGAGTTTACTCGGGACGAAATTTCGTGTCGAAAAGCGTAGAAGAACCTGGCAAGCGATTGTGCATGGGCATCTCACTGATGTCGAGGAGATGGACGATATAGCACAAAGAAAAATTCACATAACCTTTAAAGTTGTGGCACTTACAAAAATGCATAAAAACTACAATGTTTCTTTAGGGCGCGTACACAAATTACGCAACGCAAAATTTCACCATTTTTTACCCCTCCCTCCTCCCCGCACGTAACAGGACCACGTTACGTGCCAGAACACCTCCCTTCATTCCGTTACATAACGGGTGCTTTGTCGTCAATAATTGCGATTTTTTTCATAGACATAACTAATTATAAAAGGATCACATTTATACTCATTTTATGAAGTATATATTCATCTAGTTTTATACCAATTTTTATGAAAAAATCTTGAAAATCAACGAAGGTATATGCCTTGATTTGACGACGAAAAAAAAAATTCTCTTCGTTGTCCCATCGATATCTTTATGAAAGGTTATCTGTAAATTAAAAGTCAACAATTTATCGATATCTGTACAAACGTAGCTATCGTTATGCGGAGCGGTTTTTTTATTTTGTTTTTTTTTTTACAAAATGCCAACAGTTTGGACATTGATTCTATTTTCAAGGCCCTTTTTCTGTTTTCAAGCAGTCTTTAAAAATAGCAATTATCAAATATTAAAAACGCGGATACGTACAACCTAAAGTTGTACGTGTCTGCGATTACAAGCATGTTTTTGAAAAAATTGAAAATCGGTTGGTAAGTTTTTAAGGATTCGCTCGGACGGGGTCGAAAAAATTAGTTTCGAGAGAAACGCGTTCAAAGTTTTCGTACCGTGTTTCTTGACATAAAGTTATTTTTTTTCTAGAATATTGATACTTTTATTGAAGTATCTAGTTGCGGGCGATATGATTGTACTTCATTTTCATGATAGTTTACAAAATAATAAGAGCCTGTACTTTATCCATTGTAAATGATGCCACACCTGTACGGACTGAGGGCACTAATCGGTCGCGCTACCTATTCTCACTAAAGTGACTATAAATCCGTCAATTTTCGGACTTGTGAATAAAAATGTTGCCAACATATTTTTTAAAACATGTATATTCAAGAATTATAAAAAAATCCTTCTAATTTTGCTTGGGGGATGTGGGAAAACTACTGTACAAGTTCTTCCCCAGTGATTTCCCCCCTTAACTGACATTGCGTATAGAAAGCTGTGAGCTGTCCACGGTAAAATTTCACGCGAGGTTTAAATTAAAAACTTGAACATGCAGAAATGTTGCTATTTCGGCAGTTGACGTGACGTAACGCAAATTAAACGCAAACCTTGACCCCCCCCCTCCCCAAGTACGTAGACCGTAACTCCTGGCCGACCCCCCCCCCCCCCATTGCGTTTCGTAATTTGCGTACGGCCCCTTATCAGTTCGTATCATTTTTTATTATTAGGAGAAATTATATTTACGAAACATACAGTGACACCTTTTAAATGTATTTTTCAGCGGGGTGCCAATAGAAATAATGATGATGCAATGTATTGCAGGATTGAGTAAAAGCTGCAAGAATATCAGTGCTTTAGCTTGTTACATCAATTCCGTCGCAAGCTCCAGATAAAAAGAAATTAGCATAAGATATTCGGCTACTTGCAGATAGTTGCCAATTGCTGTCGTGCACCCCTGGTAGAATTTTTTCCCCGAATTTCTCATATTTTCTCCCGTTTTCCCCGTCTTCGGAGAAAATCGGGGAAAAGATGAGAAATATCAATCTTAAAATATTTGCCGATTTTCCTCAATATTCCTCTTTTTCCGCATTATTCCGATTTTCTCGTTTTATTCACGTCGTCAGAGTTAAAATCACTACATTTTTTTATATTTCTTTTTATCATTTAATCGTGATTTTTACTCTTCTACTTGATCTTCTTTTAATTTTTAAATTTTATTTGTTATGCACAATAACAAGTCATTATTTTTGTTCTTTTTTCAAAATGTAAATAGTGGAAAATGAAATATTCAGAAAAAAATGCAATCGTCTTTTCATGTAGATAGGAAGCATGCACGGTACGGTAATCCGAAAGATGATACTTGTGCAAGGCAAAGTATATACTTTCGTTTGCACAAGTATTTTTGCACTGATTTATATTTTTTTAGGAAAAATGATGAGGACTAATGGTAAAAAAAGGATTTCTACATTTTCAAAGAAAAAATGAAATGAATTCGGAAAAAAATAGGGAAAGTTTAGAGAAATGCGGAGAAACTTGGGAAATTTCGGAGTAATGTGGAAATATTTTTTCTCCGGATTTCGCCGAAAAGTCTCAATTCACTGAAGAAATCGGAAAAAAATGGAAAAATTTTGGGAGAAAATGGGAGTTTTTTTTAAACAAATGCGGGAAAAATGTCTACCAGGGACGCTAAAAGAATTTGATGTAAGTTGAATTTTTAAATGGATTATCCTGTTATCAAAGGATATGAATTCAAATGAAATAGGCCAAAAGATGATGTTATTAAGATATTAAACTATTTTGCAAATCAATTTGTCTGCTTACGTTTTTTTTTATTGTTTCAGCTACCCACTATTGATATTTCTTCTACTTCCAAGAAGCATGACGGTTCTTCGACGGGAAAAAATACAATTTTATTTTTGTTTTACCAGCTCCACAATTTTGTGCATTATGTTTGCATCCTTCGATGCAACATGTTATTTGCAACTTACTCATCTGCCACTGTATATGTATAACCCAAATTCTGAAAACTAATTTAAAACATTCTAATCTTAATAAATCGTTATTACTTTTCTGAATGATACATATATTTCTCTATATAATTTCTCATGAACATTTTTAGATAGATGTAGCTGTAGTAAAATACCTTTCAACTTGATGGAAAATTCGATAATACAGCGGAATCATAACTTAGTTCCTCTATTATTTGAGAATAATACGCACTTTTCATACTTTGATTACTTGACACCACTTACAAAAGCTTTCAATGTTGACCACTAGAGGTGGACCTTTTCTCTACGCAAACAGGTCTCCTTCACTAGCGACGCGGCGGAATTTGGAAAATGCAGCACTACCTAGTGGCACAGATTTATGGACGGAGTGCCCAGATCTGTGTATACGACCGTGACCATGATCAAAACGATATGCATATTCAAGCATCATATTTAGATATTGGCACGGTCGTATATACAGGTCTGGGCACTCCGTTCAAAAATGGCTGACTCTAACCCAGGTAGCAATTCCCAAACAGTCGTTCAGAAGTTGTCTAAATGGGTACCGAATGTCCGCCGGAACCTACCTATAAATTACCATGTGTCTAACAGTTATCTTTTTGGATGGTTGTTAACTTTAAGATAATTTCCGGGCGGAAATTTGGTACCCACTTAGCCGACTTTTAGACAACTTCTTGAAAATTACTACTTGGGAAGTCACACCTTTCTTTGCACATTCCACCGTGGCGCTAGTGAAGGGGAGGCACTTTTGTTTATACCGCGTTTACGAGGCATGGCATGCGTATAGGTGTGGCGACGGTCGTATGTCCGAACCTCGAACCCGGCCGAACCTCATTTTGGCGGGGTGATTTCGAGTGTATCGTAGCCACGGTTTGTATTCAATATGGAATTTAAAAAAAGACGAAGTGTCTATATATTGCGATGCCGAAGCGGTGCATGATTCCGGGATGCAGAAGTGAATACATAAATAACCCGGAGCACGTCTCATTATTTAAAATTCCAAATGATGAAGAGTTGTGTGCTAAGAGGGTGAAGGCATCAACGCCAGAAATAAATGGACAATTAAATTAACGATGTACACATTTACATTTCCCTGTACGGATTGCAGTTCACTACTATTTGCGGCTTCGTATGGGCTCACAGACAGCAAAAAAAGCGCGGTACGTCCAAAAAAAAGTGGTGATACAAGAAAATATGAGAAATTGCATACGCATTAGGGGTACAGAAAGGCGTACACCTTGTATATTAATAATAAACAAGTATTAAAAACTTTAAACTAAATTATTAATCTTTATAAACTCTCCCACGTTGAGCATGTTCTTTTATTTTCAACTATGGTAAATATTCGGAAGTGGGGCTCCTGCTAGAATCAGGTTAACTTTTTCGTATTTTTTTTGTTTGGGTTATATATATATTCCATTCAAACAAAAATTAGCCTGATTCTAGCAGCAGCCCCGCTTCCGAATATTTACCCAAACTATAAGTTACGCGTAAATGTGGCATGTACTTCGTTTCCGTAAATGAAAAAAATATATAATTGGATTGAGCGATACTTAAATCGGCCTATCCATGTCAAAGACTATGAGTATCATTAACTAATGGCCCGTCGCTCATATTTTCGGTTTATGCTTTCAGTTTTTGTGTTCGACTAATTATTTAGGATGTATTCATTTTTTATTACGGTCACGTGAAGAGAAAGACAATTCGCATGCGCGCATACATCGCGCTCTGTCACACATGCCTTTGAGATAGCAGCGCTCCACGCTTTTGCGGCCAGTTCCGCAAAGAGAGGGGTTAGATAGAGGTATGGGTATACGGAATATACGGGAGTGCCCAGCCTGTATATACGACTGTGGATGTTGGGTACGCCCTCCCCCCCCCCTCCCCATACACATACACATTAGCATTTGCCGGCAATTTCGAATTCCTAGGTTTACAATTTTATTAACATCCGCTATCGAAAGCGAAACATACAAACATAAGAGTATTCGATATATTTGAAATACAGTATGGTACATTAAAACACGAGTATGTCTTTATGCGTGTTGAGCTCGTCTTGAATCACCTTTTCGATGCCGGGCAGGGTAATTCTGTTGACGGAAACGTTGAAGCTAACGTAAACCGGTTTGCCACACTTTTTGGCGAGTCTCTTGGCTAAACTCGACGACGCAGAATCCTCGTTTGGCCCCATGATTCTCGTAGTAACCGGCAATTTCTCGTATCTCGAGATGATCGCGACAGTAAGATCGCTCATCTTGCCGTCCTCCGTATCTCCAATCCATATATAAACGCTATCTTCCATCTTCATGACTCGACAGCTTACTCTAACCTCACCGACGCGAGTCGAGAAATTGTGAAATTTGAAACTGCTGGGGAGCAATTCCAGGTTGTTCGTGACGAGCTCGTTGTCCATTTTTCTTCCCGAGAGATTCGTTACGTTGAAGAACTCGTCGTATCGAATAATGTCAATTTTATCGTCTCGAACGTCGGCACGATCACTCGTACGTTATGTTGTTTGGCGGAAGAAAAAAAGAACATGTCACCGCAACGCCGGGCGCGGCGTTCGTAAACTCATCGAAAAGTGTTCGAACGCGCGAGACTGCCCGCGACAATCGACAATGCACTAACAACGATGGCAAAAGGAAGGGACATTGTCAATCGTCCTCTAATCCGATCTTAATTTATTCGTTGAGCCCTATAATTCTTGGAACATAGCCAGAATGCCCGGTCAAAGTACGCGTACGAGTTTCAATTCGTGTCCAGAAAAGTTCGTTGACATTGAACAACGATGCGTTGGACAAAAACTCGTTGAAGGAAGAGCGCAGCGCTTGACATTATAGAATTTGAGAGCAAAGGTCTTCCTAGAATGCGAAAAATATCGTTACGACTAACCATGAGTCGCAGGTACCCATCGAATTCGTGAAAAGCGACAAATGTGAGAATACAAAATTGACATTACGCCCTCACGGTCGCACGTTGACCGAAAAGGAGAGAAACTTGTAGTCGCTCCGTGTTTCCAGCCTCGAGGACCCCTCGTTAGTCGACCGTGGAGTGCGCAAGCGCCATTCACGATCTTCTGTTGAGAGTATCCATTTTGATCACATGTGAGTATACCCCGAGACTGTCTTCGATATTTCCGTGAAAACTAATGGTGCTAATAGCTTGAACGAAAGAAAGAAAAAAAAAGAGGAACGAAACAAGCGAAAGGAAACGTACGAGCAACGTTGATATTACGAGTGTGAAAATAAAGACCGGTTCGTAAAAATCTCAATATACGCGAAATAGTGCGATCGGGAACGTTGAACGCGAGCCTGGCAACGAGGGGTTAAATTAACGTCGTGTGGATCCAGCGGCACACACGATTGACAACGAACGGGTGCACGATTACGGGAAAAGCAATGTGGCTTTGTGGTCGTGGATCTTTCGCGCCATCTTCGCCAATTCCATATTATAATGAAATACGCGATTTTTTCTCCTACGATACAGTCAATCGGAACGAAAAAAAAGAAACATATTTTCCGCCGGTACTTCGGTTTCGCAAAGTCCCGTATCTCGGCCGAGACTCGAGACGAGGAGAGAGAAAAAAAGACACTATTCGGTTAGCCGCTTGGCGCTTTCGTCGCATTATTGGCGTGCAAGGAATTACGGGCACGCGGTTCGCGAATTCTCCGGTGATCTTTTATCTTCGGGCCTTTGCTTCTTTCTCAATCTCTCTTAGCGTGCTCTCTCTGCCTCACGGTCTCAGTTTTTCCTGTTAGGTCGGAAGCTCTTTGCATACACCGGAATTATTTTGCGGGTACGAATTTTGTAGCTCGCGTTTCCAACTTGCCTCGACAAAATCTCAGCGTCAGTGTGCCACATGGCTACCAAGTACCGTGGCGGGGGAGGGTCGCGGAGGCTTGCGCCTTTCGGCCAGTCATTACAATTTTAAGATCGAAATACACGGACACCCGGCTCGCGAAACTCAACTTCGTCGATTAAGGAGATAAAACCTCGCACTAACGTACGTGCCTTGGGAATTTTGTATCTCAAAGCCCCCTTTGATTTTTTCAATTTCCGTAAAAAAATCATGAATCTCGGTTTCCCGTTTTGAGAAAGTCGAAACAACGTGTTCTCGTAAAACTCAAGGTTATCCTCGGAATTTTTGCCGCCGGCGATAGTTGTCGATTTTTTTTCTCTGAATTTTTCATCACATGCTCATTTCCTTCTTTGGTAGTTAATGCTTTTTGGGGTTGGGGGCGTCCAGAAGTGACCTTATGGAGCATATTTCCTGGATCCTTTGATACGATAAGAATCCTCCCGCAGCTGCTCACATGGCAACATATGTTAGAGCAAGTCGAGTCAACCGCTCGTCGTACAGTTACCATTTTGCATTAACTTCTTCCTCCGTCCTTATCGTTCCGGTTTAAGGGGCTCAAAGTCTTCCGATAATGTAAACAAAAATGATACCGCTTTGGTATTACTCAGCTAGGAGTTAACAGGATCCTGAATACTACAATATGTTCAATCTTTACGGTATCACCCTATAGCGGCTGTGCATAGTTATCGTTATTATACGATGATAATTTTATCAACAGCCTTGTTCGATTCTGCAAACTATCTGACGCTTCTAGTTATCCGTTAAGTCGACACTTAACGAACCAAGTACGTTGACTCTTCCGGCTACAACGGCGCGGACGGCGAGGAGAATATTCATAGAGTTTTCACGAACTCTCGAAGCTTTATCCAAGACATAGACCGTCGATGTTCTTTCATATTCTGTAATAACGTCGTTTTTGTTTTTTCTGCAGACAGCCACAAATTGAAAGATGGCAGATATCGAGGACACTCACTTTGAGACTGGTGACTCAGGCGCGTCCGTTACCTATCCCATGCAATGTTCCGCATTGCGCAAAAACGGTTTTGTTATGCTGAAGTCGCGACCTTGCAAGATTGTCGAGATGTCGACTTCCAAGACAGGCAAGCACGGCCATGCCAAGGTTCACCTTGTTGGGATTGACATATTCTCATCCAAGAAGTACGAAGATATATGCCCATCCACACACAACATGGACGTGCCCTTTGTCAAACGAGAGGACTATCAGGTGAATTTGCGCTCGCTTGTCTTTTAACTTTCCTAGACGCAACGGCGTAAAGAATCTGAGTATGCACTCGAGGCCAGATTGTACCTGCGTGATTTTCGGCTTTTGATATCTTCATAACTGGGCACTGGTCCAAAAACATGGCTTTTCTTTCTTTTTTTCTAAATTGTTTCACGCTTGAGGCTGCATAGTTAGTTTTTGGAGAAGAAGGGACGTTTGTTGGAGAACGTGCTTCTATTGCAAGCTGTACGAGCAAATGGGTGGAGTTGAAATGGACCTACGTGCCCTCGATAGGTTGAACTTTCATATGCTTAAATTTGAGATTCCCGGCAATATTTTGGGGCTTCGATTATAGAGGATCCTGATCGATGTACAGGTGTCCGCTGCCATATGTTGCAAACTGGTAATTTTTATACTCTTCGCGTTTGCTCTTTTTTTTTCGTTTTGACAAATGAAAAAACAATACAAAAGTACGAATCTCTCGCAGATCCATACAAATAATGGCTTGGTACGAAAAATTGAAATACTTGGTGTTCACTTGTGTTTTATAGTGTTTATTATTTCGATGTCACTGAATCTGCTAAACATACATCTCTCATTGGCATTCCTGAATTCGTTGAATCTTGGTATCGTTGTCGAAATTCTTTGCAAAGCGGTTCAAAATATAGATTTCGGATATCCAAATTGTACGTTTAGATTCGCAAGGGCCCAGAGTATTTAACCAGCGAAAGTTTTCTGTTTTTTTTCCTCGATTCGGTTGAATTCCTCGAAATTTCGTGCAGGATTGAAACCCTAATCCAGCTTAGCAATAGTTGAGAGTCTAAACATTGCTACCCCTAAAATCTACTAACATACAATCAACATTTTGTAGTCTTTTCGTATGCAGTCGTCAACTAAAATTACAATACGCAAAGACTCTTGGCGAAAGTGAAAAAAAGAATTCATGTAGATGCGACAAAGTAAATCCTCTTAACTTTTTATAGCATACACCGCTTTTAAACACATTGTTCAATTAATTCGCAAAGTCTGTGCATCAACGGTACACTCGGTCTGTGTTCTTTTTCCGTAATTAAGCTGACAGACATATCTGACGACGGATACTTGTGCCTGATGGCTGATAATGGAGACCTTCGCGAGGATCTAAAGATTCCTGATGGCGAGTTAGGTGCTCAGCTACGTGCCGACTATGATGCTGGAAAAGAACTGCTGGTAGGTTATAATATTCCCCATTTGTCACCTGAAGGGTTAGGCTACTGTGACGAGACAAAAAAAAAAGGGTTATTTAAAAAAATGTATTTCGAAGGAATGAGTAAGATGACGGAAAACGTTTCAACATATATTTGTATGGAACTTAACAAAGTTGTGTACCAAATTTTTGTTACGAAAATATTCATAATTAAAGTATTTATGAACAATCTCGTAAAGGGCCTTTGAACGTACGAGGCCCGACAGTGTTCTGAATTTTGGCCACCCGGTTGATCTAGAAAGAAAAAAAATCAGTTTTTTTTTTCGTAAAACAGACATCATTCATTGGCTAAGACTCGACGGAGCATTTTTTATTATCGTGTTTCAATCTTTAAAAAAATACTTTTTTCCGTTTTTTTTTCTTGAGGAAACATGACATCGTTAATAACTAATGAAAAATAATGAAAATGTTGAGAAAAACGTCGGTGAAGATTAAAGTATTATGACACTGAAAAAGTGCACCAGTTTTCAAGTCAATCCGTTCATTGGATACCGAGAAATCATGTATACTGTTCTGGGAAACATAGTTTCGCGAAAAATGCATTTAAATTAATCATGTTTCCCTTCAATCTGCGATTCCTGCACCATATGTTGGAGCTTCTTTTTAAATTTGAGTTGCTTCAAGCGACGTACGACCGTTCTTAATTTTCACAGTAGCCTAGCCCCTTGAAACTTTCCCGCAACAAGAAGTAACGAAAATAGTCAACTGTTCAACAATCTATTGAGCAAATTCCATTGAGATACGACAAAACGAAGCTTAACTATTTTTTTCCTCGTTTCGCAGTGCACTGTACTAAAAGCCTGTGGTGAAGAAGTGGTTATTGCCATCAAAACCAACACTGCCCTCGACAAATAATTGTGTTCAGTTGCAACCTTACACAACCTCACAACCCGCTTTATAGCCAATCGACACCTTATCATTGGTCAAAGAGAGAAAGAGAGAGAGAGAGAGATAGACAGAAACAAGTTTGAATAAACCGAACGATAATAATAACAGCAGCAGCGGCAACAACAACAACAACAACAACAACAACAATAATAAAAACATAAGAGAGAAACGAGCCGACAGTTCCGAAAAAAGCGAATCAACAGCAACTCAGCAGCGGAAAATGATAATATTAATGATAATAAAAAAAAAAGAAAAAAAACACGATAGAAACAACTTTTTATCATAGTAACTACTTACTATTATCCGAAACAGCGAGCAAGCTAAAAAAAGTATAGCGGCTCCGACAACAAATGGGCGCGCTAAAAAGTTTCTAAGCAATGTAAGTAACAGAAAAAAGAAGACCGAGCGAGAAGGAGAAAAATGTTGAACTGGCCCGACGTAGCGCAGCTTGCGTCCCGGTTCTAAGACACAACTGTCTCAAACAAAAAAAGAAAATACACATACATACACACATGTTGTTTGTTATATAAGAGATACGGCGGAAACTTTTCATAAAAAAAGGTTGATTGAAAGGAGACGGGGGAAAAACAATAAATATTGGAAAAGCCTTTACACTTCCTCAATTTTTTTTTTCGATTTTTTTTCTTGCTGTGGTTTTTTCTTCCGCAACGGAAAATAAACAACTGCGTGACATGTTCATGAGTTCTCGAGCGCTTGCCGGGTTGACGCTTCGAGTGGGGGTGGGGGCAACGAGAGAATGAATATTCCTTTGACTCGCGCTTTGAAACTTGCATAGCATAAGAACGAAGTCGTTAAAAAAAGGAATAAAATAAAAGACAATTGTAGCCGGTTCAGACACAGATGTATGCCAGCGATCTGCTGTGGAATTAGTTTTCACGCAAACCGCATTTAAAAAAAAACAACTTTGACAACGCGCATCGTGACCCAAAAGTTACGCTTGATGTCAACGATAGCGAAATGAGAAACAAGAGTTTTCTCCTCGGCTCTTGCCATTAGTTTGTCCGTGAGGTTTTCCACGAAGGGAGTCTGGAACAAGTTTGTAGTATATAAAATTGGTCTTTTTGTTTTTTTTTGTTTTTTTTTTTTTTTTAAATAATAATGGTGCGCGCAGCAAAATAGTATTGTGACTGATAGTTTTCTTTTCTTTTTACTAAAGTATTATCGTACAATCGATTATCAAAGCCGATTAAGCGGTAATAAATGAAAGAATATTATGAAGCATCAATGAGAGAGTTTACTCGATGACGTCATTTGCTAAGAGAAGCACTTTTACTTCGAGCTACGTTTCATGGTTTCTACTTGTATTTTTTAAATTGCTAGTCCACGAATCGATGGCATTTAGGACCAATGAAACAGCCAACGTCCGCTTTTGTTTAGATTTTGAAGGGAAAAAAACGTCAATAAGAGACCGCTTTTCTTAGCAAATCGTTAATTCGTCTCGTGCGAGTCACTGGACGACGAAACAAGCAAGACAAGAAGAAATTAACGAGCCGCCTCTAATAACGTATTACGATAATATATTGCCCGCCTTAATCGGTTCCGGTTAGACCCTTGGCCTACATAAAATTACACTTGAACAAACAAAACAAACAAGGGGCGGGGGTAAAAAGTGAGAAACAAACAAACTAAAGGTATACTTTCGAGTCTTCATTTTTGACACGATATTTATAACGAACACAATATCGCGTCCCTCGAATGAATATTTTTACATGTAACGTCAATGGTAACATGTGTGGAACGTGTCGCTCGTTGAAACAGGGTCCTCGGGAACGTTAAAAAAAGCAGAAAAAGAAACATGATTCACAAAAGAGCAAAAGAAAAACGGAGTATTGATGTGATTGAATTCTAATCTGTCGAAGTAGTTCCGATTATTCCGAAGAAACTTACTATTTATGTGAGCTTAACTTCAAAAGCGACGAGACCGCCACGCGATCATCGAAAAACAAAATAAATTTAAAAAAAGAAGCGAAAGACGGATTCGAGGCAGAAAGTTCAAAGCGAGAAGTCAACATCGAATTTAACGTCCCAAGTCGACAAACAAAAGAAAGAAGGAAAGGGGAATAAGCGGAGGGAAAAGTGCTTAAAAGTCCAGGCGAGCAAGTAATCACAATTTAATACGAAATATGTTTTATTTCGATGAATTAATTAAGTTGATCAACGAATGTAGCCCTGATTACTTGATTTAATTTATTTATTTTCCTGCGGATCCTCATATGGCTGTTCGCCCCACAAATTCGTACCCCCTCCCCCTATTCTCAAATTTAAATTGCATCTTCAGTTCTTGGATTTGTATAAAAAATTGTTCCGGAAGACATAGGCTGAAATATTCAGGAGGAAGTATAACAGATAAGAATACTGATTTAAAAAAGGAACATTAGATTAGTGGGTGTATCCAGGGCTTTTTACAGGAAGGTATTTCTTAAAGTTGAAACAAAAAAAATAAGTGATTAGTGATTTTCTACACTTTTTATTTGAGTTACTTCACTACCTCAATTGTAGATCCAAACTGCTGCAGCGCTCTCGACGCATCAATACAGTATGAAATAATTTGGGCACACTTGCGGGTACAAAAAAAATAATAATCGAGTCAGACCTAAGCCACCCTCGACGAAAATCGAAAACAATAAAAAAAAGTGTGTTTTTACCTTCCTTCGAAACTTTGGTATGCGATTATAGTTAACGATTAAAACCTTATCTATTGCATAATCTAAGTAAATACAATACCTAACGAATAACGAACGGAGGAAAAAAAAACGAATAAAAATGAATCAGCGTCTGTACTACACATGTGCTATGTTGGACCAGGCGCGCGCACACATACACATGTGGGTGTGTGTGTGTGTGTATATATAATTTAAATGTGCTTTGTTATGGACTTGTAAGACAATTATAGGGAGGGGGCAGAAAATGAAAAAGAAACAACACAGCAACAGCAACAAAAAGAACTGCATATTAGGTTGTGCGTAAGCGCGTATGAAATACAGTGCGTAAGTGCTTCAATAACTGGAAGAATTTAACAAATGAAAGAAACGAGTTTGGAGACCTTAAAGAGATAAAACAAAACTGTAAAGCGCAAAGAAAAAAAAACTTTCCAGCGCTTATAGCAATTTCGTACAAGCGCAAAATTGATTTTTTTTTTCTTTCATCTTTTCTACTTACCTTTTAGTTACGGGAGTTATCCGTTATGAATTAAGCGTGAGTAACACGTCGTCGCCTCGGATCGAAAAAAGAAGAAACGCGAAAAATGCTATTATTCAGGGTTTTACCGGTTTAACATTACCGGTATCTTAGTTAACTAATATTGTCTCAGGATTGTAAACGATGAAAACTTGCGTACGATAAATATATTACTGTGAAGTGGAATTTATATACAAAAAAAAATACAAAAAAAATACGAGGCGACATCATGGGGAGAAGAAAAACATAAAAAAGATACGAGAATTATCACAGTTTCACATTTCAATGTTCGAGTAATATTGAATAAATAATATTACAAATTTACTCTCACATCCGCAATGTTGTCTTTGACGCGTAAAAATGAAGAAAAAAAAGCAACAACTGTACGCATGAAATACGTATGTCCCAACTTCGAAGAAACTGGACTTCCGACGCCTGGTGGACAAATAGTAAAATAAACGGAGTTCACCAACTCGAGTTTAACGAAGTTTAAAGGCGAATGGAACATTCGAATTGTGGAACCGGGCCTAAAATCGAAACTTAAAGGGCATGTACAAGATCAACATAACCTCACAAATTCTCAAACTAAGTTTTTTCATAGATGGTTGAGTCTTTTTTCTTAAACAAAGGAAAATTCCCTGGCGCCGAGCTTGACGATCTTTTGCCCTAAATATTAGTCATATCTGAAAAATCTCTGTTCGAAAATCTCAGTTATCTCGCACTCATATGGCACGTGGTACATCTATTTCGCCTCAAATAATCCGCACGAACGATAATAATCGTCGAACCCCAAATTCATGGAGATTACATATAGTCCAGTCGAAATAGGATTTCACCTGGAATTAATTCGGGGCTTCGATTTTCTTTTTTATAATTAAGGGAGGGGCGAGCGGTGTTTGGTAGTGTAAATGTCGATTTTCGGGAAAATCCCCCCGGTGCGTTTGCCGCCGTCTTGATTTAAAGAGGGATTTTTTTGTTTTTCGAATAACTCGCTTATTTTCAACCTTAGAGTGAAAATGATGGTATTCAAAGTTGTGGGAAATGTAATTCCCCACAAGTTTGGTGATTATAATTTTTACCCTAGGATCGATATTAGCTAAAAGGGGTAAAAAACGTTTTTTTAAACTTATCTCGTTTATTATCAAGTTTATTGTAAAAATGGTAGAAAATAATAACGTTGGAAATTTTATTTCCTTCAACTTTGGTTATTAGCATTTTTACCCTCGGATCAATATTTTCGGACTTATACTTAATTTAGGGGTGAACTTTTTTTTATGTTCAGGCATTTCGTTTATTATCAAGTTTATTGTAAAAATGGTGAGAAGTAATCGGGTAGGAAATTTTAATTTCTTCAACTTTGGTTAGTACCATTTTTACCCTAGGATCAATATTTTCGGACTTATACTTAATTTAGGGGTGAACTTTTTATTTATCTTCAGTTATTTCGTTTATTATCAAGTTTATCGTAAAAATGGTAATGAATAGTTAGGTAGGGAATTTCATTTTCTTCAATTTTGGTTATTAGCATTTTTACCCTAGGATCAATATTTTCGGACTTATACGTAATTTAGGGGTGAACTTTTAATTTATGTTCAGTTATTTCGTTTCTTATCAAGTTTATGGTAAAAATGGTAATGGATAGACAGGTAAGGAATTTTATTTGCTTCAACTTTGTTTATTACCATTTTTACCCTACGACCCCACGATTAAAAGAACTAATCAGGTGTTAAAATCCACAGGTTTCTACTTGCTGGAATGGCTCTTTGCGACGAGAGAACACAGCCAAAGTCGAAGAAATTTGAATTACGTACGGTTGTCCATCACTATTTTTATAACAATCTCAATAATAGATTGAAGATAAAAAATGAAAAAAATTACACCTCTATTTTAATAATAACTCCTAAAATATTGATCCTAGGGTAAAAATGGTACTAACGAAAGTTGAAGAAAATAAATTTTCCTTCCCGATTACTTATTACCTATTTTACGATAAACTTAATAATAAACGAAATAACTAATCATAAAAAAAAGTTCACCCCTAAATTAAGTATAAGTCTGAAAATATTGATCCGAGAGTAAAAATGCTAATAACCAAAGTTGAAGGAAATAAAGTTGCCTACGTGATTATTTTTTACCATTTTTACAATAAACTTGATAATAAACGAGATAATTAACAAAAAACGTGTTTTACCCCTATTTGCAGTGTAACTCTATAAATATCGATCCTAGGGTAAAAACTATAATAACCAAACTTGTGGGGAATTACATTTCCCACAACTCTTGATATGATCATTTCCACTCTAAGGTTGAAAATAAGCGAGTTATTCGAGAAAAAAAATCCCTCTTTCAATCAAGATTGCGGCAAACGCACCGGGGGGATTTTCCCGAAAATCGAGATTTTTACTACCATGCCCCTCCCCCCCCCCCCCCCCCCAAGTATAAAAAAGAAAATCGAAGCCCCGAATTAATTCCAGGTGATCCGAATTTTAAACCTATCTCGACTGGCCTAATATAGGCGACCAAACTCGGCATTTCAACTCGTCCCTAAAGTAACGAATATTAATGGTCGCGCTGCGGTCTTTTGAAGGATAATATGCTATATATATTTCGTATATATATAAAATATCGGCTCCGATTGTAAGGCAGATGACTAACCTATCTAACCTTAATTGTCAGTGTTATAATAAAATTTAAAATGGAGTGATACGTTTATGGTACGAATACAGTATTGATGAAGCAGTATAATTTTTTCAGCGACCGCACGTATGTGCGTAGTTTTTTATATTTAAAAATGAATGTTTTTATTTGTTCTCGTACGTTATTTATCGGAGTACAAAAACTAGTTTGTATTATAAAACTTGAGACTGCAGACATGATTAAATTTCTAAAGAGGCTCACTTCGTTTGCCTTTGAAATAGTTTTTCCCTTAAATATCTCATGGATATTTTGAAAACGACGAATGAAGTCATTCGATGTAGCATACTCTCACGATCGTTCTGTTGTGAGGTTAGAACTTCGTCCGATTACTTTCACCTCGTCGACCGATATATTGCTATAAATATGGACTTGTTTGTCCAATGCGCCTGCCCTATCGGCATTTTTGGGCACACTTCATTCACTGTCTCCATTGGAGAATGGTTTTCGAGGGAAACAAGTGGAGTAAAATACCTCAAATAGCAACAGCGTTATTTCGATGCCGCTCCGGATGCTGCATTTCTTCGCCCAATTATTTTAATCCTAAAAATACGATTTCAACATTTTAATTGTCTTTAACATTTTCTACATAACAAAAAAAAACAAGCATCCGCAATGAGCAAAAAGTGAACCATCGGACAATACATTTGCATGTTCCACTAAACTTGCCGAAATGTGAGTATGGAGTCGCCCTAATGTCAGAAACATAATGAAGGACTAAATACAGAGATATTATATATTCCTGTTACTATCCTAGGATACTGTTAATATTCGAAGGTTATTTTATTTGTATCGCCTAATGGTATGTGAGCCACCTGTTTTTACGTACAACTTCGAATTCCAGGTTAAAGCCCCAGCGAAAAATATTTCAAAATAATATATACGCGCATGCGTATGAGTGTGTATTATGCTAGAACACTGCATGGTAAGGTTACATGATAGTAACATTACGAGTAAACGAGAGATGTTACTATCTGGGAACGATCAATCAAACTATCATGCTACCATAATATCCGTCAAATCCCAATTCAGCCTGCATCAATTATACACACACATCGTTTGCTCCAATTTGCATACTCCAACGTCGCATTGGTTTAAGGCGCTACATCTGAGTAGAAATAAATTATGACTGTTTTATTATCGGCTTTAATGATGTATAAACATCAAAAGGAAATATAGGCGATTTTTTTATTTTTAGCTCTCTACGAAGCGCTCCGAAACTCACGAAACAGCCTCGATGGTGAAAGTAGCAATTTGAAGTCATTTAGTCCAGTCGTACAAAAATATACAACAACCTAACAACTGAAAACCTGCTATCAAAATGCCGAATGTGTGTGTCGAATCAGTGTCGAATCTTCAAACGCATTTATCTCTTAAGAGGGAATGACACCTTATCGCGATCGGTATGGTAGAACAATTATTGATTTCCAAAAATCTCTGAGACGACTCTTCAGATCCCGTCGAAACTTTGCCAAACGACGTCAAATAGATAGACGAACCTGTCTGCCCTTCAAGTTTTCTGAATTTGAGAAAAAAAAACTAAATTGGCTTATGATAAGCCAATCTACATTGTTTTTCTCAAATTCAGAAAATTTGAGGGGTTGACAGTTATTCGTCTATGTATTTGACGTCATTTGGCAAAGTTTCGACGGGATCTGAAGAGCCGTTTCAGAGATTTTTGGGAATCTATAATTGTTCTACCATACCGACCGCGATAAGGTGTCATTCCCTCTTAATCACGTTTTTCAAATCAGGAAAAAGCATAATTCGGGCAATTTTACTCCGTCCGAATTTAAATTTCAAGTGTAGCTTCTTAAGGTTGTTGCAAAATCATTTTTGATGAGGGGGAGGGGACGAAGTTCCTATGTAAATACATTGTGTGACGTCACCAGTACCAACTTAGTGTTACAAAATATAAATGATGTGTACGAATGTATATCGCGAACATTTTCAAATGTTTGGTAGGTCATCGTAATTACTATTTACATATATGTTAATTTAAAGGAGTTAGGATCGTCAGATAATTAATTTTCGATGTTTAAGTTAAAAATCGTATTAAAATAGACCCGAGCTTTGGCAACGTCGCGCGGTTCTCTCCCAATTTGACGCTGCTAGGTCGACTGCAATGACTGCCACAGGTCGCAGCTGTGTTACGCGTTTCGTGCCGGTCGACGTCTTCAGAGGTTATGTCAGAGCAAAAGGAGGCAACAAATGATTAAAGAAAAAAGATTAGTGCGCGGTAAGGTTTCCGATGAAAATTACGATTTGTCAATGCTGATGCCTACAAGCAAAACAGGAACATGAACAAGTTCCCCTAATTCCCATTTGACATAGACGTATTTGAGATTGGCGCACTAGGTCTTCGTTGGTTCTGCCATTCCTAGAGTTTCGACGTTGCCACATTTTGATACATACCTCTCACCAAACCTCACGTTTTTGCAATATTAATTGACGAATTACAGCCCAATATACAATCGATCAACGTTGCCGGGTTAGTCTAACCCATGTCCGTACGGACCGTTACATTTTTATAGTCCGTACCCTGAGGGTTAATAATCCCGGATACTTCTTTGGAAATACTAATGTGGAAAACCAAACATTTTTTTCTGTTCTAGGTGCTAAGCTATGAAAGTACTGCTTCCTATCACAGAGCGCCAAAAAAAGTGCTCGTAAAAAAAGTGTTCCTCATTTACATTAGTTTTACTAGAGGAGATTCTTCGTCGCATTTTCATTAATTCTGTCTAGTGCTAACTGGTAATTTCGGCGATTCATTCTTCTTAATTTAATTTTTGTCATTTAAAAAAAAAAATTTCCCAGGTAAAAGTTGTTTTTCAAACGCTTATATCTCTGAATCCAATCAAGATATTTTCAATTTTAAAATGTCAAATGGAAGCTACATTCTTCTCGCTTCCAATAAACGCAAGGCGTTAAATCTTGGTCTTTTTGGGATTTTTCTCCATTTAAAACCCACGTTAAAGAATATATATTCATTGTACATTTTTTCCTTTCGCACACTTTTTAGTGATGCCAAACGCAACTTTTCCGCGCTATTACAATACGATCCGCCAAAAGTGACCCTTTTTCACTCCACCTTACAGACACAAGCACACACACACACACACACACACACACTCGCACGTACGCGCGCGCGCGCACACACTCACATACACACACAGGATAGAAAAGTGAGACGAAAAAAGATTTTTTACAGTATTATCATTTATTCGTTTTATCGCTTTCGAGTTTTCGTTTTCTCACATTATTTGGTCGTTACACCTAAATAAAAAGCAAATATAAATAATAGATACGGATCTCCGAGTCGTTTACGAATATTCGAGGTTTAAGAGCACTCGACGTTTACGAGCACCAAAAATTTAAGCGTACCCGATTACGAAATTCCGGTACGCGATAGTGGCTGGTAATGCAAAAACGTAACCCGTCGGGTACTCGACCCGACCCGAACATCGGGTACCCGCACACCCCTAGCCATTTCATTTCGTATAAATGCATTTTTCGTACGTCATCTACAATGTTTAAGGCATTCCTTTCACGAACCCGAATTTTTAACAATTAGTTGATTTTCGTATATAATCAAGTAAAAAATACATCCTAGTATACTGGAAAAATTTCAAGCTATGTTAACGAACTTTCAACGAACAATTACGACTCTAGTCGCATTTATATGGCGGTGTATGAAGATTACACGCTGGCCACATTTTTTATCTAATAATTTATACACTAAACAACTCTAGACGCCTGATATAAACTGCTCACGCGTGTAAAAAAATCTGAAGATTCCGTAACGACAATAAAAACAGGGGGTCACCGAATGTTTAACGAAAATATTAATCATAAAACTTAGAAAAATGTGTGTAGCAGACGAATTTTCGTAGCTGCGACTTTTCAGAGAAAATGTATAAATGTTTAAATCTATACAATTTGCGCGAAATTTTTTATTCCAGTTTATTGTTGGCTATGATTATTGATTGTGACTTATTTTTATTAAGCACCACTTAATATAACCAATGATTCGGAAGGGCCCTCCTTATGCCCCCACAAAATACAGCCCATCGCGAAAGGAATACCTTAAAGCACGCCTAGTAATTTTTTGAAACTTTTTGGATATATAGCTTGTTCACAATACTGGTTTGAAAATTGAGTGGGTAGGATCAACCAAGTGTGACCACCGTGGTCGAAATGGGAAGTATGACCACGAAGGGTTAAAGAAGGTTGGGGAAGGCTGGTCTAGACTGTTTCGTGCATTTCGGAGCACTCGGAGGCGCTTCGGAAAATATATTTCATTTTGTATATCATTCTCATGATGTTTATACATCATTTAAGCTAATAAGAAAAACGGTCGATATTTTTTCAACTCAGATGTAAGTCCTTAAGGCGAAGTAGGAGCTGTACCCGGTGGCATATGCGTGCGAGAGAGATAGCTGAAATTCTGAATGAGAGATTTCCCAGAGCTTCATAGTATTTAGGGCTAAATGAAATCGTCGGACTCGGCGTCAGTCAATTCTACTGAGGTTAAGGTAGTCCTTCCACGAATCCGAATATTTAACAGTCAACTGATTTTCATCTATAATAAAGTAAAAACACATCCCAGTGTATTGGTAAAATTTCAAGCCATGTGACCGAAGTTTTAACGAAAAAGTACGACTAAGAATCGTCTAATTTGTACGGCGCTTTATAGAGATGACACGGTGGTCACATTTCTATCTAATAGTTTATACGCGAAATACGTCTAGATGCCTGATATAAACTGCTCACGCGTGTAAAAAATCTAAGGATTCCTTGACGACAATCAAAACGTAGGAGGAGGGGCGGGGGAGGGTCACCGAATGTTCAAAGAAAATATTAATGAAAAACTTCGAAAAATCTGACTAGCCGAAGAATGTTCGTAGCCGCGATGTTTCAGAGAAAATGGAAAAATGTTTAAATCTACTAAATTTGCGCGGATTTTTTCATTCCAGTTTATCGTTGGATATGATAATTGATTGTGAGTTATATTTATTAAACGCCACTGTAACTTAACCAATGATTCGGAAGGGCTCTCCTCATGCTTCCACAAAAAACTACGACCCTTCACGAAAGGAATATCTTAATGCCATGCTTTTCTCAAAACATTAAACTATTTATGAGCAAACTCTGTTCGAAAATTTGTGAATTTACGTTAACCTTGTACATGCCCTTGAGGCGAAGGGGTACATCGACCGAACGGTGATAAGTGGGAGAAAGATAGCTGTATTTCAGGTTTCCAGCGCTCACCGACACGGCTGATATTTAGAAGAAAAAAAATAGGAACACCTTCAGCTCTGTTCAGAGACGAAGTTCACCCGAAATGTAATCCATCTAGGGAAAAACTTGGCTGTAGGGTTTTTACCGAACGGTCGTGTTGCACGTGTCTTCAGATTAAGGGATAAGGCCACTGTAAATTTTTTGAAAAATCGATTTTTTTTATTGGCTTAAAAAATAGTTTAAACCCTCTAGAATAAGAAAAAAAAGGTGCTGTGCGACGTCTTTTTTAATTTTTTCCAATAAAAAACTATTCGCAAAACTTTAAACGCGTTTTTCTCGAAACATGGTTTTTCAAAATGGCACGCAGCATAACTCGAACAATTTTCATTTTTTTTACTTGAAATTTTAACCAGATGTGAACATTTACATTATCTTGAGAATGTCGATCGGAATTTTCAAGAACTTTATTTATTGATTTTTTATTAACAAAAAACTTGCCGTTTTTTTCGTCAAAAATCAATTTTTTTTTCAAACGCACGCCAAATCCACAAAAATTGATACTTTTTAAAATCCGATCGACATTCTCTAGCTATAGCCCTCTAGATTAATGGTTTTTTTTTGTTCTAGATTCAAAAGTGCACCAGTGGTGCTGCGTGCCGCGGAGCCCTGGAAGCAAAACATGTCCCGGGAAGATAGCTGTGGAACCGCCATTTTGTTTTTTTTTTACTGTAAAAAAATTTTATAATAAAGTTTAATGTATGCCCGATAACACCATTAAAAGTTTTTTTTCAAATACCTTCAATTTCGGGAGCAAAAAATTAGTGAAAAAACCTTTTTTTTTGGGCCGTTACAGTGGCCTTACCCCTTAAATGAATTTTCGATTAATCATTTAACAACGAAAAATATTGAGCAAAAAATTGCTTTAAAGGATGTTAACAAAATCTTGCACAAAATCTATGACAACTATGATCACGGACTATCACAATTTCGCGAAGGATGTAAGTGAACGGTTGTTGCCACTGACTCGTGTTAAAAGATGCGTAACGCCCGTTATCTTCGACGCAGCTTGTGGCACTCCGACCGAGCGGCCATGCGTGCGAGAGCGATAACCGATTTGCAGACCCCGAGTATTCTCCGAAACAGCGGCATTCGGAAAAAAAAAGAAACGCCTTTCGCTTTGTTGAACGACGAACAACGCCTTTTTCTTCGTTCGCCCGTAATGCGATCCATTTAGGAGATAAATTCGTCATAGGATGTTTACCGACCCGACGTGTCACTCGTGTCCTTAAATTCAGCTCAATTCCTCAAGTATAATCTTCAATTATGATAACCTGAGCCTAAATGTCAATTGAGGTCGGAGAAAACGGCCGTTAGTCGAGTGAGTTTTAAATTAGAAAATTTAGTAACTAAATGATCATTCCGACCCATCGTGAATGAGATGTGTGGAGAAACTTGTTTTTTTTTACTACTGGTTTTGTAATTGTTTTCACCTGTACGCGAATTTGTGAGCGAAAATAGAGGATCAAATATTGGGATGTCCTTTGATTAATCAAATGATTGAGTATTACGCGTGTAGATCAATCTCGTATAAGTAAGGTAAGTTTAATCACGCAGGACAGTAAACAATACGATTTTCTATCACCCCTTTAGTTATTTTTTATGACAAATCGGTGTGTATATATGTATATGCGTATGTTGTGTATTTATTCCCACATCACTGCGAGAAGTTTACTCATACCCGGCGTAAACACGTGTTATGAGATCTTTCTTTCCTTAATTAACGAAATGTTGTAAGGACGATTTTCGTGAGTATATGAAATTTCACCAACGAATTTTCAGAAAGCAGATATGCCTATTTTGTTTGAAATGATGACAATTTGTAACGACTCGCAATTAAGACCATGTGCGGTATGCTGATTTGTATTTTTAAGATTACTACGACAATATGTTCACGTTTTATAATCTATTAACTTAAAACTAAATAAATAAGTGGCAGTCACGAGCCAGGACGTTTTGTTTTTCTCCCTTCTTTTAGGGGTTCTCGGCTACTGTGGAAACGACGAACTCTCGTTCATCGTTTGAGGCAACTAAAATTGAAGAGTACGGTTCAACACATGGTGCAGGAATCGCAGATTGAAGGTACACTTATGATTACAACGATAGAACTGCTAGTCAAACTAAATGCGCTTTTTTCGAAACTATGTTTTGCGAAACGGTGTATACGATTTATTGGCATCTGAACAGTTGACTTGAAATTGGCAGTGAACGGATTGACTTGAAATTTGCTACTCTTATACGGTGTAATAGTAGTTTAGTCTTGACCGACGTTCTTCTTTTTGATCATTTTTTTTCATTAGTTATCAACCCTCCGCACTGGGCGCTTTTTTGCTCCGATGTGAAGTGGTGAGCGAGAGTCATCTCTCGAGTGCAAAGGGTTAACCATAATGATGGCATTTTTCCTCGAAAACGCGAGAAAAAAAGTTGGAACATTTTTTTTGATGATTGAAACACGATAATAATTGTTAAAAACTCAGTCAAGTCTTCGCCAATGTTATCTACTTTACGAAAAAACTGCTTTTTGTTTTGTTTTAGATTAACTGAATGGCTAAAATCAAGAACGCCGTTGAGCCTCTCACGTCCAAAGGTCCGTCACGAGATTGTTTATAAATTCTTTAATTATTATTTTTTATATGAAATCTGGCACACAACTGTGTTAATGTACATACAAATAAATGTCTAAACGATTTTTAAATTATCTTACTTATTCCTTCAAATTTATTTTTCTCAAATGACCCTGATTTTCGGGTCGTTACAGTAGTCCAACACCTTAAACAAACGAATCGTTCCATTATCGAGGATCCAAACATATATATATATATATATATTAGACTGATTCAAAAAAAAAAAAATTTTCTGGATTCTCGTGCTATTGTTGGGCACTGATAAAACAAAATTTCTCTAAAAAGATGGGCGCGGTCACTCAATTTTTAGAGGTGGCTATCTAGACTTTTTTGTATTTGAATTTTTTTTAACGAACGTATTGCATTTAAACATAGTCATGGCTTCGGATTACGGATAAAAATCGGAAAAGTTTTGAGTTTGTTCTTTTACAAGCATAACAGAGAAAAACTGACCATACGTCGAAGTGCACACGAAACGATGAAAGAAATTTTCGAACAATGGAAATGTGCTGAAATTCCAACGCGTCGATTGAATAACGCAATCTTGAAATCAATAAAACTCCATCTAGTCTGGAAACAACTTTTAAAAAATCGAGTTAAAAAGAATTTGCCGTCACAAATATCGAAGAAGCGTAAATTTAAGAGAGATTTGGACAAACTGTTCAACGTTGCACATATTCGTTCTGCCCAAAATGTTAACGAACTTGAGAATGGCTGGGAAGAAATGTAAATGAGTTTGAAGATAATATAAGCGTAGCATTTTGAAAATGTAAATATACGATTTATGAATAAAAGCTTATAATTTAATTTTTCGTTAAAAGTGCGAAATGTTAATGCGGATAAATAAATCTACATGAATAACGAGAGTAGTATAGACGCCATTATTGATCTACCTGGATTTGAATTGTGAATATTGCACCCTTTTCAAATTGTTAGAGTTTATTTTTGTTACGAAACAGCTGCTGGATGTGATTTTTATCCGTAATCCGAAGCCATGACTATGCTTAAATGCAATACGTTTGTTAAAAAAAATTCAAATACAAAAAAGTCGAGATAGCCACCTCTAAAAATTGAGTGACCGCGCCCATCTTTTTAGAGAAATTTTGTTTTATCAGTGCCCAACAATAGCACGAGAATCCAGAAAAAAAATTTTTTTTTGAATCAGTCTAATATATATATATATATTGCATCGACAATGTGTGCACAATCTGAACGAGAAACCATTACGAATCATTAATTCAAGCAAATAATATCATCTTCCGTGGAGTATGAATACACAATCGTTTGAGAAGTCGGTTGATTATTCTTTTACAAGGACATTATATGTTACAGCTGAAACACATTGAACGATAATTCCGAAAAGGCATTTTGAAAGGAGCGAATGCTATTTACAATTATTTTGTATTAAAGAAATACATCGGCGTCTTAAATCGTGTAAACTTCAATCTGAATATCTCTTCCGAGTCGTATGTTTCGAGCAGCGTGAATCCGATCTTCTAAGCTCTCTGCAATTAAGTTTTTATTGTAGATTTTTTGCAAATTTTATGACAATAAATATACATTAGCGTGTGACAAAGAAAAATAAACGCTCACACATCCAACGAAAATATTAAGTGTTGTAACTCGATTTGATTGTTTTTAAAATAAATTATCATTATTTAAAAACTGCATGAGTTCCAATTGGGAATGTATAACCCTCATTTTCAAAATAGTTTCAATTTATATAAACATAATAACATCGAGAGTTTAGAAAAAGCTTCTTAAATTGTTTAGTCGTTGAGCTATTCAAGTTTGAACGAAAGACCGTGCACGTTTTCCGTGCCAATCGAACAATTAAAAAATGTATCCAGCGCTATGATTTAAACTCCCGTTAGAGGATTCAAAGGTAGCCTGAATTTATTTTCGATCCACTCCGATTAATATATATATATATAAAGCTTGTTTAATAAGAAAAAGTCTCATTCTTCCTATGATTCATTGCTGGTAGAGAGCTAAAATACTCTCAACAATATTGACCAATTTGTATCTACTAGCTGATCGAAAACATGACCCACCTCCATTTACAACGGACAACTTATAGCCCGTCGTAATGCCTTACTGATTATTAGTTCGAGGTGAATAAAACAAAATCAACACTTTAACATTCCCAAGCAACGATCCCTAGTAGCTTTACCTCGAATCCACAGTATACATATTTATATATAATCTTTCAACAAAGTATGCCATTCAAAAAATATCGAAAACGACGCAATGATCAATATTCCGCAAATGACGTTAGCGTGTACAAATCATGAAATAAACAATGAGAAGTTCGTTCATAATGTGTCGCGATAAAGTGACGGTGTACCGGATGACAAGCGAACCCAGGCACGCAACCAAAGCTTCTTGTCTCTTAAGGGAGCTTCTCAAAAGCATAGACACGTATATGAGACAGAAGTGATTTTGAATTGCACGAAAAAATATGACCACGAACAAAAGAACATTTTTTTACGAATAAATTTATAAAAAAGCATGAGCGCTGAATAACGTGGATGTCTTCGTAACAAAATGAAATTTATTTATAGAAATACATTTTCTATTCACTTTGTAACGTAACATGTTGAATTGCCAGCGAGTGTCTGAGCAGCAGCAGCGATTGCAAGTTCCGAACAAACAATAACGTAATAATAAAGAAGTGTGTGGGGGGGGGGGGGGGGGTGGATGAGTGAGGGAAAGAGGCAGAGAGACAGAGAGAGAATGAAGTGTCTTCTTTAGTAGCCCGGTAATGAATTCCCTGCATTTTTCTTCTTTTGTTCAAATCCAGACAGTAACAAAGTGTATAGCAACTCAGTGAATCGGGTGTTTTCCGCTCATCTTATTTTTGTATTTAATTTTTTCTATCCTCGTTATTCCCCCCCATCCCTTCGGCTCGTCCCCCTTAATCACAATCATAATCGAAGTGCTCTTGCAGTACGTTAGATCAATTGTTCGCGTTTCGCCTTTGAAGCGCCGCCGCTAGATCCTGCCTGAGCGCGGCTTGCTGTCTCTGATCCGCCAACGATTGGAGTGATCTCAGGCCGTTCACGATGTCTTTCGTTTTGCCAAAATAAATTTCGTTCAGCGTATTTCGTATTTTGTTTTCCATGTCCTCCACCATACGGCCGATGTTCACGATGTGCGGTGACGTTTCGCTCTTCGCCGCGTCTTGCTCCACCTGGATTAACGAACGTGCCGATGTATTAAAAAAATGAATCATCACCGATAATAATTGTACGTGCTAAGGGGGTTGTTAAGGGGGCTACCCCTTCACCGTCCCCCACTGACTCGAGCTTCGAAAGGCCAGATGTTATCTCCAATGATCTAACCGAATAATTCGAATCATTTTCTTATGCCTCCATTTTGTTACCCGCTCAAAGCTCGGCGCCACCATAACCTTTCGTTGTTTTGATTTGTCGAGCGGTTTGGTGCTTTGTTTTTTTTTTTTTTTTTTTTTTTTTCATTTATCAACACCAACAAAAAGCCCAGAGGCAATTTTTTCGTTATTTTTCACTTCCGAACGATTTTAAATGAGCGCTCAGATTTAAGGCGACACGACACGTGTCTTCGCTGGTCAACAAATCGTCGAAAAAGTTTCGAAACTTTTCTCAAAAACAGCTGCACCGGATTACTTGAAATGTTCTCGCTCGACATTTGATTGCTAGTGCAAAAGACGTGAAGGCCTCGAAAGTCAGTGGCTTGAAAAAAAATGTTAGGACATTAATTCGCGACTGAGGTAATTGAAAATCAAAGAAAAAGTCGATGTAGCCACAAGAGAAATATGCGTTTCGCCACGCAAACCATTGCATTATGTGAGAGTATTACAGAAAAGAACCCAAAGGATTGTGAACATAATTGTTGATGAATGTGTTGAAATGTATGTGTCGCTCACTCGCACGGAATATGTATTTTATATGTACACGCTGCAGGGCATTAAACGATCGGCAGCAGCGTTATGTTGATAAAAATCGATGGAGTACTACAGCAAAAAACAGACAGGGTCGAAATTCCTCGGCGTGTCATATTCCCTTGGCAATGGTGTTTCATTAACGAGAATCGAGGTAAAGATATTGAAAAAATAAATAGTTTAACGTGTCACCTGTCTGGTCAGACTTCCGCCCAAATTCATGGTTCCCGAACCATGTTTGTTTGTCTGGAGCCACAGCATAGCCGTGGACGTGAGTTTGTAATGGGCCATTCTCCCGGTCGATCTCTCCTGCACCTCCACCACATGTATCGAGTCCCAGCAGCCTTTAATCTTTTTCGAGCCGTCGCCCGCCTTCTTGATCAGAATGACACCCGCGAACCCATGATCCAAGTCCCACAGATAAACCGACGAAACTCCACCCTCGAAATAAAGCTCGCGATATTGGTCGAACGCGTGATTCGCGTCTATCTCCAATTTTCTCAATCGCTCCGATGGCATAGAGCCATCTTCCAGCGGAGGATCGTACGTGTTGCTCCATGGGGATCTACGTGAGAATTCGAACTTTATTTTAGACATAAAGGTAATAATCATTTCTATTGTTAATTATATACGCTCGCATGTTGGACTTTTTTCACTCTCGCGGTTTTATTAAATGCGTCTACCTTCGAATAAAAAATTGTTACTAAAATCTATCTTTCTTGAAATTGGATCATTCAAATACACCTCCAAGATGTTGTAGGCACATTTCACGTCGCAAATCCGAATAATTTTGATTTGAACATGCAGGTAAGTGAAACCGTGCATAATTAGGGCGTGACAAGTTTCGAAAACTTGAATCACGTCTCGCACGGGAGTACTTTTTTCGAAACAATTAACATATTAGCTGTTGCAATCAAGAACTGATATAAATAATACTTGTCTGCTCTCTGCCTAATCGTAATTTCTATCGAGTGTACTATAATTGTCAATGTACAGTCACCCGTTGTTTTTTTTTTCCTCATAAATGAATGTATATACCTGAAAAGACCTTTTTTCCAAACTCCATGTTCAAACCCCCAAAAAAATTCTCCGAATTATTTGTTCAACTTCATTGTAGTACGGTATGCAAATCATTATGTGTGGTTGAAATATGTGTGAAAGGTTTTATTCCATTATTTAATAAAATATGTGAAACAACACATTTTTGAGCTGTTATGATAGAAGGGTGCGCTCAAAGTACTTAATTCTCACAGACTAAATATTGTTGCATAAAATTAACGATTTTGGAGACCTCAGCGATGCAGATTTCAAATAAGAGTTTTGGTACAGCATTGATCACAAGTTTTCTAAGCTGAAAGAGGATCAAGATTGAGTTTCAATTTGACTTTCGTTATTTTGGAAATCATAACTGATTGATGAATCTGAATGTTGACAACGCAATGGAATTTCCATTATCGAAAAATCATGGCAAGTACGTGGACTTTATTCTTAAAGTCCTCACTTTTGCTCAGTACTTGAGGAATTAAACACATGCTTTTGTTAAAATGTGCAATTTCCCAATTATTATATATAAAAGCTAAAAAACTATAAAATCATTGAATTAACCTTCGGGTTGCCGTCAGAACAAACAAAAAAAATGTAATAAAAAGTTAAAGAATATCGAGATATTCGTCTAGTGGATTATTTTTGTCCCTGAGATTGTAAGGTTTTCCAAACAACAAACCATTGGCCAAAATAATTGTGTTTATGCAAAAAAAAAATTCTATAATGGACCAGTATTTAGCATGATCGCAAACCACTGCTAACCTGTACGAATCTCCATCACGATTATAGTCGCACAAGAGGTAATCCTTGCCGGACTCCTTATCCTTGGCTATTTTGAGTGGCTGATCTACGGAGGAAAGTAGATCTTCGCAAAGCGACGGTACCAGATCAATAAGATCGCTAAGATTTTTTTCAATCTGTTGAGGCGGAAGTCTCCTCATAAGATCAAGGGCGCAGTCCATCTGTTGTTCGGTCTGCAATGAGAATAAAAAAAGGAGAAATAAATCGAAATGGAAGTAAAAAAGGCTAAGCTGAGCATGTCGGTCGTACGAACGTCAGAGACATTATTTCTTGTTTCTGTTCAAGCATTTGAAAAAAAAAAACACAATGCGTTTCTCAAAATTCGCGAGTCCGATGAAGAGAGGCTTGTCGTAAAGCTCGTCGCGTTCACCATTTTGACACTTGTGATCTTCTGGGTTAGGTGAAATTATTTCCAGCCTCAAAATGACGGTACAGTGCCATTTTTCTGACCGCTCGTCGCGTCGTTCGTGAAAATCATTTTTTTTTCTCGCAAGTCACGAGGAACAGCGAAATACCACATAGTTATATTCTCGTATTCGGATGAAAAGAAAAAAACCTTCGAAAACGGGTCAAAGAAAATGACTCACCATGGTAAATTCGCGTAAGGAACGGCTGATGTGTCGTGGATGCGCGTTAAGTTTGATAATAAGAAAACAAGAAAACAAACTATATACGTCTCTATGTATACGTAACGCACGTTGACAAATTTTAAAGAAAGTGGTGATCTTTTTTTTTACTCCTCGATGTCAAGTAAGTGATTTTGATTGTTGACTGTGTCCCTTGCATTCGAAAAACGAAAAAAAAAATCCGAACACTTTAAGGGTGTGTCAGAGTGAACGGCAATTGGTGAACATGTACAAGCGTTCCTAAACACACACTTTCATATTTGCGTTCATCTTATCGAGCCTCAGGGAGAGCATCGACAACGAGAGAGAGATTTCGTTTACGATATTATGGATGCACCGGAAATCGAAGCATGAATCATTGTCGGACGACACACACCACGCATGCACACGACTTCTTTCTTTATTATTCTCAAGTGTAAGTTCGATAAATTGTTCGCTTGGATTGTATCTTTCTACCCAACGTTAGTAGTGTAACCGACGTGAAATTGGCCGGGAAATCTCAAGGCGAAGTGTCACACCGACCAAGCAGCCATGAGTACGAGAGGATTAGCTGATTTGCAGATTCCCAGTGTTCATCGAGATAGCTGATATTTCGGAACAAAGAAAAACTACAATTTCCGTTCTGTTCAAAGATAATCAACGACTTGGTTTTCATTTGCTCGAAAGTGGCCCGTCTAAGAGAAAACTTGGCCGTAGGATTTTTACCGACCGGACGTGGGCCACTTGTCCTTACCACGGTCTTACATACAGGTCCGGAAACTCCAAGGGTGGGGAGTGACTCAGATAATGAGGCAAACAGGCAGTTCTCGCTACTGCCACCCGAAGCGCTGGTACGTAGAAGTTAGCCAATCAAACGGAGGTCCGAGCAGCTGTGCAAAGGCGCCGATTTTTCGAACTAAACATAATCTGGTCGGTTTAGCCACACATTCTACATTTTTACCATTTACATCCTTTTTTCTCCAATGTCTCACAATACATCGTTCTTCGATTCTTCGTATCTTCGATACATTTTTTTTGTATCGTTCGACGTTTCTGGGCACTCGAAACACGGAGCATTTTTGCTCAAAACTTTTGTACCTCGTGTTACAATTGCAAACCGCGCAACCCTTAACCTTATGGCATTTTTTTTCGCAAACACTACCAAAAAAAATCACATTGATGCGCAAAAACCCGATAAAAAAATGTATCACGGTAGATCGCGTAGAACCTTGCGGTATATGTTATGGTCGCAAATAAAGGTTATTTCGACAATCGCGCCACACAACAGACGTAAACACCTTGGCCCTATTCGCCGGTGAGAGGTAAGGGGGAAAGCACCTCCCCTTGCTAGTGGCGACGCGTAGCGGCGCCTAGTGATTCGAAAAGTGGAGATCACGGTCTTACATACAGGTCTTGCAACTGAATCAAATATTGGTGGTGGGGGTGGTCGTCTTACTGTCGGCTCGTTAATTTCCTTGACCGCCGCTCGCGTCGCTTCAATCAAATCATAGTCGAAACAGCGGAAGACGCATGTGGCAACACAACCTCACTTAATCGGCTACTATAAAGTTTTACATAACCGTTATTTAAAAAATCACGTGTTTTTTTATGACGGTGATATCGTGCGGATTTTTACATAATAATGACGACTAATCCGTGTGCGGTTCCAACGTGTGATACTGGACGTCAGTTAGTAAAGGAAAAACGTTCGGTGTTTCGGGTTCCGTCGAATATCGAACGTCGTCAAAAATGGATCACTGCAATTCCAGGAATTTCTCAGCTCATGCCTTCGCAATTCGTGTGTGAGAAACATTTTCTCCAACGATACATTCTATGAAAGTGGGTAAAACATGACTTAAACGGTCGAGTTATCGCAGAGGTAAGTTGATTTTATCTTTTTTTATTTATGTCTATTTACTTGTCTAGCCGCTATGATAAGTTCGCAGCGCCGCTCTTGTGGCTATAAGCCAAAGCTTATTGCCGACATTAAGCGTACCACCCCCACCACCTTCGTTGCAAGACCTGTATGTAAGACCGTGGTGGAGATGATAAGCGTGCCTACCCCCTCCACGAAAATTTAGCTTCGTTGCAAGGAGACTAGAGAGAAGAAGTCGACCTCCCTACTCAAACATTTCTTTCAATCGGTCGCACAGGTGTAGTGCTCAGTTCCGCCGCAGGCGTCGGTAGTGTTCTTGAGAACCGATAATCTATAGTAATACAACACTGGATAAGGTGAAACTGACCGTGTCATGGCGGCAAAATTGTTTGCGCCTTTCAAACACAAATATATCTGTCGTGTACACCAGCACAGCAGCTATCGAACTGTGTGTATAATAATGGAGATGACTCCTCACGAGTCAATGAGATAAAGGGAAAAAATAGGAGTGGAAAAAGAAAAAAAGTAAAGGAAAAAAGTAGGAAAAAGTAACTCGTGGCTAGGAATTATAAAACAAATTTCAACTATTGATGGCAGTAAATTAAAAAATATATTCTTCCATGATATTTATGTTCGCATTCTTTAGGGATTGGACGAGTTCTTTGATTGGTTGAACCTGCTTCAATTCGCTCGTACAACCAGATACCTATACGAACGCAAAATTAAAAAAATTAAAACTACCGAGACCCGAACTCATGGCCTTTAATACAGTAATCTAGCGTTCTACCAACTTCGCCACACAATCATTTAACAATAAATATAATCTTCTCATATTTAAGTGATTGCCGCGATTGGGGTTCAATCAGGCTTGACGGCTTGTTCGGTTGGTTGATCGCTTAATTTAATTCATATTTAGTTTCATTTTTAAGTGTAACTAGCAAATCACGAGTTTTCATGGGTATACATACAAGATAACCCCAGCATGTAGAGCCAACATTCCCGCATTCGCCCCGTTTCTTGCATGCACATGTTATTATTATTGCACAGAAAAACAGAGTAACGCGCATCTGAATAATATATACATTACGATTAGTGTATCGCTTTATTCGCGTTTCATTATAATTAGCTATATTTTTTAACATAACAGGCAAATCATAAGTTTCCATAATAAAATTAATCGTGTTGTACTTATATAATTATTACATCTGATGTGGTTATTATATAATAAGCCCATGTGAATAAAACAACACGAGTTGTTTCATTAATATGTGCTTTATTAATATTATTTATATTTTATTCATTATATATATGTACACAATATTATTATACAGGGTGTCCCAGAAGTAACGTACGCCCTTCTAGCATTCGACAGGAAAAAAATGGTGAGACGAAAAGTCCTCAGTCATTTTTTGATCAGACGCATAGATAATTAATTACGAATTGAAATAAGTAGCCAATCAGGTGCGCGCTATAGCGGAAAGGCAGCGTAGAGGGGAGGGATAGGGGAATGCGTTGTAATTGGGTCGCCTGGAAATGTGCGCGGAGGGATCATTCCGAAAGCATGTATGCAAGGGTGCGTGTGTGTGTGTGCGTACGTGTGTGTAATTGAGAGAGAGTGTGTGTGTGTGTGTGTGCGCATACGCGCGCGCGCGTGTGTGCGTGTGCAAGAGTGTGCGTGTGTGTTTGTCCTAGTGTGAGTGTACGTGCGCACGCGCGCGTGTGTGTGTGCACTTGCACACATGCTTTCGGAATTTTCCCTCCGCACGCATTTTCAGGCACATGCAATCCCCTATCCCTCCCCTCTATGCTACCTTTCCGCTGCAGCGCGCACCTGATTGGGTATTTATTGTAATTCATAATTAATTGTCTATGCGTCTGATAAAAAAATTACTGAGGACTTTTCGCCTCAGATTTTATTTCCCTACCAGATGCTAGAAGGGCCTACGTTACTTCTGGGACACCCTGTAGATTATAATGGAAGGAATCCCCACTTGGGTGTATTATCGTTTGGGTGTGCGAGAGAGAACGCACCATGACTGTTCCAAGTGAGTACGAGAGAGAAACACGATCACCCCAGTTTTGTGATTGGTCGTTGAGGCGGAGCTCGGATCTTATGCAGTTTTATATGACTATATATTATCGATTTCCTAGAACACTAGCGACGCCTGCGAAGGAACTGAGTACTACACCTCTGCGACCGCTTGAAAGAACTTCATACATACAGGCTAGGGTAGGGAGTTTGGACTCCTTTACTCTAGTCTCCTTGCTTCTTTGCAAGGAGCTTTAGGAAAATTTAGCTTCGTTGCAAGCCCTGTATGTAAGACCGCGGTCACGGTCCACGGGATAATGAGGCAAACAGGTAGTTCTCGCTTCTGCCACCCGAAGGGCTGGTAGGTAGAAGTTAGCCAATCAAACGAAGGTCCGAACAGCTGTGCAAAGACGTAGATTCTTCGAAATAAACATAGTCTGTTCGGTTTCGCTACACTTTCTACAGTTTCAATACATACAGTAACAGAAAGTCCTCAGAAGGCGTAAGAAGTGTAGAAACGTGTAGCCAAAACGAACAGACCCAATATTTGTAAGAGCGATATAAATGGAAAATGACTGAGTATTTTTTTACTTCTGAACCCCCGGGCAGAATGAGAATTATTATTTCAGTAGACTGCATTTCTCGTATGTTCGAACTTCTGTAATATTTTTATTTGGTCTTTCACCATTTGCGTAGACGGGGTATGAACAAATGTGTGCGGTCTAAATTTCTTTTCCTTATAATTTGTGTTTATTCTTACAATTAGTATATTGCATTGCTTGTTTGTTTCTATAACTTTTATTCTTGCTTTTACTTTTTCAACAATGTTAATAAGAACCTGAAAATAAATATGATGGAAGAGGAATAAAGAAAAAGAAATTAACGCATTGTGTATGTTTAAGGAAAGGGTAGGGATTTGCACTTTTGAAAAATTGATTATTTTTGTTGTCTTTTCTTATAGTTAAATATTTCAAGAATATAATCTTTAAATTTCAAGTCAATCAGAGCAAAACTGTCGAAGTTATTGACTATTTAGTCCCGCTCCTCTAACACTGTAGCTCCGACAGCTAAAACTTCAAACCCGTTTTTCTCAAAATCATTTTTGCAAAGTCCGTGTTCACTGCCATTTGAAAACTGCATGACCGATTCATTTCAAATTTGGGACACACTTTCTACATATAAAATACCTCCCCTCAACGGTTAGTTCGAGATTTTTTTTACATTGAGGGGGTTTTCCACCCTCAAAATGGCGGAATTTTTCGTGAAAAATAGCACTTTTCACTTCACATGACCACCAAAAATTTAGAAATGAAATAAAAAATTATCAAAGACCGTTGGGGGGAAGATTTGATGATACTTTGACTAAATTTTAATGCTACTTGATTCCAGATCATTTCTAGCTGAGATACACTGAGCACCGCAAATCGTGTTTTTCCAAAGGCGTTCTTGGAAAAGCTTTGTCACCGGCTTGTTTGTGGATATTTTCGCGTACAAATTTCACGGAATGTTCTTAAAATGATACTTAACAATGTACAAAAGGTGTCAATAAATTCACTTTATCCATATAGATGAAAAAAATCGCAAAAAGCGTTTTTTTCACGCTGGAACGCCTATTAAGGGAAGCAACAAGGCATCGTTTTTATTGATTTGTAAGTTTGGGGAGTTTGTAGTTTACAAAACATTATTTTTGCCGTTTTTTATTTTGTTGATAGGCGAACTGGCGCATCCACAATCGAATGTAATAAAAATATAGCAAAGGATAAGGCCACGCAGGATGAAACGATAAGGGTGCGGTTCTACTGGAGCCTTTCAGGTAGATTAGATTTCTAGAAACGTTGTGAACACGTGTCTGGCTGTCACGAGGTTACTTTTTCATTGCTTTATATCTATATCTACAAGACTACTTCTACTTGACAGCGCTTCCAGTGGATAAATGAGGAACTACGTTTTTGCCTCACTAACGATGACACTTTTCGGTATCCGACATTTAGATATTCGCTATTTCGGACCATCGATCATTTGCGTCATGGATACAGGAGGCCACACTCGGCCTTTCAACTCGTCCCCAAAACGGTATCCGAGATAGATGCTGGGGTGCTCCGGACCACATGTGTAGATATACGCAAAACATAGGTCCGATAAAGACGGTTCACAGCTGATCCCTGATGGAAATCCGCTTATTGGAATTCGACAAATAATGTTGAAATCTGTTAAAAAATGTCAGAAACTGTGAAAATGAATAGATTCTAACATAATTTGATGGAATCGTACATATTTTGATAGATTCTGTCGGAAATAATCTATGAAAATCGAACAGAACCTCACATATTATGTTAACTTTACGGAATGTCCTAAAATCACAGAATTCGATACTTTCTGTCATCTTTTTGTCAGAAAATGTCATCTTTTAACAAAAAATGATAAAATTAATTTTCCATTTTTTGACATATTGTTGCATCGAAAAGAATGACAGAAAATGAAAAAAAATGATAGAAAACTATAATTTTTATCATAATTTGTTGTCACATTTTTGTTGAATTCTGACAGATATCAGCTGTCATTAAATCACAGAGTTGGATACTTTCTGTCATCTTTATGTCGGAAAATGTCATCTTTTAACAAAAAATGATAAATAAGTTTTCCATTTTTTGACATATTGTTGCATCGAAAAAAATGACAGAAAATGTCAAAAAATGATAGAAAACGATAATTTTTATCATAATTTATTGTCACATTTTTGTTGAATTCTGACAGATTTCAGCTGTCATTAAATTACAGAATTTGATAGTTTCTGTCATCTTTATGTCGTCGTTCTGTTATCTTTATGGAACTTAAGAGGGCTCAATAAGGAGCAAACAATATTCAACCGTACTAATTATATTTTTATCTATGTATTTTATCTGCGTCTCTGTATGTTGAATATTTTTTAAGATCTCAACAGTTGCCAAATATGTGTCACCAAATAAAAGTATTATTGAATATAAAGTCCCAAATTTCTTTCTTTCAGCATTTCCATTAAAATTTAGAAAATTATATGTAAATTCCATCAAATATTGACGATTTCTGACAATTTATTATCAGAATCGATAATTAAATGTCAAAATTCATCAGAATATATCATATATTTATAATGCAAACTGTCAAAAGTTAACAAGTTCGGTCATTATATGACAAAAAATAAAAAAGAATGATATAATTTGACAGATTCGGTCATAATATTTCATGAATGTTAAAGAATTCCATTTCATTCCATTAAATAATGACATTTAATGACGAAAATCTCACAAAAAATAAGAAAGAATGATATAATTTGACATATTCGGTCATAATATTTTATAAATGTTGAAGAATTCCATTATATTCCATAAAAAAATGACATTTGATGACGAAAATCTCACAAAAAATAAGAAAGAATGATATAATTCGACAGATTCGGTCATAATATTTCATGAATGTTGAAGAATTCTATTTTATTTCATCAAAAAATGACATTAAATTACGAAAATCTCACATAAAATGGAAAACTCTTACGACATTATACGACATATTATGTAATATTCTGACAGAAATTACTGAATTATAGGCCTCCGAAGTAACTGTAGAGATTCGGTCGGTGGCTCTCTACTCCTGTAGTTGTCCGCGGCTTGTCCAGGTTCTGTAAGGTCGGTAAGGTAGGAGGAGGCAGGAAAAGAATGTTTGCGTTTCGTCTCGGGTACAGTGACAGACTCATCAGTAGGGCTGTGTCACTGTACCCTGCCCTAGACGCGCTGGGTGTTAGGATCTAGGGGAAAGACGGTTTATATATTGGAACGCATGCCCCTGCGACCGCTTGTGAGAAACGCTGGAACGATGTAGCCGCGTAGCGGTGAGATGGTGGAACTAGCAGGACCGCCACATAACTTTCGTGGCGGCGCCCCGTAACGGCTGCCGGTGGCAAAACTTGGATTGGCGCATGGCGGTTAAGTCAAACCGGCACAAACACGAAAGAGCTAGGCTTGAGCAAGCATCATCGATTGGACACCTGATTTAAATGGCGACCGGCATACTGCACTAGCAGACGAAAACCAATCCAAGTTTTGCCAAAACTCGCCGCAAGGGTGCGCCACAAGAGTTACTTCGGAGGCCTATAACATTACTTTTCTGATAAAATATGACAGATTCTGTAAAGCATGTTCCAATTTCCGGTCAGAAATCATGAACTTCTCACAGAAAATGTCAAATTTCGAAATAATATGACAGATTCTGTCGTATAAATGACATATTCTGACATTATTTCTCATTGAAAGTTGACGGAATATTATCAAATTTGACATTTTTTGTTAAAATCTGACGAATTCCAATAAGCGGATTTCCATCAGGGATGTACCATTAATTCATCTTTAAGTGTCAGAGTTGTAAAATTTAAGGGATGAGATGCAGTCAGATTTTTCACAAAATCGATTTTTTTCAAACTAAGCCATCAAAACTAGTCCTTAATCGACGGATTTTCATGTTTATTGAAAATTTATATTTTTTTTCAATACAGTAAACAAGCGATTTTTTAAATCGAAAGTCGGACGCCGCCATTTTCTTAATTAAAAAAAGCTTCGATTAAGGACTAGATTTATTATTAAACTGATCATATATTTTGGTTTTTTAATTTCAGATAATCCAGTAAAATTGTATGATGGTCACCGCAAAGCACTACATGCCAAAGGAGGTCCGACAAAGCTGGCCATATTTTTATAAATAATCAATATTTTTCTTTGAATATTTGTGTAAGTCACGTTGAAATATAACATAAAAAATCTGTGGAACCACTTTTGTAAAACAAACTTAATTACTATTAAAAAAAACAGTATTTGATTAATGCGCATACAGTACAGATAAAGCATAGTTTGTTGAAGCAAAAACTTTAGTTTTTTTATTCTCGTGTGTAATTTTTCAGAGTACAATTCGAATGTATACGACCAAACTTCAGTCTGCAGATATAATTCAATTCCTAAATCGCCAATTACATAGGTAATTATAACAAAAATCTTCCTCCTTATCGTTACACAATAATTTTCATATAAAATGTATATTATACCGAATTATTTTGACAGTTTATAATTCTGTTGTTTCGAAATCTTGGTCATTCGATATTTTGACCCCCACCCGTTTATAGCAAAAAGCCATATATCGAGACTACAAATTTCGAATGTGTAGATCGTAGGTCCGCTTCCACAACTCTCGGTTAACCGAGTTAACCGGAGGTTAGCCAGCTCAGCGTGGTTCTGATTGGTCCAGTCGCCCTTAAACTTCGATTAACTCGGTTAACCGAGATTTGTGGAACCGGACCTTAGAAACGCAAATCATGGAGACTAGATACCAGGAGACTAAATTCCCGTGCAAAGCCACTGAAAAAAGCGTCCCCGAAAATGGCTCCAACATAAATGGCGCTGGGGTGCCGCGGGCCCTTTGTATATAGTAATATATTGGTTGACGAGGTGAAAGAGATCGGATAAGTTTCTAACCTCACGACCAGGGGACTGGCATCTTTTAGAATTTTTGTTACGCAATGAATCCTCTTTTCGTAGTGTCCTACTCTGCCACTCACAGCGCTAGTTGTTCTCGAACAATTCGAGGCGCGCGTAGGGGCTATGTATATATAAACACACGGCACATATGATTCGAAGGATTTTCGTCCAATGGCCGGCGTGGTAACCACCAGTGGTCAGGCTGGCAGCTAGCCAGCCAAAGTGGAAGAAGAAGAAGAAGAAGACTTTCCATAGCTTCGAATGCGAGGATCGGCTAGTACGTTGAAAAACGCACCTTTTCAGGATTACGCGGGTACCCTGATGTACAACCGTGCACAACACACGGCATTAGCGCACAAGTATACGTAATTTCGGTAATTTCATCCAAACCACACCGCAGCTTAAATTCCGAACGTCAATATAGTCGTATTCAGTGTCAGGGTGATTAAGTACGCCGTGCGGGCCTCGCGCCTGCTCAATAAGAATATTGTCATTGACCTACTAGCGCCACGGGTCGAGGTAAAACCGAATAAAGCGGTCAAAAAGCGTAGCTTTTATTATATACGGTAAGGGATAGAAGGTGCCAGCCCCCTGCTCACGACAAACCGAGCGTGATAGCAAACGTCAAAATTTCGAGCCATCCAGGCTCGGTAATTTCCGCATGACCATTTGAAGAAAAACTCTTTTGAAAGCGAGAAAAGGTGAGTCTTTTGTTTAAGAATATACATTTTCCGACTGGAAATTTCGTCGCCCGTAGAGTAACTTATTCAATAATTGACGACAAAATAAATTTCCTCGTTCACCGAGAGTCTGGATAGAAATTGGTATTTTATTTCATTAGAAATGTTATGAATAATATACCGGATTCGATAGTTGAAAACTATCATCAGTATTTTATTCTTGAAATTTAATTTCAGTGTGCAATATGGTGAAAGTGTGCGTAGTACCAGGTTGCAAGACTGATCAGTACGAACACCGAACTCGGCGGTGCGCATTGGGATTACGGCAGCATGCGGTCTTTCGTACTCCTGACGTAAATATATTTTGGAAATAAATTGATGTTGAAGTTTTTGGTTAAGGATCTCTACGTGTATGGTTGAAAATTTTATTCGATTTTGTCGTGCCATAACAGGCTTTCTGAGCGGAAGCGAGCACTCAACTGCAATCTCGACACAATAGGCTAAATTCGAGTATTTTTTTTTCAAAACGCCGACATCTTCTCAATTTCGATTTGAAAAAAACTCCATAGCAATATAACGGCTTTCATACTGATTAAAAATCTTTTTACATATCTTTGTTTCAGATCATATTTACGGCTACAACCCGTACACTATGAGAACACTCTTTTTTCAAAGATATTTTCAACCGTTAAAAAATGTAAAAGAAACGTAAACAAACGTTTCAAAATTTATTTTCTGTTCTTCATGAGTGCTTGATTTGACATAAAAAATGAGACTGATTAGCGTATTTTAACCATCGAAAAATAAATAGCGAAAATCAACTATTTATCGTCTCGTTACACTGTAATAATCTCTCAATATTCACAGCATACTTGTTGCATGGAGGTGAAAAGATTATGTTAACGATTCTATAGACGGATATATGTTTTAAATAATTGAATAATTTTTTTGATTTAATGTGGTATAATTTACATTTTGTATGAAAATTATGGTGTAACGATGAGGAACATTTTTGTTGTTGTAATTACCTACGTAATGGGCGATTTAGAAATTGAATTATATCTGCAGACTTAAGTTTGGTCATACATAATAGATTTGTACTCTGAAAAATTACACACAAGAATAAAAAACTAAATTTTCTTATTTAACAATCTATGCTTTATCTGTACTGCATGCGTATTAATCAAATACTTTATCACTTTGTCTTAATTTTTTAACTCTGACACTTACTGAGGATGAACGAACAGTACAGCAGCTGTGAAGCATCTTCATCGGACCTATGTTTTGCGTATATCTATACATGTGGTCCGGAGCACTCCGGCGCCATCTATCTCGGATACCGGTTTGGGAACTAGTTGAAAGGCCGAGTGTAGCCTCCTGTACACGGTCTTACATACAGGTCTTGCAACTGAATCAAATATTGGTGGTGGGGGTGGTCGTCTTACTGTCGGCTCGTTAATTTCCTTGACCGCCGCTCGCATCGCTTCAATCAAATCATAGTCGAAACAGCGGAAGACGCATGTGGCAACACAACCTCACTTAATCGGCTACTATAAAGTTTTACATAACCGTTAATAAAAAAATCACGTGTTTTTTTATGACGGTGATATCGTGCGGATTTTTACATAATAATGACGACTAATTCGTGTGCGGTTCCAACGTGTGATACTGGACGTCAGTTAGTGAAGGAAAAACGTTCGGTGTTTCGGGTTCCGTCGAATATCGAACGTCGTCAAAAATGGATCACTGCAATTCCAGGAATTTCTCAGCTCATGCCTTCGCAATTCGTGTGTGAGAAACATTTTCTCCAACGATACATTCTAAGAAAGTGGGTAAAACATGACTTGAACGGTCGAGTTATCGCAGAGGTAAGTTGATTTTATCTTTTTTTATTTATGTCTATTTACTTGTCTAGCCGCTATGACAAGTTCGCAGCGCCGCTCTTGTGGCTATAAGCCAAAGCTTATTGCCGACATTAAGCGTACCACCCCCACCACCTTCGTTGCAAGACCTGTATGTAAGACCGTGCTCCTGTATCTAGTCTCCATGACGCACATCATGAAGAATAGAGGTAAGGAGCCCGAACGCGTATGCTAAAAGCACCCCAAACGTGGACCCTGAAAGTGACGAAAAGTTGTGGTTCGAAATTCAGCCACATCAAGCGCTAGTGCCGAGAGGGGAGGATGTGAAGTATGGCATCGGTGACGCTATGAAGTGAGCGTATATATAAACTGGAGAATTCTTGGTTATAATATTTATATATCATTCTTGGCTGTTCGTCTGTGAATGCGAAATTGTAATAAGGATTTTTTAATTGCAGTAAGAATCAGTGTTGTGGAGTGCAGTGAGTGATTGCCCCGCATTATATAAAAGCAGGTAAGAAAACGGTATTTTGAAACCATTTTCTGTATTATATTATAATTGTAATTCATCGGTTGATTAAATACATTTCTCGACCATGAAAGTGAGGTTAGAATTCGTATTATTGTCATAATATGTAATTACAAATTTTATTTTGGGTTCTTTTCTTGTTGCAGTGCACAATGGCGAAATACTGCTCGTACCCAGGGTGTCAAACTGGGCGAGACGCCAGCAGAGCAAAGTGCAAGCGCTTAGGAGTACGACAGTTGTCCGTCTTCAAGGTTCCAAAGGTAAATCGCCTGTTAAAATGTTTTCTTTTTGTTAAATGACGCATAGAGCGCGTAATTTGTTGACGAAATCTGAAGTAATTGCATGCCACTTATTGCCTATAGGAAAAAAAATTTGCTCAATGATTTAGCGTGTATATGAAATTTCAACCCGCTTTGTTTTTTTCCTGTATCTTGTAGAACATGGTACAACGATGGAGCAGAGCCATCGGGGAGTGTCTCTCCCACACTGACTTCGTGTGCGAGCTTCACTTTTCCAATGACTCAATAACAAAAGAAGACCGCATCAAAATGCCTGATGGTACGATCGAGGTAATTCCTCATCTTCGTCATACCCTCATCGCTGATGCTATGCCCATCGCAGTCCATAACAAGGTAAGGATTGTAATAATTATAGTAATATTTTGTGTGAAATGCATAAAAACATTCAGCGCTACAGGGGCATGACTTTCCGAATGAGTTTCTCCGCCACTTCTCAACTTTTTTTTTCTTTTTTCTCTATTCTTTTCCTGCTCCGCTTGACTTTTCTATAATACCCTCTTTTCATCGAATGAACTCAGCTAACCTGCAGCTGTGTTTGCTAATTGTTTGTAGCTCGGTTCAGCAGTATAATTTATCAAAAGTTCATCTTTTCCTTGCGGTCTTCAATTTTTATATGCGGAATATTCTTATCTGCTACCCCTCTTCAATTTCCTCTGTTGTCTTTACACTTTATTACTTGAGTCAATTCGTTGATATCGTACTTTGCTATCCCCTCGAACAATTGGACATAGATTGTCCATTATTACATTGAGATAAATATAATAATCAATTATTTTTTATTTCGACAGGAAAACGGTGGTCAACCGGAACAGAATGTTCCCTGCGACTAGTTAGCCGGACCTTCTCATGGATCCGTAGCTATTTGCAACGACGCTGTCGTACATCAAGTGCCTACGACCTGTCACGATTTTCTTACTCCGACGGAGGTAAGTGTTGTATTTATTGAAAATGAAGGGAAAATGTCTTTCAATTTTTTCATTAATTTAATTCTTCATTTTTCATTGATGATACTTTATCTCTCAATATAAAAATTCTTTCAATTTATAAATTCGGACATTTTTCTCGATTTCCGTGGGTTTCGTTTGAAAAAAAAAAGCAAAATTGTTCTATGAGCTACTTTAGGCTCTGACGTGATTTACGCTGGCACAATTTTCGGCCGCACGACTGTTCCGCTCAATGGGGTATATAAGCTCAATGGGGTTCCGCTCAATGGGGAGTTCCGCTCAATGGGGTATATAATAATTGCCTATGTATATAATTTAATTAACAAATGCACGATGACAGAATTAATCGACGAACGAATACATTTATTATTTTTTCCATCTGTCTTGCGTGCATAACTGCGCTTTGAATATTCTCTTCTATCGCTCTCTCTTTTCTCATTCCATCTCTATCGTATCCTATGCCGAGTACAGCAGCGTCAGCGGATATTTCCGTAACAATTTTCGCTGATTCCATAACCCGCGTTCACAGTACAACGTTCGGGCTCCTTACCTCTATTCTTCATGGTCGCGTTGCTGCGTCATGCAGCGTTCAATATGGTCGTGTTCGTTGGGTCTCATCTTTTTTATACGAACAAGTGCGCATGTGCATAATAATGCGCTGCGCGCAACTGCGCAATGAAACGTGCGCATCATGAAATGCGCATCTCTATGCGCATGCGCAATCAAAATGATGAGACCCAACGAACACGACCCATGGCTGCGCATGAAGTGACGTGTTGCGCCTGCGTGTACGTTGAGCGGCCATCTTCTCTATCGAGGACTCCTCGGCGAGGAGGCGAGGACTGCCGAGAACCGAGAGTACACCACGTGGCGTACACTAATCTATTATTTATGTGAAGTGAATACTCAGTGCATAGGACATTATAACGTATATGTATAGTGTAGTGCACATGCTCGTTCTTTACAATATTTTAATTTCATCTTGTTTACAAAGCAGCAGCAGCAGCGCGTGGAACACATATGTGGCATACATATATACTGTAACGTGCTACACGAAATAGCAATAATTGCAAGAAAAGAATGTATATTTCTTTTCATTTTCGTCAACATATAGTAATTATTTGCTTTCTCATTTACAGATGGAAAATCAGATGAAACACCTCAAGTGTCAAGTGACTAACCGCACTTTTATTACAGTGACCGAAAACCGAAAAAAAACGGTCAAGTGACTAACCTCACTTTCATTTGAATGACCAAAAACCGAAAAATAACGGTCAAGTGACTAACCTAAAAAAACAGTGTTCGGTCACTGTTCAATCATTTTTTTCGGTTCAAAAAGGGCAGAAAATGACCGTGACTGAAATAGGGTCATTTTGACCAATTTTTGGTATTTTTTTAGGTCTCTCAATCCACTAGGGTTTTGTCGTATATTTGTTTCATATTAGCGCAGCTTGTAATACTGAAAAGTAAGATTGATATGCTTTTGTTTAAATTATGAAAGGATATCATTTCAGTAATTTTTTTACTTGGAGGTGATCCATACTGTAAATGTTTTATTTTTATACGGTGACATGTACGATTAAACAGCCATAATGTGAATATTGCATACTGGATTTCCAAGAAAAATATTTCTTTAAGTCGCTACAAAAAGAAATAAAAGAATATCTAATTTACACCAAACCTCAAACCAACCAACAAACCAAACCGAATCTAAACCCCAGGCGGGGCAACAACCTCAATATTAGAAAACGACCTATTTTAATGATGGAAGGGACATGCGGCGTAAGTGCAATATTTACCCATGGCAAAGCTGAAAACAAACAAAATCCAATTAAATATTATAGGTAATACATTATAACGAAATGGGAGCGAGGGGTATTTATATTAAAGGATTCGCATATTTAACCTAAAAAACGTTTTTTTGTGCAAGCGTCATGTATTACATTTTTACTGTATCAAAGAAATCTCTAACAGCATTAAAATTAATGGCAATTATAATTAAATTCGGCATGTGGTTGCACACGCCGATCTCAATATTTGTCAATATTTTCGCTAATTTAAGAATTAATTGCATATACATAATATTACGGTTCAGATCTTACCTTTATTGGATGGTCTTTTTCTATTTTGATTTTATAAATACTTTTAGTACCGACATATCACTCAATGATGCGTAACAGCGTAAACAGCGTAAACTGTATGTAACTGACATATATGTAATGCTCACATATATAGTATCTGACAGTAACACGTGACTGTATGTATGTCACAAAACTGCTAAGCCGGTCCTCACGCACCTATCCTATCCGCCACCATCTATCCTATTCCGTACCCGGTGCTCGTATCGCTTGTGGATATATTTCGAACTACAAGATCTTTTATCACTTTCACGATTCACTTTTCGACGATTTCGCCATATGCGTTCGGGCTCCTTTGCTCTAGTCTCCGTGGGGAAATAGCTCTTCTGTCCTTTTCCCTCCTGAACGCAACGCATGCGCTGTTTGCCCTAACTTAATTTACCGTACTGTCGTGTAAATTGCATAATATACGAAACCAATAAAAAAATGTGTTGATTAAAAAAAAAGATGACTACTTTTATGTTAAAAAAACTGAAAACTTTTTGAATACATTAATTCATACCATCCTTCCATTCATTTCCATTCCTTCATTCAGTTTACATCCTTTTTTCTCCAATGTCTCACAATACATCGTTCGTCGAAATGTTTTTCGCACACGTATTGAGCTCTTTCAGTCCCGGAATAGCATCGAGCCATTTTTTGTATCATTCGAAGTTTCTGGGCACGCGAAACACGGAGCATTTCTGCTTATAATTTTTCTACCCCGTTTTACATTTGCGAACCGCGCAACCCTTAGCCATTTCGCATTTTTTCGCACACTACCAAAAAAATTCACACTTATACGTCAAAACACGATAAAAAATGTGTCACGGTAAATCGCGTAGAACCGTCTGGTATATGGTCGCAAATAAAGGTTATTTCGACAATCGCGCCACAAAAACATACGCAAACACCATGGGCCTATTCGCCGGTAAGAGCTCAATTTTTCAATCATCTCATGTAATCCATCAAAATCAATTTTTTTAATAACCCTGCTGTTTGTCACAGTTATTAAATTATGACAAATTGATAAATATCTTTTTTTAACAAATGATCAACAATGCCAGTTTAGTTATTGCACTCAAATTGTGACAAATTGGAGTTCTCGATGATACACTCAAATTTGCCTTTTCGGAGCAAAATAAATGTTTACCTGCAAGTATGGATAGAAATATATAAAATAGTCTTTTTATGATTGGAATCCAAGGTTTTTTTGCGAACTTAAACCTTATGATTCAGTGACGTTTATAATTGATACGAGAAATAGTGAGTTCGGATAGTCCTACGAAAACGAGACGTTCAACTAGGTCAGTTGGAAATGAACAACGAAAAAAAATCGCATGTTCAAAGTCGCCTCAGTATGTGAGTTATCAAAAAATCGCTGAACAATCGCTGATAGTCCCAATCAAGGTATGCCAATCGATGCGTAAATAGAGTGCGTAGAACGCCAGTGAATGTACTTTGGAATGTTATTTAATTCGACATATCAAGAATAGTTTTGTTACGCACACGCGATAAAAACCAGGAGCGGAAACAAAAACTCACCTATTGCTGCATTTTCAGGGGCTTTCGCTTTGTCGGCATATTATCGTAACATGACTAACTGTTGTTACGAACTCGTTGCAAATGCGAGCGCAGAGGAAAATAATAGTTCGCCGTATTTGCTTTTTGCAAGAGAATGAAAAATAGAAATACAAAACGAGGTACACTGTTGTAAAGTCCTCGGTGGGATCAAAGTGTACGGACTGGCATGAAAAAATAACACCCCGGCAAGAACAGCCGAGAACACATAGTTAGTGGTTCGAGCAGGTGTATAGAATTTCGTTATTGCGATAATTCGCCGCCAGATGTTACGTTCCGCGATACGTCAGGGTCAGTTGGAATTTTAATGTCGATGATTGGTCGATATAATGATGCCACAGGCCAATTGCGGGTCTTGAAATTGTCAATACGCGTCACGGCCACGGTCTTACATACAGGTCTTACACGAAGCTAAATTTTCGTGGTGGGGGTAGGCACGCTATCGGCTTCACTTTTCGATTCACTAGGCGCCGCTACGCGTCGCTACTAGCAAGGGGTAGTGTTTCCCCCTTGCCTATTGCCGACAGCTCAATAAACTTAGCCGGCGACTATGAAAATATCGAATTCTTTCCCATGCCAATCGATTGTTATTCGTTTGTTAGTGATTGTTAGTCGATTTTTATCGTTTGTTAGAGCTTAATTTTCTTCTTTCTTATTCCATATGTCTTGCATTTGCTGTGACATGGCCCAACTTACATACTTACATTTTGCGTTACAAGTTTTCCATGTTTTGTATACATTTTGCCTTACATAAATAATCATAATATATAACAATAATCATAAAGCTAACGCCTATTGCGTTTCCTTAGGGATACTCGGTCGTTGTTGGCGTGCTTACAGCTACTAGTTTAGAGTCTTTTAATAAACTAATTCCGCGTAGTCCTGAGCCCGCTTCGTCGAGGTCCCTGAATGCCAGAGTATATTCCGCCAGTTCCTTGACTATTTTTCCCTTTAACATTTCTATCCACCATCCCCTTAGACGTTCCCCCACTCTACTCCTTCTCCATTTGTCGACCCCTGCTACCCACTTATCGTTAATATTGTCTCCACGCCTCTCCACACCTCCAGATGTGTTCCAGCGTCTCCTCTTCCTTTCCACATACTCTGCAGTTCCAGTTGTTATAACCTTTCTTTCCTGACCTCTCCAGGTTCCCGCATCGCAATCTTTCCCATTCCTCTTTAATGACCCCCCTAATATCTTTTTCCTCCCAAAAATCCTCTCTTCCCAGTTTCTCTTTGATCCCCTTAAAATAGCTGCAGAATGTGGATCTACCAATGCCCCCCCCCCCAATCCTTTTGTATGTCCTGGTCCCTTTTTATGTTTATTCCTTCTATAAACATATCCTTGATCGCCCTTTTATTCCCATTATTCCTTATTAACTCAAGGACTTTCCCATCTCCAACTTCCTCCATCGCTGTTCTGAACTCATTTCCCCATTTCGACGCGTTTCCATTCCAGATGTTCCTGAGCTCTTCCATTAGGCAAATTTTCGGCCATCTGTCTTCTTCCATTTCCACAATGTTTAGTAGGTAGCTACTCGCCCTCCTCTTTGCTTCAACCTCGATACTTCTCTTGTCCGCTTCCATTTTCCAGAGATAGCTTGGTGTATTCCTCGCTAAGTCCAATGCCATTTTTACAAACCTCCCTTGCATTTTATCCACCTCTTCCCTTCTCCTCCATCCCCACACTTCCACCCCATATAGCACCCCTGCCTTTACCAAAGAGTCCATCAGCTGTAATCTGAACTTCAGATCGTCCACTCTCGCTCGCTTTATCAACCCCCAGACCGCATTTGCTGCCTTCCTAGCCTTCGCTGTCACTATTTGCCGATGCCTTTTCATTGCGTTATTCGCAGAGAACCAGAATCCCAAGTATTTAAATTCTCTCACGACCTCCAGTGTTTTCCCCCTAAATTCCCATTTTTTTCCCTTCTTCGGTCTTCCCCCCCCCCCTTTAAAAATAATAACCTTAGTTTTCTCCGTGTTTACCGCCCTTTTCATCCTCGCCTCAAATTTTTCCAGCCGCCTCAACATATCCCTTAACGCTTCGGCATTGTCTGCTACTAGAGCAATGTCATCCGCATATTTGAGAGCGTAGAATTTTTTCCCACCCATCAGCGTTCCTCCTAAACCATTCTTTTCCCATTCCTCATCAATGTCGTCTAGGACCAACCCGAAGAGGGTCGGGCTGAGGGGGCATCCCTGTCTCACCCCCTTTTTTGTTTCGAATTTACCCGTTCTTCCATTACTTGTGATGACTTCGTTTGTAGTACTTTCGTAGATTCCTCGTATCAACTTAAACATCCTTCCGGTAATACCTTTCTTCCAGAGTTTCCCAAACATGAGGTTCCTATTAATTTTATCAAATGCCGCTTTAAAATCGACGAACGCAACATACAGTTTCCCACCCTTCCAAGAAGACCTGATCCCGCGTACCCCTTTTTCCCTAAAACCCGCCTGACTCTCCCTTACGATCCTATTATCCTCTACGCATCTGTTAATTATCCTAATCATTAGGCTTTTCAGGATTTTATAGCCAACATTTAGTAATGATATGCCTCTATAATTGGTTACATCCTCCTCGTCCCCCGCCTTATGTAACGGAAAAATTAACGCTACTTCCCACCCCCCTGGTAACTTTCCTTCTCTCCAGATTCCATTTAATATGTTCCTTAACTCTTTCTTTGCCTCTGTCGATAAACCCCTTATGAATTCCCCTGTGGTCCCATCTTCCCCTGCCGCCTTCCCTCTCTTCAATTTCCTCAGCACTTTCTATAGTTCCTCCCTACTGAATTCCCTGTTCCAGGGCCCCCTCTCTCCACCTTCCTCTTCTACGAATTCGCATTCCCGTACTGATTTTACATCATACAACAGCACCAGTACTGGCCTGTGTTGGGACTCTTTCCCCATAAGTTTTTTGAAATGTGCCTCCCAATCTTCCTTGTTAATATTTTCTCCTGCGGCACTTTTCCTTCCTCTGAACTTCTTTATTGCCCTCCACCAGTCAGTCATTGTTTTACTGCCCTGAATCTTCCCCCATCTTTCTTCTAACCATTCTTTCTTTTTCCTCCCCTTTAGATCCTTCCACTCTTTCCTTTCTACACATTAAGCTTCCTCTTCGTTTCCGGATTTCTTGTGTTAAGAATTTTTTTGAGTGCTCGTTGAACGTTCTTCTTTTGTTGCACTCCTTCTTGCCCTAGCCAGCTCCTCTCCCCGCCCCGTTTATTCCTCTTTTTTACCATTCCCATGGCCTCCGCTCCCTTCTAGATCGCCTCCCTCATTTTCTCCCACCTCTGATGGGTAGAGTCATTCCTAATGCCCTCCAGTCTTACTTTGTCGACTTCCTCCACACACTCCTCAGATGCTTCATCAATCCAGGTTAGCCTGTCTTCCGTTTTCTCCCCCTTTCCTTTTTGCGCTTCCCCTTTATTTCTTGTCCTTATCACATTTGACCCCATAATCGTGAACCCAACCGGAAAATGGTCCGATTCAGCTCTTGGTATGACTTTCAGCTCTCTTACCAAGTCCTCTTCTTCATCTTCCACCCAGATGACTAGGTCAATGACCAATCCTATCCCTACCGCCCCATTCCCAACAAAGGTGACCTCCCCATCTCATCACCTCTCTTCCTCCCGTTTAAGATCGTCAGGTCTAAGCCTTCGCACAGCCTCAGCAAGCTTTTCCCCTTCGCATTCAGTACCTCGTCTCTTGAATTCCTCTCCCACAATGGCCCCCCTGATATCTCGCAGACCACGATTCCCCCTCCCGCTCTATTCTGGCATTCAGGTCTCCCGCGATGATAATCCCAGCTCCCTTCTCGATCCCCTCCTCAACCTTCGTCCTTAGTGGTCCCTCGAGGTTTTTTACCCCCCCCCCCCTAAAAATTGTTTTATTCACCCGTCTTATTACCGGCTTTGCCCCCAGCTTTTCCCACAAGAAATCGCCTACTTCACTGATGATTTCCCTCTCGTTTCCTTTTGCATTCATTCCCCCTATCTTAACATTTTTCTTCCTGGCCCTTCTTCCAGATGCTCCTGGTCCCATTCCCCTCTTTCCATTGGTCGCGGCCGATGTGTATGCCGCCGCACTCGATGGTCGTCAGCCAACGTCCTGTCGTCACGCCCCGCAGCTGCGCGGCCGTGGCCCGAATTTTTCGAACCCCCTCCTATCCGTCTTCCCTCCGTGATCTGCGTTCCTCCTGCTTCCGCCGTGCAGATTCCAGCATCTCTCGTCCTTTTCCATTTCCGATGGTCGGCTCGATCCCGCTGTCCTCCCCCTCTTTCCTCTTGCCACCTCTGTCCAATCGTGGTCAGCTGTAGCAGGTCTTTCTTTCTCTACCCACGCTTCGTTGTTGTTTTGGTCGCTTCCCATGGTGATTGTTGCGACTTCCGGTCCCATCGGTTCCCATCCTCCCGTGCTGCGGCTTCGCGATCGCACACAGCCATTTTTTCACGTGCTTTCGTCTTCCAGAAATGTATCTTTCTCACCAGGGCTTCCCTCTCCTCCCTCCATACAATAGTATCCCTGTCGAGCTTGTACTTCCATGAATTTGCCTCTCCCAACAACTCCTTTATAATTCTGTCCATATCCTCGCAACGACAGGGCAGCAGCGTCTTTTCCTTTTCAGTTTTTAACTCTTCTTTTATTTTATCCAGACCGCTGTTTAACACTTTTTTTAAAATACCCACAGTTTTTTCCAGTTTTTCCTCCCAATTTGTACGTTCTTCCTTACTCACATTGTCACAACCATTGGCCGCATTAATCTCCTTGTGACATTCGACTGTGTCGACGTCACGGTCTTACATACAGGTCTGACAACGGCGGTAGTGGGGGTAGGCACCTTTAGATGTTTTGCTTTTTATTCTGATTTCTGCCGCTTGGTGCGTGACGGCAAGGGGAAGTAGTGGTGCGACGAAGAGAGAAATAGCTCTTGTGTCCTTTTCCCTCCTGACCGCAACGCATGCGCCGTTGGCTGCGTGACGTAAACACCTTTGGCCCATTCGCCGGTAAGAGGTAAGGGAGAAACTACTTCCCCTCGCTAGTAGCGACGCGTAGCGGCGCCTAGTGAATCGAAAATTAAAACATATAAGAGTGCCTACCCCTACCACGAAAATTTAGCTTCGTTGCAAGACCTGTATGTAAGACCGTGGTCGACGTCGGTTTGCTCGTTATATCCCTCCTCGTCTCGTTGTTTGTCAGCTTAATTTGACTTTATCGTTAAAAAACTACATTCCCGTAGCACGCTGCAAGCCACGTGAAGTTGGCTGCAAGACACGTGAAATTGGCTGCAAGCCACGTGCAGTTGGCAGCATTGCCACGACGGCTGAGCAGGGCTTTGTACATGTAGCTCCTCAATTTCAGCAAACGACTAACAAAGGATTGGTTACGAAGAAAAGTTCGAAATCATTAGAAAAACATTTTCCTGCAGCTGACTTTAACATGAAATTTGTTTTTCGTATTATTAAATAAATAAAATCTAACAAACGCTGGATTTTGTCTAACAAACACTAACAAACGACTAACAATCGAGTAGGATTGAAATAATCAGCATTTTGCTGAAATTGAGGAGGTACATGTACAAAGCCGTGCTCAGCCGTCGTGGCAATGCTGCCAACTTCACGTGGCTTGCAGCCAACTTTATGTGGCTTGCAGCGTGCTGTGAGAATGAAACGTTTTTTAACGATAAAGTCAAAATGAAGCTCTAACAAACGATAGAAATCGACTAACAATTACTAACAAACGATTGATACGAAAAAAAGTTCGAAATCATTAGAAAAGCATTTTCCTGAGGCTAATTTTGACATGAAATTTTTTTTCGTATTTTTAAATAAATAAAGTCTAACAAACGCTGGATTTTGTCTAACAAACACTAACAAACGACTAACAATAGAGAAGGATTGAAATGATCAGCACTTTGCTAAAATTGAGGAGTTTCATGTACAAACCCCCGCTCAGCATCGTGGCAATGCGGCCAACTTCACGTGCCTTGCAGCGTGCTATGGGAGTCAAAAGTTTTTTAACGATGAAGTCAAAATGAAGCTCTAACAAACGATAGAAATCGACTAACAATCACTAACAAACGACTAACAAACGATTGGTGATGAAAAAAAGTTCGCAATCATTAGAAAAGATTTTCCTGCGGTTAACTTTGACATGAAATTTGTTTTTCGTATTATTAAATAAATAACGTCTAACAAATGCTGGATTTTGTCTAACAAACACTAATAAACGACTAACAATCGAGTAGGATTGAAATAATCAGCATTTTGCTGAAATTGAGGAGTTTTATGTACAAAGCCCTGCTCAGCCGTTGTGGCTTGCAGCCAACTTCACGTGGTTTGCAGCGTGCTATGGGAGTGAAATGTTTTTTAACGATAACGTCGAAATGAAGGTCTAACAAACGACTAACAATCGATTGGCATGGGAAAGAATTCGATATTTTCATAGTCGCCGGCTAAGTTTATTGAGCTGTCGGCAATAGGCAAGGGGGAAACACTACCCCTTGCTAGTAGCGACGCGTAGCGGCGCCTAGTGAATCGAAAAGTGAAGCCGATAGCGTGCCTACCCCCACCACGAAAATTTAGCTTCGTGTAAGACCTGTATGTAAGACCGTGGCCGTGACGCGTATTGACAATTTCAAGACCCGCAATTGGCCTGTGGCATCATTATATCGACCAATCATCGACATTAAAATTCCAACTGACCCTGACGTATCGCGGAACGTAACATCTGGCGGCGAATTATCGCAATAACGAAATTCTATACACCTGCTCGAACCACTAACTATGTGTTCTCGGCTGTTCTTGCCGGGGTGTTATTTTTTCATGCCAGTCCGTACACTTTGATCCCACCGAGGACTTTACAACAGTGTACCTCGTTTTGTATTTCTATTTTTCATTCTCTTGCAAAAAGCAAATACGGCGAACTATTATTTTCCTCTGCGCTCGCATTTGCAACGAGTTCGTAACAACAGTTAGTCATGTTACGATAATATGCCGACAAAGCGAAAGCCCCTGAAAATGCAGCAATAGGTGAGTTTTTGTTTCCGCTCCTGGTTTTTATCGCGTGTGCGTAACAAAACTATTCTTGATATGTCGAATTAAATAACATTCCAAAGTACATTCACTGGCGTTCTACGCACTCTATTTACGCATCGATTGGCATACCTTGATTGGGACTATCAGCGATTGTTCAGCGATTTTTTGATAACTCACATACTGAGGCGACTTTGAACATGCGATTTTTTTTCGTTGTTCATTTCCAACTGACCTAGTTGAACGTCTCGTTTTCGTAGGACTATCCGAACTCACTATTTCTCGTATCAATTATAAACGTCACTGAATCATAAGGTTTAAGTTCGCAAAAAAACCTTGGATTCCAATCATAAAAAGACTATTTTATATATTTCTATCCATACTTGCAGGTAAACATTTATTTTGCTCCGAAAAGGCAAATTTGAGTGTATCATCGAGAACTCCAATTTGTCACAATTTGAGTGCAATAACTAAACTGGCATTGTTGATCATTTGTTAAAAAAAGATATTTATCAATTTGTCATAATTTAATAACTGTGACAAACAGCAGGGTTATTAAAAAAATTGATTTTGATGGATTACATGAGATGATTGAAAAATCGTTTGGACATTTATTTGTGTTTACATTCAAAAAGTTGTGCACTAAATTTTATTTAGTAAATATAAAAAATTAAAGAAGTTATAAACAATCTCGTAGGGGAACTTTAAACATAAGGAGCTTGAACAGTGTGCTTGATTTTGGCCATCCGGTTGATCAGAAACAAAAAAAAACAAATTTTTCTTTAAATTGTCTAAATTGGCTGAGACTGAGTTTTTTTGCGTTTTCGTGTTTGAATGATAAAAATTTTTTTTTAAAAAAACGTCTATCAAGACAACCACTATTACAGTGAATAAGTTTACGAAATTCCGAGTCAGCCTGTTCATTGGATGCCGAGAAACCGTGTACACCATTTTGAAAAACATAGTTCATAGTAAACACGTTAAAAGTTTTACTAGTAGTTCTATCCTTGTAATTGTAAGATTATCTTGAATCTGCGATTCATGTACCATATGTTGGATCTGCCGCTGTAATTTGAGTTCCCTCAGATGACGAACAAGTATTGTATTATATTGTTTCCTCTTGTACAACGCTTTGGGCTTTTTACATACCCCTTGCCAGTCTATACATTGCATGCTTATATCTATGTCCTTAATCATATTCTTAATTCTTATTCATCTGCTACCTCACAAATCTCCAGTGACTGCCAGTCTGTCTTGAGACTGATCCCCGCGGTCTCAGTTCTTCCCTTGCTATCTTTTTGAACTCTTTGGTATAATAACAGATTTCCTTTACTATCCCTCCTTTCAACGTCTCAATCCACCAGTATTCGAGGCTATCTCCTTTTCTTCCCTTCCTTCACTTATCCACCCCTTCTACTCACTTCCGCCTGATATTTCTTCTTGCTTTTTCGCATTTCCAGATATGCTCCATCATGTCCTCCTCCTTCTTGCATACCCTGTACATCCATTTCTCGAACCCTTTTTTCCCTGCTTTTCTGAAATTTCCACACCTCAGCCTTGCTCATTCCTCTTTGATTGCTCCTGCCAGCCCTTCCTATTTCCAATATCCCTCCTTTGCCATGTTCTCCTTTATCTCCTTATATATTTTGTTATATGGATGACAAACAAGTTTTTTTTCTTTTCCAGTAGCGTAACCTCATAAGCTACTCATTTTCTCTATCATGTACTATGCAAGATAAATTCTGCCTCTACAAACTAGTTGCAATAGCCACATTGTTCAATATTAGGTTTTTTCATATCTAGAATATTTTACATTTTATCGCTAGTGTGAACTGTTCAATCACTGAATTCTTTATCTTGTACACCTTTGTCCCTGCAAAATTCTTACTCAACCCACAAAATAGCATATATTCAAGATTGGGAAAGAAATTGTCAGCTTGGGTTTAAAGTTCAGTTCCAATAGGTAGCACAGCACAAGGCTCGTTATGCTCTTGAAAGGTGTAATAGCCATCCAAAGGTCATACACCGTTTTTTGTTCTCATACATTTTCATTTGCATCGAGATATATTTGTGAGAATGCAAGTTTATAAGTAGATTATGGTGAGTCACCAAACATGAAAATCAGATTCCATTGTGTTAAAGAAATTACCTGGTTAGAACTGAATAAGATATCAGTTTGAAGTGTAGAGTGCATATACTTCATTGAATTCTACATTGTGCGCTACTGCTTCTCTAAATATTGAGTAGGGTATCATTGATAAAAACATTTATTCCTATATTAAGATTGAAAAAAATAAATTTTAGTTTTCATTAGCAACAAATAATGGCGTCGCGAATCCTAATACACAGTGTTTGAAATTTTTGAACAGTTGCATCAATAGCTCGTAAACAATTGATAATTTTATGATTTTTATGATATAATATAATTTGTGTTGTCTGTATACAGCAGAAAAATCTTTGACATAAAAAAATAAAATTTCTCATCGTGCCCTTTCATAACAGCTTGTTATCGTTAATTTACAGATCGAAGGGAGAGAAGTAAGGATCGCCATTTTTGTAACTGCGCACAAGGGCAAACTCAAGAGTAGACGAAATGGGGTTCTTAACATCAATGAAACAGTCCGCTGTGTTTCATTTAATGTTTGCCATAACTTTCTTCACTTCGGGATTGATAATAAATATGTTCCAGTGCATACTGTATCTGGCACTTAGACCCTTCTCAAAGTACCTCTATCGCAAGATCAATTATTACCTGTGTTACTCTTTTTACAGTCGTAAGTATCATTTATTTATTCAATTGTACACTATACACCAAGAGTCGCATACAGACGCACTGACTAAAATCAGTTGAGACTACTCGCTAATAATATTACGAATAATTGTAGAAAAGTATTCAAATACAAATGATGCAATAGAAAATATAAAAAAAATGCTTCAAGTTATCATAGTCCTTTTGGACTAATTACCGCTACATCTTTCATTGCACGGTACAAAATATTTTCTTTCAATAACAAATTTTTCCATTTTGTAATAGACTTGAACAAACATTGCGAATGTGATTGTTCAATTTTGAAATTACAGAGTTAGTGTTCATGGCCGAATGGTGGTCTGGCACAGACGTTGTAGTCTATGCGCACAAAGATGAATTTGACAAATACTATGGCTATGAGCACGGCTATCTTTTAATGAATCACAGCTACGAGATCGATTGGTTGATGGGATGGATATTTTGCGACCGAATAAGAATGTTAGGTGTAAGCCAGCCATTATCGTCTACCCAACGTATTTCATTTTTTTGTCAAATGCCGATCAATACTTCATTGTCGAGTTGAAATGTGTCCATGAAATTTCAGAACTGCAAAGCATACGCAAAGAAATCCATAAAATACATCCCGACTCTCGGCTGGGCGTGGAAATTTGCCGAGAGTGTATTCCTTGAGAGAAGTTGGGACAAGGACAAGGAAATAATCGGCGAACAGATTCGAGAATTGGCCGACTATCCCGACACTATGTGGGTTAGTAGAGGAATATTTTATTTCAAAAAATTAAGGATGTGTGAAAATCTTACGGATATCTAAATGGTAAAAAAAAATGGTAACACCGTCAATTACCCGTAGCTTTGCATGCGTTCTAATACATAAAAATAATGTATATACATTGATATGCATTGAGCGGAAGACCAATATTTCTAATACTTTGATGTTAGATACTTGAATTAAAGTCTGTGCACCAGATCCAGAAGAATATAAGGCAAATGCGGTATAGTGTAGCTTAGGAGGCATACACAAATTACATAACGCCAAATTCCCCAATTTTCGACCCCCCCCCCCGCCTCTAATCCGTTACGTAACGAGTGCTTAAATGGCGACGATTTGAACATTTTTTTCTATTTTCAAGCACCTTTTTTTATTCAAGCAGTTCTGAAAAATAGTAATTATCAAACCTTATACAATCACTTCGTTGTAGTTATAGTCACTGCGATTGCAAAAATTCCAACACAAGAAAAACGAATATCGGATGATAAGTTTTTGAGTATTCGCTGGAACAAGGTCGAAAAAAGTTGTATCGAGAAAAATGCGTTCAAACTTTTTGGTCCGTTTTTCTTGATATAAAGGTATGTTTTTTCTAGAATATTGATATTTACATTGAAGTATATAGTCTCTGGCAATATGAAGGTTCTTCAACTTCAAATATTTCACAAAATAATAAGATTGCACTTGATCTATTGTGAATTATGCCACACCTGTAAGGACTGAGGGTCCTAACCGGTCACACCACCTGTTCCCACTAAAGTGACTGTAACTTAATCAACTTCCGGATTTTTTACTAAAAATGTTGCCAACATATTTTAAAATATATGTACTTGCAAAGATTATAAAAAACAAAAAAAAATATTCAAATTTTTGCACAGCGGCTTTCCCCCTTAACTGACACATAGTATGGAAAGCTGTCAACGTACTGCAGTAAAAATGTGCGCGAGTTTTAAATTAAAAACTTGAACATGCAGAAATTTTGCTATTTCTGGCAGTTCTAAAATCGTGATGTAACTTTGGCCTCCCCCTCCTCCCACGTACGTAGGATGGTAACGCCTGGCCGGAACCCCTCCCTCTCTCCAAATTACGTTACGTAATTGGCGTAAACCCCCTTAAGACGGCTGTGGACGCAACGGAAGTTAGGTTAGATCAGTGAAGTGCGGGTGGGGAGTGATAGGAAAGAATTTAATTGGGAAGGGGTATACATACAAACCCGAAAGGGTATATGTTGGAACTCGGGGATTAATTCAGACCTCAATACTACAAAATGTTTTAGATTTTTTGTGTCGATAATTGCTACGAGGCATAACTTTTTTGGAAATTTCTACAGTTATTCGCTACATAATGGCAGTGCAACTAATTATACCGTCCGGAGTTGCTGTTCACTGCCTCGTTCGGTTTGACTATACATACTTATCAAACACTCAATCGTAACACTTTTTACTAGAAATTTGTGGCTTGGTATAATGCCATGTACGACTGATTTTACTTTACATCTGGGACATATATTTGAGAATTCCAAATTTCGGCTACATTTGCCTATGAATGTATCTCGCATATAACCGAGAGTTTGTTGAGTTTCCAGGCTGAAATTACAATGGCGTTTTTTGCCAAGTCCAAAAAACAACCTGGCATTCAATATTTTTTGCTTGCAGCTATTACTATATGCGGAGGGAACACGGTTTACGGCGGAAAAGCACGAGGCTAGTCAAGAATTTGCGAAGAAAAAAGGTTTGCCATTGCTAAAGCACCATTTGACCCCACGCACAAAGGGCTTTACAGCTAGTATACCGCACATGAGAGGCAAGGTTGAAGCCATATACGACATACAGATCGCTTTCAAGCCAAACGATCCCGTGAAGCCAACCATGACAAATCTACTGTACGGAAAGAAAGTCGAGGCGCACATGTATTTTCAACGAATTCCACTTTCCGACGTGCCGGATGGTGAGGAAGCTGCGGCTGCATGGTTGCACAAGATGTATCAGCAAAAGGTACGGGGCAAAATGCCGTGCTTCTCTACAGTACGGATCAATCAATCAATATGCTATGTCGTTCCGATACCTCATCATTTATATTTATCTGCTGTAACATTATTATTTATTTATTTGCTATTAATTTTTATTTATCTGCTAGAAATTTGGCGGCAAATGTCAAACATCAATTAAACATTCGATTCTGTAGCTTGTTAGGCGTGCACATGATTTATTGTGTTGAAGTATGCATCGTTGCAATTGGAGAACATTTTTTTGGCAGACTTACAAGGAAATGTCGCGAGGTCGGACTCTCCGATTTCGGTGAAATTCGGCATGTTTGTAGAACGGGTAAAAATAGGCGACACGTATTTTTTCATATCTGCGGAACCCGATTTTTAAGGGGTGAAACGCACCCTCGAAAATAGCGATGTTTTTCGTTTGAAATTTGTTGTCATCTGCAGCGTTCTCATCTAGAATGTACAGTACACGGAAAAATAGACGTTGTTGCAATTTGAAATTTTTTCATATCTCGTACACGTTATCGACGAAAAACTCCTCTATTTTCGCTGTTTCACTCACTCGGAAAGTTCTTGCTAAATACCATTGTTATGAATTATTTTCGATTTCAAAATTAAACAAGAAAGGAGAAAAACACTGTACTGTGAAAAACGGATAAGCAAGCAAAACTGTTTTTTTCTTTGAATGAAAAGCCATAGAAAACAGTCTCAAAATCGTCCGGGAAAAATACATTGTTTATTTATTGAAGTCTCAGTTAATTCCTGAATTTCAACGTATACCCTTACGGGTTTTTACATATTACCCTTTTGAGAGGGAATTATACCTCATCGCGGTCGGTACGGTAGAACAATTATAGATTCCCAAAAATCTCGAAAACGGCTCTTCAGATCCCGTCGAAACTTTGCCAAACGACGTCAAATAGATAGACGAACAACTGTCTTCCCCTCAAATTTTCTGAATTTGAGGAAAAAATGTAGATTGGCTTATCATAAGCCAATCTAGTTTTTTTTTCTCAAATTCCGGAGCCGAACTCCGACCGCTCATCCACCAGTGTCGGTCTGAAAGAAATATAATTGAGCTAATTAATTATTCCATTAATCCGTACTCAATTGCTTCCCTTTTTTTCTCGAATCCGTTTTAATGGTTCGATGTAATAATGTCCACTCTTGTCTTTCATGCACGCTTATGCAACTTTCATTCGAAAATATTGTAGGGAAAAAGGGTTTTCTTTAAAATAACAAATGTTTTAAACCAGTACAGTAGAACCTCGATTATCCGATAATATACAACAGAAATTGAAATAAATACACAATCTATATTAAAGTCAAATATATGTGTGCGTATATAACCTCTTTCAAACATCGAAAGATCGTGGTTTTTCCAACATCATAAAAAAAGTACTAGAGCTGCGCTATGTTCGCCATTCTCTAGCTTCGCATGAATTCCCGGTTTTTTCTTCTACGAAACAACATAATGTTTACCCTTAGAAATCGAAAGACTCGGACTTGAAATCCTGATACATACGAATCACGCGAAATAAACGGCATGTTAACAATTTGCAACAATTCACATTTATTGGTGCGCGCAGCAAGGGACAAATTAAAATTGTCGGTAGAAGCCAGTGTGCAATCGAATTAACACTGGAAGACGAAAAATGTGCTGGCAAGACCGCAGCACATATTTCGCTATACAATGTATATTTCTTGCCGACGTTCGGATAATTGAGCGTTCGGGTAAACCAAATCGTGGTGCGGATAATTGACGGTGCGGATTATTGAGGTTCGAATAATCGAGGTCCTACCGTGTATTGCTTATCATTTTGTAGTGATCGATATTTGTCTGCCCATTGAAAATGCACAAAACGATAACGACCATTCAAACGATTCTTTCATCTTCCGTAGGATCGAATGGCCGACAGTTTTATGAAAACGGGCGATTTCTTCAAAGAGAGCGGTGTACAGAAGACCGACACATTTAAGCTCCAGAGACGGTGTTATTCTCTAATAAATACGATATTTTGGGCCTTCGTCGTCCTCGTGCCGATGCTCTATTATATCGTTAAACTGTTTCTGTCTGGCTCGACGGTATATGTTTCGATCGGAGTGAGCATTATACTTTTATGTGAGTACAATTTTTGTTCGTTTCGTCGATGTTTCCGTCTTTTTACAAATCATATCGAACCTACGCAGCACGTACTTGAACGAAACGATCGAGACCCAAACAAGTATATCATCAAATATTTCTTTGCCATCCTTCGATTCACGAATATTTGCTAGACGGATTTTCAATAGTTGCTAGTAATTTGAGTAACGAGTTAGTGGTCATTATGCGGAACCATTTTTTTAAATTGCGCTTCTTACAGTTTTCCTGATGATGCACAAAACTATTGGCATGTCCGAGATAAGCAAGAGCTCATCATACGGATCTGCCGATATCAAGAAGGACAAGTAAATGGCAAACTTCACGAAATCACGTGACGAGAAAGGACAGAAGTCGTACAAGAAGAACACATATGCGAGAGTGCGTGAATGAGTGACTAAGTAAGAGAGAGGGAGACAGAGCGAGAGAAAGAGAATGAGAAAGAAAGAGAGAAGAGGGAGAAAACCACACACAAAACATGACTTTCGTTTCAGCGCGAATGATACGACTTCGAATATTTTCTGTATCTAGATTAGTCAAATTGGGACGAGTGTATCGATGGACCTAACGGATCGTCAGCGGGCGATAATTCCAGCAAAATTACGAGCACAATCTTTTTCATTCGAAAAATACCTTCAACGCATAGTTTTATTATATTCGAGACAACTGAATATTCGTATTGAAAGGAAAATGTTGAAAGGTCCTTTCGAAGTAATAATTCGATGGTTCGGCAGTTCCAGTTCTCGCGCATTCATCGGTGTTCTCGTTCCTTATTAATATAGGGATTCGGTATTACGGTATAAGATTTATAACAAAGGTTTTTCCTTTTTCTTGTTTTCATTTTCTTGTTCGTATCAATAGAGATTGTTATTGTTGAATAAACAGACAATTAACCCCACGGTTCGCAAGCACGTTGTTTGAGATTGATCGTCGGCAAACTTATCGAGATATTTTGTTTCACTAGTAAGATAATACCATCGCGTGATTACGCGAGACGCAATTCCAAGGATATCTGGTATGTACAGACTAGGATATGAGAAAAAAAGCATCTTTTACCCCTTAAAACAAAAAGATTAAGTTAAAAAAAAGTCATGCTAAATCTGAGCTTTGTAATTGAGGTGTGAATGGGAGTGCTGGATAATTTTTTCCCCTCTTCATTTAGGCTGTAATATTGTTAAAGCCAACCTTCACAGTTTTCAAGCCGTTTTCACAGATTTCGAAAAACAAAGATATTTCACAAATAACAACTGTTTGAAAAATGCATGTTTTCGTGATAAAAATGAAGAATACCTTTTTAAAATAGCTGTTATTTGTGTATAAATAATGATTGAAAATACTTTTGGAAGCTGCATATGCCACTTTTAAGAGCCTTCAGGTGGGCTCGAGAGAAATCAATGATATGATCAATGATTCAAGTTTGAACGTAAGAACCGATTTTTTTTGTGTAAAACAAACCGGGAAAGAAGTTTTCGACGTGCTACCACTTAGCTTGGGCTAGAGAGCACAAATATGACATGCATTTTTTTACAACATCGTTTCCAGGGTTGAGAGCTAAATTTTCCAGTACAAACGTATCCGAACAATTTTACTTTCGCATCGGTATTCCTGCAACGTTGCAAATTTAGCTGAAAACAAAGTGTGGCGATATTGCCAATGGAAATTCCGCGCAACGGGTATTATACTAAAAGTTAAAACGACTTGCGCGAATAAAACACAGATCTGACGGTCACACACGGTCCAAAATTACAATCTTCGCGACATTATTTAATTTAACTTTAGGCTCAGACTGTACACCTTGAATACATTTGTCGAGTTTGAATGACTTGTTGAGGGCGTCGAATATCAAAGTCGTTGCGTTAGGTTTATTGTTGCCCGTTCGTTTCGTGATGTTTCTCCTCGTAGCCAAGATTCGGGCTAGCTTTGTATCGTACCTTTCGTAATTTTCCTCGAGCATCGATGTAACCGTAATGTCCCGTTACCGTGCCATCCTCGTGGCGCTCCTCCATTCTGTACTGACGGTTTGCTCTGACAAACGTAACAAAGCAACACAAAAAGAAAATAAATGAATTAACGTGATACAAATTTGTAATAAAATATTAGAGAATTGTATTTGCCCAATGTTATATTAATAATTTATATTGAATGAAACGAGAAATATAAAATTATGATTGCAGACCATATGTATAAAGTTGAGTCACCCTTTGTGCTATTAAAAGAACTCTTTATTTTTTGTACCCTTTGTTTAATTGTTATAATTTATATAATATTTATGGTATTGCTTTATCAAAGGGTTCTACGGTATTTTCAACTGCGTATACGTACTCTGTATTCGATCATTTTTAATTGTTATAATATTAATATATATGAAGGAATTTGAAAAACATACTAGGAGTGATCGTCAAGTTAACGGCGCCCCGCTATATTTTATTGATATTTTCGTGGAACGTACGGGATAGGCAAACATAAAAATTTTGAAGTAATTGATCAATGTGAGCAATTTGTTGTACCGGATTACTTTATATACTTTTATAAAGTAACTGACTACTAATTTTGGCAACATGTAAATCAATCATTTTTCACGTATTATTTTCGTCGAATTACATCATTCAAGGGGTAAGGTTCCGACCCTCTCCGCCCGATTGAGCTGGAATAATGCACAAACCTCGTTTTTATATTTTAAGACAACCCCTAAAGGTATTTTTGGCGATCCGCGATAGTTTTGGAGATTATGAATTAATTTTTTTTTAAGGGAAAGGTTCCGAACCCCCCCCCCCCTCCCCCTCCGATCGAGCTCAAAATTTCGGAACGTTAGTTTATTCAAGAGCCACGTGAGAATGTTTTGTTATATTTAAAAAAAATATAGATACAATAACGTCAAGTGAATGATAATTATAATTAATGTACATAATAATTAAAACATCATTTTACCCGTCTCCGGTGTCAAAACCAAACATATAAGTTTCGGGACCTGCATGACCATGTAAATGGAATTCTATCCTGTCCTTCGGTGCCCTCTGCGCATCTTGCGTTTTTTCCTTACTTGTGGATTCATTCTCATTGGTTTCCTCATCGTCCGTTGCTTCGGCTTGTTGCTGTGGCGCATGATCTCTGATATAAGCCGGACGATCACGATCGTTATTTTCATCTACCGTACTCTCATTCTTCGGTCTATGACCTTTCGGATGACCCGCAGCCCGATTTCGACTCGGTTGTGCAGGTTGATTTTTCAGTGATTTACTTATTCCGTAATACTGATAATCGTTATCCGTTATCTTCGGTGGTTTCAGATAAACGGACGGTGAGTCCAAATTCTCCGAATTTCTCGAGGCTTCGGTACGATCATTCCATTTCTCAATGGGATATATTTTTTTCGATTTTTTTAAATAACACAATCTATCCGGAGATCTTGATTGCTTATCGTACTCGATCGGATTCAACCAACAGTAATCCTTCTTTCCATGATAACGATTAACACTTGCTGGATTTATTTTATGAACATATTTTTTCGGTGCGTTCTGAAATTTCTGCACGATAAAATTCTTGGGCAATATCGTGTCCGCTGTCGTATGCTGCGAAGAACGTGGCCGCGAGAGAATTTGGCGATTGATTGGAACGTTTGACGAATCGATTTCGAGCACCGAGACGAGGGCAACGATTAGCTGATGAAATACAAACGATCGGGAGATAAAACAATAATCTGGCGAATCTTGTTCAATCGGACGACCAGGAGTTGTACATTTTTATAATGGTTAATTTTATTTTGCATATGAACTCGGACTTTTCGTGCATATATTTTTCGGGTGTAAGAAAGCGATATTTGGGTAGGTCGCCATTTTGGTTAAAACTCGTTTGGCAAGTACAACACCAGATTGATTTCGATAAACCAATCATCTACTGATAATAAATGTAATTCGTCTCTGATTCGTCTTACATTATAAATCATGTCAGTATTACATTTATACCAATCAGCACTCGATTTGTCGCACACATGGCTAAAAACAACAGACTATTTGGTAATCGAGTTCTTGAAAGTTCGGTTAATTAATGAAAAATTCATGTCGAATAAAATGTGAGATACTTAAAAAATAGGTTCGTTAATATTTGGCAAGACACTTATCCACTTGATTCTGCAATTAAACGTAACCCGTGATTGAAACGTTTTAAGACACTTCATTTAGCGAATTTATAAGGATCTAATGAAACGATTTATGAGTAATTGATATAGAAAGCAACTAATCACATCCGTTGTAAATAAACGCACCAAATTACTTTGCGGGGGTATAAATATTGTAAGTAAAAAACCCATGTTTAATTAGCTTGAACTTTATCTATGTGAGAAAAAGTCATGATTCTTTATGCACTCCACCAAATTAGGTCGTTGCCGATTGTTTAAGAAAGTTGGAAGCGATCCAGTTGAGTCAAACAACGGTTTATGCATTTTTTCAATCAACTTCAATCAACACGAGCTATAGATCCATTTTGTGGATGCTAATTTTTCATAAAATATATAATTAAAAAGTAAAATTATGCATTTTTATATTTTCATTACCCGGATAAGAAAGACGGTTGTGTTACTACCAGATTGAAAAAGTATAACATTATTGATGATTATTATGAAAAAACTGCGTCAGTGAATGTTTTATACAATTCAGCACGAAATTTTGAGTCATTTATAATTATGCCCATTCATATTAATGTCAAGACATTATCTATTATTACCATTTAATTATTGTTAAGTGTTGCCGACATACGGCAACTTCGCACGTAATGAGGTTGGCAGTAAAGCTCTCCATTCGCCAGCCAAGATTCGTAATCTTTTATCAAACCTTGATGGTTCAATATTGAATATATATGGTTTACGATGGGCAAGATGGGTTTTTTTTCTATATCTCTACAAGGCTGTAGTTTGCGTCAATCCGTTGTTACAAATTGTTTAACTTGGTGATAAATAGCCAAAAAAAATTATATTACCCGTAGTGTGAAGGTCGTGCCCATTTAACCGCACATAAAATTACATGCATTAAACTATTTTATATCTCTGGTGTTTAGTGGTGAAAAAAATCGAAACATTTTTAAACACTTAGTATAGTCTAGATAATTACGTATATTTTTTTTTTAAATCTTGGATTGTGGGTAACGCTCCAACCTCCTTATACTAGTTAATCATACTAATCTCTAAGATCTTTATTCCCGATATACACATGACACAGTTCCATTTTAAAGAAAGTATTAAAATATATCGACAAGATGAGGCCGTACAACAAAGTGTTTCCTACAAAAGTTTTATTGTTTGGAAGGGGACATCCAATTTTTTTGTCCATACGCCTATGAGAAAGTGCGGTAATTTTCAATTTTTCAAATGGGAAGACATGGTCTTAATTTTTTTAGATAAATGGCTGATTTCGAGACGAATACAACGAAATAAAAGTTCTCTAGATCAATAATAAAGGAAATAAATATATTACACTGGCGAATTTTGAAAGTCGTATTCGATTCTGTTTCGAGCAATATAATGACTCATTGCTATTAAGTGGCAGTTAGGTTTTTTTTTAATAGGGCATGTACATGAACAAAACTAGGTAACGATACACACCTTAGGTAACGATAATGTAGCCGGTAGGATGTAGAGTAAGGGTTTAGTTTTGTTCATGTACATTCGCTATTTAAAAAATCCTAAACTGCCGTAACTTTTTTGATATTTGACCTAGAGAATTTTTATTTTTCCGTTGGACTCGTCGCGAAATCAGCTGATTTTCTAAGAAACAAAAACCATGCCCTTCCATTTTTAAATTGAACAGTACCGCGGTATCTCGTATACGTGTTGACGAGAAAATGTTTGTACTGCCATCAGATGTCTCAAGCCATAAAACTTTTGTAGGAAATACTTTTTTGTACGACCTGATTTTCTCGATTTATTTTAAAACTTTTTTATAAATGGGATACTCGGTATTTAGATCCTACTTTTTGTAAATACCTTTTTTTGAACAATCAGCTGCGGCTAAAATTTTTACGAAACTTTCTACGATCTAGATCCACAATTGACAGCACATCAACAGATCTAACCATTTTAATGTCATAATCTTAGACAATTCATTTTTTGTTCGAACATTCAAAACTCGATTATTACCCAGAGTCTTTTCGGAATCACAAGGATAAACATGTTTAAAAGGGCGTCTGCAAAACTCACGATTTTGCTAGTGTACATCTTGTTTGCTTTGAGAAGATATAAATCAGACTACGGAATCATGATGATGAATAGTTTGATACGGCTTTCCGATCGAAAACTTTCTATTCCCCTCTATTGTACATAATGCGCTTGACTGGATTCACCACAGTTACTTAACCGAATGTACATTTGTTCTTCATTTTTTTTTTGGGCCTCGTTTTTTTGTGTACTCAAGACACGCTCTACTTTTACTTTACCACAGGTATTAGCAAGTTTCAAATGACTGGACCAAATGACCGAGTTTTTCTGCAGATAGATGCTGCAGGATTGACTTTACGATTAAAACTTCGGTCGAGCCAAGAATGGCGAGGGGGGGGGGGGGGGGGGGGGGGCGGAGCAAAAAATTGTTAAACGAAGCGTATCACCATCCGGCAATGTTCCATACCAAACGTAACTCTTCAAAAATGTCAGAGATCCTTGAAACACGACATGATTACCGGAAGCGTAATTATTTCGTTAACAATTCGGTTGTCAATCAGTTCCACAATTTCATCTCTATAAAATGGGACTTTTTTTTCCCCGGTGGATTCGTGTATTGCCTTGAAACTTTGTAAAATCATTCATTCAACTATGGGAATCCGCACGGTCAATGTTTATTACTGGGCGGTTTTGCTGTTGCTGCTGACTACTCGCGAGGTATATTGGACAGTCTCCTTCGAGACCGACGTGGCTGATCTTTTCCACTTAATTGCATATCGGAGTAACTATCTTGGTCTTTTTACGACCACACTTGTTGAATACCTTTCTGGTGGGGTCGTGAAAAATGGCACTTGAAATAATAGCTTACATTTCAAATAATAATTTCGAAAAAAGCTTTCATTTTTAAACGACTATTTCTTTGAATAAAAAAATTGTTCGTGAACCGCGGCACGTGCTGCTTTTGACGGCATAATAAAAATCAAAAAGTAGTTAAAGGGCCGTTATTTTTCGTAGTCATTGAGATGCCGTTCCGGGAATCAACAGCCCAACGATCAGACAGAAAGAATAATGCAAGCTTGTCGCAAAAAATATTCCTCGAATGCGAACAAGAATGACAATGATTATACAACTTCGAGGGAGAACGATAGTTCGGACGAGCATTCAGCTTCAAGTGTTAACCGCGACGAGGAATTTTTTTTCGGCAGCAGCAATAAACGATCGAAAGGAAATAGTTCGAGAAACGGTGGGGGCAATGGTCAATCTTCGAATGGAAATTATGGGTAAGTTCAATAATCGTTGGGGTTCTCCGGATTCACGTTTATCCGTCCGAAATGTTTTGCCCACAAAAGTATACATACTTTTATTTTAGATTTTGTCTCATTCTCATTTTAAGGTAGTACCTCCACAGAAGAGTTGAATTAAGAAATGATTGAAATTTGACATATATGTTATTTAATACATTATCCAGACATCTGTGCAATTTGAATAAGTTTGACCACCCCAAACCTGAGATATTTACACTTAAAGTTGGCTTGGTTTACACGTAACAAATGCGTTATGATGGGCAAACAGAGCATCATTGATTCTACCGCCAAAAATAAAATTAAGAAATTGATAAAAACGAGGATAAGCTAGAGTAAGATATCACGAATAATGTGAAAAAAAATGAGAATAATTCACCATCTAGTTTCCAAGATATAACCATGAGAAGCCCTCACAATTTTGGTGCAAAGCCTGGCAGAGCTGGGCAAAGCCTGGAAAAAAAACAATTGGGACAAACCCTGGACAGTCCCGGCAAAAAGTTCACTGGCAATAGTAGATCAAAAATACAATATAAAATATATTTTACGGCAATAAATGATATCCATCGTATTATCTACTAGTACCGAGTCATTATTGCGTAATTTTTAATTTTATTTATTACTAATTAAACCAATTATCAATCTTTTAAACATGAACATGGTATGTAAACTTTTGGTTGAGATTTTCGCAGAGGAATTACCTTAAGGAGTAAGGCCACTGTAACGGCCCAAAAAAAAAGGTTTTTTCACTAATTTTTTGCTCCCGAAATTGAAGGTATTTGAAAAAAAACTTTTAATGGTGTTATCGGGCATACATTAAACTTTATTATAAAATTTTTTTACAGTAAAAAAAAAACAAAATGGCGGTTCCACAGCTATCTTCCCGGGACATGTTTTGCTTCCAGGGCTCCGCGGCACGCAGCACCACTGGTGCACTTTTGAATCTAGAACAAAAAAAACCATTAATCTAGAGGGCTATAGCTAGAGAATGTCGATCGGATTTTAAAAAGTATCAATTTTTGTGGATTTGGCGTGCGTTTGAAAAAAAAATGATTTTTGACGAAAAAAACGGCAAGTTTTTTGTTAATAAAAAATCAATAAATAAAGTTCTTGAAAATTCCGATCGACATTCTCAAGATAATGTAAATGTTCACATCTGGTTAAAATTTCAAGTAAAAAAAATGAAAATTGTTCGAGTTATGCTGCGTGCCATTTTGAAAAACCATGTTTCGAGAAAAACGCGTTTAAAGTTTTGCGAATAGTTTTTTATTGGAAAAAATTTAAAAAAGAAGTTAAAAGGATTTAAACTATTTTTAAACTAGAGGGTTTAAACTATTTTTTAAGCCAATAAAAAAAAATCGATTTTTCAAAAAATTTACAGTGGCCTTACTCCTTAAAGCGGAAAAATGTATTATCTATATGTTGCCCGGGTGCATATTTCAAAAAGAGATACAGGTATAGGCGAAACTTCGTGTGAAGTGCCATAGTAATGGTTAAAACACGTTCAACAATTGTACGCTAGTAAAGTAAAATCAATGATTTTTCAGTGAAAATGGACGACACGAAAGATACAAGCACGACTCGTACATGAACAATCGAACGTCGAATCAGAACGAAAACCACAATTATCGGAGTGGAATGCAATCCCGGAATTCCGAAAACAACAACAATCATCGCGATCGAACGGAGGTTCTTAAGTTGCGTTTTTTCAACCGGTTGAAGTTGATACATTTCTCTAAACTTGCTATTTGTCGCAGTGCATCACTCAATGTTTCTTCGAGGAATTAAACGTGGTGGATCAAGAAGGCTTTCCTGAGCGTGGCTACGTCACGGAAACAATGACTCGAGGAATACAAGATCCCAGTGTACGTGATTTTATCGAGGAATCGATTTTCGAATGTTTTCACTATCTCGAATCCGATGCGAATAATCACGAGAAATGCACTTTCTCCGACAATCTCATGAAATGCTACGTGGAGAAAGGACGGGAGGTGAGTACCGCGCAAATTGTCGTTAAAAAAACCGTCCCTTAGTGTCCTAACGAAAACTTCAATTTCCGACAAGTCAGCACACAAGTGCGACATGGAACCATTTTTCAAAGACGTTAGTTCAATACTCTAAGGGGTTAACTATTTTAAAAAAAATGAATTTCGAAGGAATACGTGAGATGAGTACAAAATCACGTGGACATTTATTTGTATGTACATTAACCAACTTGTCTACGAAATATTATTTAAAGTATCAATAGTTAAGGGGTTACGTGGGTTTCAAAGCCAAAAAAAGCATATTTACTCTATTAACAAAAACTAGAATATGTGAATTATTTTATTGTACTTTTAAGCACATTTCAACAATATTTAAAAAAAAATATCATCCAAAAATTTGGGAATCCAGGCGGTGGGACCTGATTTCCAGAGAACCCTTAAAAAAGTGCCTCCGCGGTGGTCAGGATAACTCATGATAGCTTTACCTGAAATTAAAACACCAAATTTTTTCTGTTAGTACATAAGTATAGCTCGTGATTGAACGAAGGATTTTTTAATAAACTGAAATGTGCATTTTTGTCCCAGCTCGATGCAAAATAGTTCTATTTTTGGTACAATTTACACTACGTATAGCCTTGTAAAATTGGTTGCAATCGAAAAAAAACCTTTGTTCAATCACTAGTCAATACTATTTCGAAGGAGTGTGCAAATTTTCACCACCAACTTCAAAAATAGCGTTTTGAGAACAATGCGATTACTTGCACCGCTCCGGGCCAGTCTTTTCCAAAGGCTCTCTCTCTCTCTCCTAGACTCACTCCGGTTGATTTAAACATTTGGGAGAATATTCTAGTAATATCGTACTATTAGATAATAAAATAAAACAAAAATGGATTTTTTGAAATTTTCAAACGCACATAACCCCTTAAAGAAGTAATGAACAATTTCTTGAAGGATCTTCGAATGTGAGGGGTTGAACGGTGTACTTGATTTTGGCCACCCGGTTTATCTGGAACAATTTTTTCCCCCTTAATATAGATGACACCAGCCACAACTTGGTCGAGTTTTTTTCTTTGTTATCGCGTTTCAATAATGAAAATTAAAAAATTGGAATTTCTTTCGTTTTTTTTCGAGGAAAAATCACATCATTATAGTGATTATTATCATTACTAAAGTACTATTACACTGCATAAGTACACCAAATTTCAAGTCAATCCGCGCGTTAGATATCGAGAAATCGTGTACACCGTTTGGAAAAACAGTTTCGAGCTATGTTCGACTTTTCTCTTCAACTTGAGTTGCCTCAAGTGACGAACAAGGGTTCGTTATTTTGACAGAGGCCTGACCCCTTAAGAATGCATGAGTCTTACAGAAATGATACTCTGGCGATGAGAATTGGATGCGTTATTACTTGGTTTTTTCTCAGCCTGTATACAAAATTCAAGATCGATCCGCGAAACCCGTTGAAAAAGTATATTTTTCATTTGCAGTAATTTTGCACGCGTTCTCATAGAACTTTGTTACACTCTCAGATATGAGGAGAGAAAGCATAATGAAAAAATGGTACCGGATGTTGAAGATTTTTCGTGTAGGTAAATTATTTACGAAAGAAACTTTTTGGAAAATATCAACATCAGTCACTACATAATTGTAATGTAGGTAATTGGAACGTACTGAAATTCTGCTTATTTCCACGTCTGGCGCTTCCATAGATCTGTATCAAACTGTATGGCAACGCGGTAAACGGTTGAGCGGCACAACAATTGCAACAGTCGTGAGGCGTGGCATATTGTCTCTTGAGCTCTCGTCCTAATGATGTTAAATATTAGCCAGTACAGGTGAAACAAGAATAGAAAAAAATACTTTCCTCGGGAACGTTGAAGCTCGATCTACATATTATGCAACGTACGATTGATTTGCTGGACATCGAAGACTTATTTTGACCAGATATTTGAGCACTTTAAGTTTCGGTTCCTTTTACTCGGCATCGTATTTCCCATACTCTAGCGTATATTTATGAAAAAATTGCGTCACCTTTGGTCAGACCGTCCGTAGACCGATCAAATTATCACACCTCGTAGAAACAAAAAAAACAACCCTTATTACTTTCCAAATCGCGTCGACACACATTTCTACAAGTCGTTCTACAATTTTTTGTCGTTTCAGAGATGCGAGGACTGGGATGACGTATAGATATTTCGAATAACGAGAATGGTCGAAAAACCGAGATGATATCGAATGGTCCGAACCATTTCGGAGACAATCTGGATCTTCGAAAGCACAATATTACGGAATACCCTCGATAAACCTTGCGTCGAACGTTTAATCGTTAAAAATTTACTTCGAAATAACTGTGAGGTCGCCACATCGTGGTCACTAATGATAACGTGATTAGTATTTATTCATTTGCAAAAGTTACAAGCAAAAAATATGACTCCGCATCATTTTACGAAGAATAAATCCGGTAGCACTCCTCGTCCGTCAGCCTTTCTTTATACATACTCGTTATATACATAATAAAAATATACGTTACGTTTTTTTAGTGTATTTATGAGAGTCTTGCATTCTTGGAACTTTAGACACCTCAGCGCAGTGATTTTCGAATTGAAGTATCCGAATGCGGCGCACTCGCGCTACTGCAAAATTATAGTTTCATGGTAAAGCCGTAAAATACACGAATAGTTATGTGGTTGTTGATTTCCTATGCCTTCGGATTCCCCTCTTTCCGTGATAAAAAGTACACGGAGAAAACAGCTTGGGGCATCCGCACGGAAAAATCGCAACGTTACTTTCGCTTCTTGAGATCCTCGAAACGTTTTGTCAGATCGTCAAAATCGATGTCGTCATTGTCGCCGGCGTTGTTAACCGGATCGATGTCCGACGGAACCGCCGGCAGATTAGGCAGTTGGAAATCGTTCATCGGTATTTTGGAACGTGGTTGAGGTTTTGGTTTTTGATCGGACTGTAAAGAAAAAAAGAAAAATACGGATAACAACGACTGTCAAGAGGAATACGTAGATCGTAACTAATTTTCGAAATATTTTTTGCTGCGCTGCAAAGTATTTTGAATTCTTGGAGACTGGATAGATATGCCGGTACTTGAATAGGTGACCAGTTTACTGCGCCCCGGCATGTGCGCTGACTACTGAGTGAGAGAGGGTTTTATCGAGTTTCTGAAATGACTAACACAACTGAAACACGGTCAAACATAGCCGTCAGTATCAACGCAAATGTTTTCCAGGTCCGCTGTGCCCTCGTTCAAATGCGATACAGCAGTGCAAACCCTTCTGGGAGCTCTCTAAGGAACTGGAAATAGTGAACTGACATTTGCGGGATAAAAAGCGACACTGAAGGGATTGGAAGAGCCCCAGGAGTACACCAATCCAATAAATCTCCGCCTATAAAAATATCCTGCCACAGTAAAACACTTTGTTCGAATTTCCATCAATTTATCGTATTCTCAAATATTAAATTTAAAGTGTTTACAAATTCCTGTTACTATGCGCGATTGTAGTCCCGGCTCTTCGCGACGGATTATGACGTACGTACGCAAAAACAAGCGCGATTTCGTATTCCCGAATTACCCTTCGGCTCTCGCGATCCTCGCACCCGGTAATACGCGCGTTCTTATCGAAAATTCAGTAATCCTCCGAGCGTCGAATAGCAAAGATAATCTCGCGCTACTCGATCTCGTCTTTCGTCCTCTATACGAAATTTCAATAATTCACGCAATTGGCCCTACCGCCAAGTTGCGCTTAATGTCAAACCTCGCGTAACCCGCGTCTTCGTCCGCCGTGTGATCCACGCGTAGACACTTAATAAACATTTTAGTAAAACGTGACGAATATTCCAGTGTTTCTTCGCTGTCAGCGCAACCCAAGTTTCCCTTATCCTCCAGAATTATTCCTGTGTTTGAATCGGCGGCAAAAATAATATTAAATATACGATCCCACGTTTATCGAAGGACGTGTGCGATCACACTTAGTTATTGTCTATTATAGTTATTATCCTGTCAGACTGCTATTGACCTGTTTATTGAGGTCCGGTGGGAATGAACAGTACGGAGGCGGTAAATCATCCCCTTTGTTCGCGTTGGCATTTTCCAGCGGAATATTGTACGAAAATGCGACTGGATTGAAGGGCACATTTTGGTCTTTCTCGTTGCTCGGTACGGTACCCGGGGAGACGAATCCTAGAGGTGGATTATTCTTGTCATGACCCTAGAATGCGAAATAATTGATAGATGTAATTGTAATAAGAGACACGCTGCACTACGTCAGTCAATATTTGTCATTTTATTAATTAGAAGGTGCGTTCGATGCCGAAGGACAGCAACGGGGCATATACTGGCAAGGCAAAGTGTCGCACCGACCGAGCAGCCGTGAGTACGAGAGAGATAGCTCATTTGCAGATTTCCAGTGTTCTCCATGACGGCTGATATTTCGAAGAAAAAATAAATAAAAAAGAAACACCCTTCGCGCTGTGAAACAACGAATAGCGTCTTTCTCTTTGTGTTTATGAAATGTTATCCGTCTATAAGAAAAATTCGGACGTAGGATTCTTGCCGACTGAACGTCCGACACATGTCCATAAGGCAAAGTTTCACACCGACCGAGCGATCATGAGCGCGAGAGAGATAGCTCATTTGCAGATTCCCAGTGCTCACCGAGACGGCGAATATAAAAAAAACGAAAAGAACAGCTTTCCGTTCTGTTGAAAGAAGGACAACGCGTAGCTCTCATTGCGTACTGTTCTTTCAGTTAAACGTAGCGGCAAAAGGAAGAGTCCCTCTTTATTCTTCTCCTAGTGGAGCGCAAAATGAGACTTTTCTTTTTTCCTCATATGCCACTTGGTACATCTTTCACTGTGTCTTGCGTAATAGGTACCCATACTAATTCTCATCATGCGGTATGCTTCAATAATAGTCATAAGGGTTAATTTGTTTATTGAAATCTTGTCTTTGAATGTATCGAATTTATATTTTCATACGGCGTTGAAGTTTGTGTTATTGGAGTGCAACGAAAATACTTTTCTGTAGTTATAATTGACAAAAAAGGTGTTTGTATTTTTTGTTGGGTTTCAAACCTCTGATAACCATCCTAAGATACGTTTGTGGAATTTTCATAGTCTGAATCGATCAAAGTTAGGCAATGTAACAGAAGATTATTTTTATTGCTTTGCAAAGGTCCAATCTTCAACACCATAGTTTTATTCATTCCAAATGTAATCTGTCTCGTAAGGGAACATTCAATGATTTTGTTGTCGAATAATAAAGACGTCAATGATAATGACGACGATAATAATATCCCTAATAATGATAACAATAACAATGAGAAATTATTGATGGATTTATCAAAAGTTTATAAAAACGGGATCGTGTAATACCATATAATGAAAACGCGTTCAGGTACACATGCAAACTATGTACTAAAATCGGGTTCCATAGCTGTACAATTATAATATTATAATTATAACGCGAATAATTATAATATTGCATAAAAATATAATTACATTCGAAGACTTTGCGATATAATTTGTTCTTTGTAAAATAACGATATTTTTCAATCACCGACAATCATCAATATTTGAAGTGTAGAATTTTTCGAGCAGTGCCGGAAACTTGGTCAATTGAATTTTGACAATTGGAAACCATTATTTTTTTTGCAGATAGCTTTGATAAAAAAGATTCAAAAGTGTACAATTGGTCAAAGAGCAGTAGCGATAATAATTATTATGACTACTTATTGAATCGTTTTTCTTTTATCTACCATAAGGTTTATATTGGAGGACACGTCGGGCAAGAGCGGCGGTTGCGGAAACCCTATGAAGCCTAACGGTTGAGGAGCACCGCCGCTAGCCAAATCCAGATTGTTAGGAAGGTTTCCTCCGCTGCCGGCAACATCGATCAGCAGGTTGTCCTTACTTTCGGCCATGACCTGAGGGTCTGGCTCATACTCGACGTTATAATTCTTGGCTATTTCAATGAGATACTTTTCCACCAAGAGCTTGGAAGGTGATTGAACGCTCAATTTGTGTTTCAATTTTTCCGATATACTCTGCACCGCCTCATCACGGCAAGCCTCCGTGTACTGATGACCGTACTTGGAGGTAAGTATGTCCGCAATGACTTTCATCTCTTGTACATCCGTCTGTATCCTAGGCGCAGCCCACAGAACCGTTGATATCGCCTCAGCCAGGCCGTCATCCAGATTTCTGTTTGAATTGAAAATGGGTTAGATAAACGCTTTCCGATGCAGGTTATCATTCCTTTTTATTAGTTTGTAGAGAAATCAAATGCTTCGCCCCGATGGAGAACAATACTAGGCATAACATACAGAACATATGCAAATGTGCCGTGCCTCTAGATTTCTCCACTTTTTAAGCGGCTTATCCGTTTGCGACATTGTCATTCGGTTCGTTTAGGCGTTAGGCTAGTGTACAAATTTCAAAAGTTTCGTTCGATCCTGGGCGCAACTCAAATTGTAGAGGAAGGTACAACATATGGCACAGGAATCGCACAATGAAGGTAAATTTATGATTACGATGATAGAACTGCTGGTAGAACTTTACACGCGTTTTTCTCCAAACTAAGCTTTTCAAAATGGTGTACACGATCAGACAACATCCAACGAACAAATTGACTTGCAATTTCATATACTTGCTCAGTGCAATAGTTAGCAAATAAGTTCCTTCTTCCAGTTTAACATTTTTTCCCCATTAGTTATTACCAATAATGATGGCTTTTTTCCTTTATTGATTGAAACACAATAACAAAAGAAGGAGCAGTTCAGATGGAGCAGCGTGCTAGAATCAAGTACACAGTTGAGCCACTCATATTCGAAGTGGAATTGTTTATGACTCCTTTATTACTGATTTTTTTTTAATGCAATTTGGCACATAACTTTGTTAATGTATATATAAACTTCTAAACAGTTTTTCAATCATCTTTATTATTCTATCAAAATTAATTTTTCCAACAACCCTGATTTTTGGGTTGTGGCAATATCCTCGAGGCAACATGAAAGCTATATCACGTAACGTATCAGTACGAGAAAAACAGCCGAAATTTTTGGGAAGAGATTTTGCGAAGATAAAACACATGTAGGGCATAAAAAGAGTCAAGCTCTGCATCTGTGAATTCTACTGAGCCTGACACGTTGTTTTGCCTGGAACCATGGCTGAAACACTTAACCTTTGGTACGAAAGCTCGGCACAGAATTTGTGAGGTTAAATTGTAACTTGCTCTTGATGATATGTGGAAAAGCCAAATGAGGAAAAAAAGTAGATTTGTAGGATATTATCATTAATTATACTAAAATTGTGCACTGGATGATGGCTAGTTTTTTCAAGTTTCAGGTATTGTTTTTTATTATGCTTTTTCCCATCGTATCTGAGAATAAAAGAGTGTCCAATAAGAACACACGGAAAAAATACTCTGAACTGAAAGTCGCATGATGCTTTAACGAGTCAGTGGATCGATAGTAAATATTCGTACTGGCGTTTCTGCAAGACTCATATAGTCTTTGCCTTTGTACTCTTTGCAATGGCCAATTACAGAACTCTTTACAATTGTAGAATTGTATATCTGCTGAACACCAATAAACAAACATAAGTGTCAAGCGAACAATGTACTTGCTTCATCTGTTGGATCAAGCCGAATCTCGCTAGCAAAAGATCACAGTACATCTCCAAAAGTTCCATAGCCTCGACCATGTAGTCTTCCCTTATAATGTGTTCGACTCTTATCTTGGCTCTCTCGACTTTGCCTGCCGAGATATAATCGGCAATTTCCTTTCTCGCCTTCTGCGCCAATTCCGTTTTCTTCTTCTCCAATAGCTTTAACCTGTTAATCGCGAGTCTCAGGTGGGTCTTCAATTTCGTGTAGTTCGGCCCGCTCGAAAACATTTTATTGCCTCTACTTGATTTCACGATCACTGCCGATCACCGCCGTCAATAATAAAAGACAATTTTTTTGATCGGTCGTTATGACTAATCCCGTGTAATTCGGCCGAATGACAGTTCCCCCTCTAGTCGAAGGAAATGTTCGAATGTGTGTGCGTGCAAAAAATGTGCCTGAGCTTCGAGTATAGTACGTGATCAAATGACCGGCGAATAGGTTTGTCCGCCCTAGCTACACTCTACACTCGAAAGTGTAAACCGAACTGCGTATCGTGGTCTGCGAAGCGGGAAGAATATTTGACATCGTTACATATGCCCGTCGTCATGGCGCTCGCGACCAAGTGCGTGAGCTGCGCGTCGGGCGCTATCGCGATTGGTTTGCGAACGCTTTTTAAAGAAAAAGCCGTTGCACCGGGAAAGTCTCGAATCGTGAAAAATTCAAAGAAGCCGCTGCGTAAAAGACAACGAGTCGAACATTTTAAATCGACCACTCTTTAAGGTGAGATAATTTTATCTACCACGAGAATACTATACCTCCTTATGTCGACCGAATGAAAGATCAGTCGCTCACGAATACGCGACACCTAACTTCGTCCTTCTCGCGAAGAAACCTTTTCTCCTCGGTTTCGTACTTTCTTTTCACACGGAACACCTATTTAAAGCAACATGAACCCACTCGTCGCCTCCATTCCCTCAGATGTTTTACACACCGGACATACTGTGCAGTCGAAACCGTGGGAAACTGTCGCGCGTTTGGCTTGCCGCCACTCTCAGCGAACGTTTATTCAAACAGTCGGTCAGCAATAAAGTTCTCTTGTCCATCAGAATCGACGATATTTGGTAACTTCTCTATTACATTGTACTACTATGATAATGGGACACCATGTTTGTTTCTTCGAAATTCGTACTCCTAATTTTTATGAATTTTTGTTATAATTAAGCAAAAACAAATGCTACGTAAGAAATAAAAATACAAAGTATAGGCTATTCTTTTTGTATCCAAAATCTCTGCTTTAATTTCCTGCGACCTACAGATTCATGAAAACCCTGTCACTGGTGCAAAATGAATGTATCGTCATTAAGGGCTTAGGCTAAGTTATAAACAATCTCGCGAAGAAGCTTTGAATGTGATGGGCTCAACGGTACATTACATTTTGGCCACCTAGCGAAACCAAAACAAAAAAAAAACGAGTAGAACAATAGACAATGTTGGCTAAGCTTCGATAGAGCTTTTTTTTGTTATCCCAAGTCATTAAAGACATTAAAATTTGTTAAAAGATTTTTTGAGGGAGAATGACATTGCCAATAACGAATGAAAAAAAATGTTAAGAAAAAAAATGTCGGTCAAGACTAAACTACGATTACAGTGAATAAGTGTAGCAAATTTCAAGTAAATCCATTCATTAGATATTGAGAAATTTTGTATACCGATGTCAAAAACATAGTTGCAAGAAAAATGCATTATAAGTTTTACCAGCACTTCTATGGTTGTAATAATAAGTTTACTCTCAATTGAATTGCCTCCAGCAACGAACGAGTGTTTGCCACGTTCAGAGTGGCCTAACTCCTTAAAGGACATTTTAATCCCCTAAACAATTCTATATTTTTGCATACATTGGAAAATAAATTTTGGTCTAGTTTTCCATAATTTGAGCTTTTCCACAGACGGTTGAAACAGTTTCCATGTTTGCCAGGTGATAATTTTTATTACAATTATTGTGCAGCTAACGAAAAAGATAACGCAGTATTCTTATATTTTCTTTAACTGTCGCATCTAGCAACGAGATCGTCAGAATAGTTACCTGCAGTGGTCATCAACAAAGGATGAGATTCAGTCTCTATCTGTCTTCCCAACTCATGTACGGGACGGTTAAACTGTTCAGTTACCAAATATCAATATTTGAAGGTAATTCAACAAGCTCAAACTCTGCCCTGGTTTTGCAAGCACAATCTACAAAAATAATGCATTGTTTCCAGCCTCTTTGGTCAGAATACAGTACGAACTCAGGCATGTGGATTTTCCACAAAGGAAAAAGAAAAAAAGAACCAGGTAGGATTGAAGACGTCGACGGCAATGCTTGTAAAAACGAGAATGTCATAGAAAACAAAAAACTGGATGCGAGCTTTAAGAATGATGAGCAACAACTGTGGGCCCAGAGTTCTTTGCGCAATAATAATACTGTTCATATCTTTGCAATCTAAAAGTATTGGTTGTGAAAAACGTGATCCAATATTTTGATTTAAGGAGCAACATCTTCATGTTAGGCAACAAGTTGTCATGGGAAGTTCGAAGTTGATTTTGAAAAAACTTAATAAATTTTATAGAAAATGTACAAGTTTATTACAAAATTCACAATTCCTCAAAATGTAAATAAAAAGAGTCGAAAAAATATTTCAATGATGAAATAGTGGACACTAGCAGTCTGTCCGAAGTTATATTTTTAAGTGAAGCCCTCCATGATGGAACTCTATTTTTTAAGATTAAACCATAAACAAAATAGCAAAGCGTTTCTTAATGTAGATATCTAAGACTTAGAAAGTACCAAGGATTATTAAATACATTGATTTTCAAAGATATTACGTACTTTTTCAGTTGCATTCCATTTTTCGGAAAAAAGGTACAAAAAAATGAATTGCAGAAAAATTTTACAATATTTTTCTAGTCTTTTATATCTGCATTAAGAAACGCTTTGGTATTTTTCTATAGGTCTAATCCTAAGCATTAGGAACATTTTTACGATTAAATGACGTTGAATTTTTTCAATATTCTATCGAAAATTCCCAGTAATTTTTGGCTTCAGTGCTGTTAATCCCCAAAATCACTAACGTCAACATAAATGTATACGATGAAAGTAAAAACAAAAACCTCAGCGAAAACTCTCATTGTGCAAATTACATACCCTTGAATATTTTTCGCTCAAGTAAGGTGTATTATGTGTAGAAGAAAAATTTTCGGAGAATAATCTCGACTGAATTCTGGCAGCAGTAGGAGTGATGTTACAGAGGAGATTGATTTGCCCGAACTGCCGGCGCTTAAAGAAGTATTCAAGGATCTTCATCTACAAGCGGACATTCATCGTCTGCCGGAAGCCGATTTCGAGACAGTGAGAGCGGGTCACGTGGCAAGTATTCTTAGACATCGATCGATACTTCCGATTAGAATCGGGCACTTGTCTCTGTTTTGTTTAATTCATCCGTGCGAGTTCACAGTAACAAGTCTTTCCATACGCATTGTGTTGCTTATTTTTGGTTTTTTTTTCTTTGGGCATGTGTGTTCTCGAATGCGAATTTTAGAGGGCGTTTGTGAAATCACCGACATTCGGTGTATTAACGGACGAACAAGTTGATTTGTTTCTCACGGAGGATGACTGGCAGCTACAGTTAGTGCACTCACAAATCCTACCTATTCCTACGTTCACTCTTACCTCTTCACACTCCGTTTTCCCAAAAAAAAATGATTGCATGTAATTTCACGTGAGATTCATCGTGGTATCAACATTGACCAAATGTTTCTAACGTCTAGGACACTCATCGATCAAAATTTAATCGATCTAAACGAACCGATACGATATGGTGCGGATGAAACGAACAAACGTCCAATTTTGCGTTAGTACGACACAAACGATCTCATTTGAATAACTTGAAACCGCGCTGATTTTTATCGTACCCTTTTTTCTTCCCATTTGTCGTAGAACCTACGCCGATAGAGCAACAGGATTTGGCCATAACTAACGGCTCCAGAACCATTGACCATATGGAAACCGTCGACGCTACACGGGATGCAACACTTAAAACGCCGAAAAAACGAGAATCGAAAATAACCGACGTGGATACACCAACGAAGAGACGGCGTGTAAATTTTTTTTTTCCATTCGAAAGATCAATTCGTCATTCGGATCTTTCTTCCGACGGGAATTTGAAACCTTTTCGTTTCATTACGATTTACAGCGGAATCTAGGAGCAGAAATGATCGCAGCAGGCGATCGGCCACCGGAAGATACGCGAACAACTCCACCAGCGAATTTTTCTGGAGATCAGGGGGCTTGTGAAGCTGCAAATATTCAAATGGATTTTCCTGACGATCGACCAATCGATGAGTTTCCAGATGTTCCGACGGAAATTCCCGCTCGTCGATCCACCACCCTACCAGGAGCGGATGTGGAAGCTAACGCTTTAATCGATAACACAATTCCACCGCCGAATCGTCCCGAGATTTCCGCAGTTCCCTTGGACAGCGAGCTTCATTTGGAGTCGTTGGAACTGGAAGCGACTTTAAGACCGAGGAACAAGCGAGTTCGCAGAAATTTCATGGACGTAGACACGGTGCTCCGTGAAGGCGAGCTTGCCAGGAACATCGGCAATGCTTTGGCTCATACGATCGTACGTAGAAGATTATGCTCCAGAAAAGTAGAGAAGAATGGTTGATCATCTTCTGGTACTTAAGCTGTTGACGAAATTACTACAAATACAACTGTCGAACGGCAGTAGTGGAGGCCCGGTCGATATGTGACTACCGCGATCTCCCATGCTCAGCAGCCTAGGCCTAAGTCAATACGTGACCGCCTGGCTACGTACTGGCTTGCACGTCATTACTGCACGAGAGGCAGTTTTACTCAGTTTCTGGCGGTGAACATAAAAACTCGATAAAATATATTCGCCTGTATGGATATCGGTTTTCCAGTTACCCTATGCTCTTCCGTAAATGCGGCGCAAAAGAAACCGGAAACAGCGGCGTGATAAGTATGGCGTAGAGGTGGAAGGGATGTCATCCCGCGAGTAGGAAAATTTGAATAAAAAGGGGAATACATCGAAAAATATATTAATTTTCTAGAAAATACCAGTATTGAAATAACAAACGATACACTCAAATCTCACACTATGTGTTTTCTGCAAATATTTGAATGATAGAGGGTGTCTCAAAATGACCTGACATTTCATATTGCGCGCATTTTTTTTGTAGCGAACATAGAATACTGATCTTTGACAACTGACATGAGGAAGTGTTGAGGTTTATTCATAGAGAATTACACGATCGAGTAACGCATATAAATAGTTATTTGCTGCATTGTTACTGCATAGTTATTGCAGACGAAGTTCGCATGGTCGTGTTATCTCGCGCCGCGGCGATGTGAATTGGCCACCAAGATCGTGCGATTTGACGCCATGCGACTTCTTTCTGTGGGGTTTTCTGAGAGGAAAAGTGTATGCCAATGATCCACAGACCATTCCGAGCTCAAGGAAGCAATTGGACCCACCATTAATTAAATCAATCCGCAATTAGGCCAAAAGTTATTGGAAATTTTGTCAAACGAGTGAACGTTTGTAAACAGGGACGAGACGGCCATTAATCGGATATTGTCATTTTGTCATTTTGTCATTTGGTTGACATCCTATAAATGCGTTTTGTTTTCTTTGAAGTTTTTCAGGAGTAAGTGTATCAACACACTTAGCAATGCACAAGGATAAAACGTGGCATTTCTCTTCAACAGCCAAAAGTATCTTCGTTTGCCGTGCCCGCAAGAGGAAGAATAATACCCGCGATTTCTTTACTAACGATTCCCTCGACGGCTTATCATGTTGAATCCAGGGACTGGCTTCTCAACGGCTCCAGATACAGTAAATGGGCGGCTGTTTTGAGACCTGCCTTTATGCTGCGTACGGTTGGCCCATTTATAACTGAAGATGATCACTCTATGAGTAAGTAGCCGACGATACAAATTCAATTTTTTTTTTTCGAGATTCCGAAATATTTCTTATTTTAATGCATTCTTCTGTCGAATTTGAATGCATAAAAATCGAGTCGTTGGATATTATCCATCGACCGATAAATTTAACTCGATCAATCCAAAAAAAACGACAGATTATCACATCAATCGCATAATTATCTAATTTTCTCTTATTTATGCGCAAGCTCTCTGGACCTATGATCTCTGCTGGATCGAAGATTCAGTCTATTTTGTTTTTCATTTTTTAAACCTTTCTAAATAATCATCATACAACAGCCGTCGAGGCGATACGAGCGGCGGATTCGAGAGTACAACCGATGCCAGAGGAGACTTCGTCGGCCCTGACAAGAGCAAAGGAGTCCTCATCGCGCAACAAAACGACCGACGAACCGAGCGCGGAAGTGATAAATCCACCAGCGATGCCCGTATTGGCTAATGATGATTATCAGCTGCCGGAAGACGGTGTCCATCTCGGTGACATTATAAACGTACCAATTTTCGAGCACACTGGGTAAAGAGAATCATCAAACGTTTCATTATATTACACGATAGCTTGAATTACGTAACGCAATGTCGAGAATGCGGGCTTGAATATTATAATAAATTATTTCAATAAGAAAATATTAAACCACGTTTTCAAAACGGACTAAAAAGTATAAAATAATTTCTCCTAACCCCATGCAAATCGTTAACCCTATACAGATTATCTTGAAAAATTTTAATAGCTATGAAATCCTTGTAAGATTCAACACGAAAAACTTGGGGCGCATGCAATAGAGAATTTATGCATGAATACTTCACCTAAGGCACTAACAATTTCATTGCACTGCAAGTGATATGAACTGTTATGTGAGTTTTCTCAACGACAGCTACTCCCTACACTACACCTATTGCATGCGCCCCGCGTTTTTCGTTTCAAATCTTACAAGTATTTTCATAGCTATTAAAAATTCAGAATCAAACATTTTCACGACAATCTGTATGGGGTTAGGAATTTGTATTGGGTTATAAATCTGTATGGGGCTAGGAGAAATTATTTTATACTTTTTAGTTCGTTTTCAAAAAGGGGTTAACATTTTTTTTATTTAAATAATTTTATTTTCTAATTTTTAGTCTTGTGTGTGTGAAATTTTGCTTCTCCTTCTCTAGGCGTCGCTTGTGTTGGGGGGCTGTCTCCTTGACCATCGGAGAAATTGTCACTAATGCATTATTCACTATTATTATTATTATTATTTTTATCCTTTTTTTCAATTTTTTTTGGCTCTCCTCTCTCTGAGACAGACTTGCCTGTCTGTTTATTTGTATGTCATCCAGATTTGAGCTATATTCAAAGTTTCAAGTCTCCAACTCATCCGGAAGTTAGTTCAAAATCGATTGCAAAAATTGTACTGAACAGACAGACTTGTACAAACAGACAGACAAGAAAGCGAGTTAATATTGCATTGTCATCCAGTTCTGAGGTATGTTTAAATTTCAAACCCATCCATCAAGCTCATCCGGAAGAGAGTTTAAAATCGAATGCAAAATTTGTACCGAACAGAGAAAGAGAAAACCAAGAAGACGAGTTAATTAAAACGTGCTAATAATACAAAGGATTCTGTCGAGTGGGTGGTTTCGATGTTTAGTGACGTTTTATTCAAACGATGCAATTTTCGTACGCACTGATTTTGAGTTCAGTTAAAAATTACTAGGTCAAGTTCTTTGTTTTATTATTTCCAATGTCGCTTCTTATGTCCTTTTAAAATTGACAATTCTAGAGACGCGGATACCGCGGATATGACAACCGAACCAGGTTGCAATGTCCTTCCAGCAGTTACGAGTATCAATGAAGGTGACACAAACATCGTCCACTCGGATGGCGAGGTCGTACAAGCTGAAATGAACACGACCTCCGAGACCAAGACTGGAGACATCGATGCTTTCCTGCCACCAAAGTTGAGAACTCGAAGTACAGTGAAAAAGACAAGTCACGAGAAACAGCCGTCCGAAATAGCGATAGTTGACATTCCAGACTCTCCAGTGTCGTTCAGGTTGCGAAAACTGCTTTTTTACTCCTTCGTAGCGACAGCCGTTTTGGTCAAAACAAATTTCCAATGTTTTGAGCAAATTGTGTTCGGAATGTTCTAAAAAGTTGGAGTACAACTGAAAAAAATATTGTGTGCGCGTGAACAGATTTATTTATACACGCAAAAACTTTTAGGTTTTGAGATACCTGGCTGAATGTTTGCACTCTAATAATGTATACGGAGCGTATGTGCTAAATGAATTCAGTGAAAATACGCAAAACGTTTTAGGTTTTGAGGAAGTTTTAATTTTCCGAAAAAATCCCTTCGAGTGCTTGAAATTTTCAAAATTTAAAATGCCTTCCTTACCGTTATTGAAATTCCACTAACATTACCCATTAATTAAAGGTATGTGAAACATTAACGGAACAAGTGTACGAGCCTCAGAAAAGCGCCGTCACCAGTTATTACTTGCTTTAAAATTGAGAAGTCGGGATAAACTACTGCACACACAAATTTACAATGTTAATATATGAGCATAGTAATGATCAGCAATGTTAGACATCGCATTATTGAATGCAGTTTTGAAAATGTCATAAAAATTTACATTTCATCATCGCTCTATTTTGTTGACAAAAGAAACCATATTTGGAGTACCAAATTGCTCATGGAGCAAGCTTTGTGAGCGGAATAAAATGATGGATAAGCAATGTGCAAGTTTCTTTTGATCGCAATATAGCATCTGAATTTTTTTTTAGAAATAGAAATCGCTTTTCTTTTATGTTTAAGGTTATTTTTTTTTCTAAGGTCCGAGAGGAGTGTAAGTCTGCAGTGCGAATGGACCAAGCCTGATTTGCAGGCTCAACTCGCGGTTCTTTGGGCCAGTTGTGCGGCCAATCAGACCATAACATTGGCCAATCTCGTTAGACCGGAGGACACGTCTAAACTCAATGCAGGTGTTTGTTTCTCTCTGCTACTCGGTAAGCGCACTCCTTTGTTTTAAGCGCGGAAAATGATAATATTACGAGCGTTCTGTTACAAACGAGTGTTTGTTTGAAAGCACAGTGTTGCACAAGGAGAGAATTGTCAATCTGGCGCAGGAGGAACCGTACGGGGATATATACATATACAAAGCTGTTTCTCGTCGAGTCGGACCGAAGCTCAACGTTGATTCACAATGAAGCCCTGCTGAGTTTTCCCGGGACAAACACCGCGGCAGCAATGAAGACTCCATTCATTTGTGCAAAAATCCATCGGACAAGAGTACCCGGCGAGCTAAAAAAAATGATAATTTACAAGGAGACAACCACTATTCTCTGAAATAGGATACTATTCTACGTAGGATTCCTTGTAGAATACTATTTTACAAGGATACTATTCTACATAGTATCCTTGTAATTTGTAACCATTGAAGCTTTGGTTACAGCTCAAAAAGAATACTTTTGCGGCTAACTAAGCCGGTTGATATTGAATTTCATATAATTCTCGTTTTATTTATTAAATATAGATTATATATTATACATGGATTCCTTATGTTGAGGTCCGAAGAAGCTACTGTAATACTCATAGAAAAACGAAAAATTTGTTCGACCGTCACTGAGAATAGTCGAAATTAAAATTCTGTCAAACAGATGTAACGGAACGGTTCGAAATTGCCGATTTTGATGGACGAGTGCAAAGGAATAAAAATATGTTTAGCACACAATAAACAAACAAAAAATCCGTAAACCGCTGCTATAGTACGTGCGTAAAGCAATCGTTGTGGAAGCACTAAAGTTTTTGTTAACGTTTCAAAATATAGTGACTTTGACAGCCAATGGCTGTAGAGGATATTGAAGTTAATACAAATTTTATGTCATTTATAAAAGCAATATTACGCATATATGACCTATTTAAGCTTGAGCTCCTGTAAAAACATTCAATATCATTTACAATCTATTTAACGCGACTGAAAAGTCATTTTGTGATTTCGTATTCAACAATAACGTGTAACATTTGTTCTTAAAGCTTATTTCCGCTTCGTTAAAAAAGCACAGGCCGAACACGTAGCCGATGTCAAGTTCTTTTGTAATCGTAAAATCTTAACTTCCACGCGAGCTAACAAAGCGTTCTGGAAGAACGCGTACGAAGAGGCAAATGTATGTAGTAACATGTATATTACACGTGTTTTTAGTTCATTCGTTCATATTTTGTTATTCCCGAAGTCGAGCCAGTCGTTGGGTCAGTTCGTCTTGTTCTTGGCTGACGGCAGTCGACGCGCCGATGCTGCCTAATTGTCCGGACGGAAGTTCCATGTTTAACTCGAGACTGAAAGCATAAGATTAAAATTGGTGTATAAGTGCACCCGACAGTAATGGACGCGCAATTAGTGTGCAGCCGAGGCGATCGCTCGTGTCCAGCTGCATGAATCTGAGTCGATAATCGGATGGGTGGCCCCGCTCAGCCACGCACCGTCTTGGTCGTTCGTTAGGGCCAGAGAGGTAGGACGAAAAAGCATTGAGAAGGATGTAAATATACATATATGTACAACCCGGAGCTCTGAGACGAAAGGAGAAGCGCGGCAGGATGCTTCGGTTAACGGAATGACACCTCATCGCGGTCGGTATGGTAGAACAATTACAGATACCCAAAAATCTCTGAAACGGCTCTTCAGATCCTGCCGAAACTTTGCCAAACGACGTCAAATAGATAGACGAACAGCTGTCTGCCCCTCAAATTTTCAAGTAGATTGGCTTATCATAAGCCAATCTACTTTTTTTTTTCCTCAAATTTTTTTTCCTCTCAAAAAACGTAGATTGGCTTATCATAAGCCAATCTACTTTTGTTTCCTCAAATTAAAAAAACTTTATTATACTATACTCTTACTTATACTATACTTATCTTACAGCAATACAGTATTGAAAAATTGAGTGTATAAGTAGTGCTACTTCGATAGGTAGTGAGTTTGAGGCAAATGTCTGCGGCTTACCCTGCCTCATCGGCAACTTGTTGCATCAACATGTCAACGTCATTCTGGGGAACATTAGTCGTGGTAGTTTGCGACATTGCGTTCTCCATGTACGAGCTCTGAACGTCGAGATCCTCGAACTGACTCTCGAATTTATCCATCAGGCCCGATATTTTTTCAAGATTCATGGATTTCATAGCAGCATCCATGGCTTTTACGACTCCTGCCATAGACTGGGTAACCTTTCTGGTCGTGAGAGCAGTTTGCACTCTGCTAGCTACAGCGTCAACACGCGCGCTCATTCTCAGATAATTCAATGCCTGATTCTTTTGTCGTATTGCGTTCTCTGCATGTATACGTGCCCCTTCCATGTTTCCCTTTTGGATCGCCTTCTTTACTTTGGCCTTTTCCAGTTTCTCCTCTTTCTCGCATTTCTTTGAATTACGCTCCAACTCCTTCACCGCGAACTTAAGATTAAACAAATTTTCTGAGGAAACAAGTTCAGGAAAATTCTTGGGAATAATTTGCAAAAATCTTATTATTTTATATTTATATGAGCTGTTTTTTCTTTTTTAACGTTCAGGCAGTTCCCGATGTCTTTTTCTGAAATATTTTCCAATAAGAAGTTAAAGATGTGCAAAATTGGCAACGCATTGCAGACAATGGTCCATTGATTTTTGGAAAGGACAGCATGTACTATATGTTTTACACGTTTTTATCATTCTTGAGATGTGAGTGGAAAAAGTAATTTTTATGTGTGAAAATAATATATTTATTTGACATCTTTATTTACAATGTGCCATCGCATGTATGAAGACGTGGTTTTGTTGAAGAAGAAGAACAGTTTAGTTGTCAAAAAAGAGCAGGTTTTCTTTAAAAAGCCGAACATGGTTTCTGTTAACCTAATATCCACCGTTAATACGGTACGTAGCTAGAGAATATTTTTCATTTCGGTACTCAAGATGCCGATATACAGGATGTATCTTAACTAGTAGTTTTCCGTTGGTGAACACATAGGGTGTCTCTTTCCAAGCAGAACACTTTTTTTTCAATATCGTGCTACAAAAATTGGCCGAGATATTCACCAGTAAATTCCAACGGTGAGTAAACAGTGGCACAGTAGTTTTGGCGTCCAAGCGAGAGTGGGCGCAGGTTCGAATCCATGTTTGCATTTTCCATCTATTCATGTTGATTTTTGTTGAATTGAAATTGAAAGTTCGAACTTTTAATTTCGAATGGTGAAGTTTGAATTTTTTACCTTATCCGGTTGCCCAAATAAAGTATTAAATAGTAAATAGAGAATGTTAGACAATATTGTCCATTGTTTGACATTTTTTATTTATTATTTAATACTTTATTTGGGCGACTAGATAATGTTCAACACTCAAATGTCAAAATGTCAAAATGTCAAAATTCAAAGTTCAAATCCACTTGCCCGAATGTGAATTTAAATCCGTGCCCGCGCTTGCTTGGACACTGAAGCAACTGTGGTTTACTCACCATTGGACTTTACTCTTGAATATCATGGCTAATTTTTGTCGCATAACATTTAAAAGAAAGTGTTTTGCTCGGAAAGGTACACCCTAGATGCTCACGAACGGGAAACTAGTAGTAGAGATACACCCTGTATAAAGATAAACTATTATTCATTATTCGTCAGTATGCAGAGTAAAACGAGGAATCATCCGAACGTTGGAGAAAATCCTCTAAAATCACAAACTAATAACGTAACCTTATTTTTTAATATTTCTATATTCTTTATGTCCAGATGAGTTTTGACGTTTGAATGATCATTTAGACAGCATAGCAGATGAATAAATTGCCAGAAAACACTAATCGACAGCGTAAACAAAGTAGAATTGAAAAAAAAAACATTCGCGACGAAACAAAATTGAGGTTAAACGCAGCATCTTGCGACGGTTTCTTCTCATGAACGAAAAAAGGATACTCTCCATCTGTGAGACGGACATGGCTGATTGTTCGGCCCCCGTTGTGCTGACTGTCGAAATAAACTCAATTTGAACCAATGGTGCGAAACGATGGAATATTTACTCCCCTGTCAATGTTCAGGGAGTACTTTTGCAATGTAAAACTTGGTCTGACAACTAGCGCTACGAAATTTCCTGGCGTATGTACGCGGTTTGTCGCCTTCTATGAGATCACTATGAGATCACCCGTGATACGAAAAAAGCACACAATTTTACTAAAGAGAAAACGTACTATTCGGACTCGTGATATGTTCCAAGTTTCCCAAGAAAGATCGATCGGGCTTCAAGTTTTCATGACACGAGGCACAAACTTTCACCGTGTACGATTGAAAATCGCAAGTGATTCAAAACAAGTTTGTGACGAGTGGTATCAGCGGTGACTAATTCCGACAATCGAGCATGACAGGCCCTAACATTGCGAAAAGTGACAGCGCAGTCAAGTGGACGATCGCGCCGTTACGAGCGCCTGGAGTGTCGATACGGCAAAGCTCTAAAGGAATCCCGTCTTATGCATTGCATGTTAGATTCGTTTTTTTTTTAATATGATTTCCAAGGAGAATTTGATTGGTCGCTGCAATCAATTATAGCACCGGTAAATTTGTGTGTACGTCATGTCTGAACGTTTACACTTTGGACGTTGCCGTTTTCTCTTCGAATAGATTAATCCTCTGAGCCTATCCTACATTTTACGACGCTGATGTGCGCAATACCTTTTCGCACCGATTCTCGTGCCATTCATCGTAGATACATTGTTATCATCGAATTTTGGAACTTGCATTAGTCATGTGCTCATCGCTGATAGACGAGGTGAATACACTTTTCTTCCTATTAAAGTCTCGACATTATGTCATATGCGATTACCGCTCGATTATGTTCTCATCGTTAAACTCTTCGTAAACGTGTCATTCGTTTACGGAGTAGGGTCCGGTACCATTTGGGTCAATGAAGCGGACGAATCCTATTTTATATACAAACGTCGTGAACATTAATTTCCTCAATCGTAGCATTAATTGACTTACTCTCAATTCATTTTCGGACGTTAGTCAATTTGTAAAATTTAACGTTAAGTGGGCGAAAATAAATAGATAAGAAGAAAAAAATTACTAACGAAAGGCTTCCTAAATTATGTTTTTGAGACTACATTTTTTAGCAGCCTTTGTTGCTCCGTCTATGACAAATGAACGACTGTTTGGACCAAACTTTCATGAGTAAATTGCACATAGGGTATTATACGTTTTCTCCTAATAGGATACATAACCTTGCTTGTTTCTGAGCAGAAATCACAAAATAACAACAGCATTATGGAAAATGCTAAGAAACTTTTCTGCAATCTACTGCGATGCATGTTGGTCCAGTTGCATTGTTTGATGGATTGCATTGTCGACTTTTTATTTGGCGCTTATTACAACGGCAAAGAAAAAAAAGTCCCACCTGTGAAGAATAATTTGTTGCTCGAGAGCGGAGTGTCGCTGGCCAATAAGATCAGGTATTGTATTTCTTTGATAATTTTGAACAAGAAAACTTGTGTAACTTACATCTGAACCTTTATTTTCCCTAATGATCTCAGATTGTTCTACAAGTTGGTATAGCCAGGAGAAATTTTATTTGTTTCACCCAAGCAACTATAAAGAAACAATTTGATAGAACTTGAACTATTTTCTTCATTATAATTTCATAACTTGTATAAAAAAAAGTTATCTTGTTACGTAAATTGAATAGATATTCAAATTTCACAATTAAGTAAACTGTGGGCAAAAGCAATACATTATATTTGCCAGTTGATACATAATCAAAAGAATACTGCAAGATCAACATTTAGTACCAAGTAATAGATTATAATATTATTGTAACTATAAAACCCAGATTTAAGAATCTAACATTAGGTCTTGCCGTTAAGGCATTTTTGAAACTGAATAGGAACACCGGAGAGGACTTCATCAATAATTATTTCAAAAATTTATTTATTAATTTGTCAGCCTTGGACGCTGAAGCAATGGTCATAAAATACAAAGACTTTCATTTAAAAATCATAAAATAAACCCCGGAAATTCGAGAGAGCATATTAAAGAGGAGTACTGCTCTAACTTATATAAAATTTTTCAAGCAGCAATAGTACTCCCAATCATCTCCGCTGGCTGTGAGAGCATTTTTTCTGTCATGAGGCAGATAAAAACATGGCTTACAAGCACCATGCTTCGGGAACGATTCTCTCGTATGTCACTGCTGAACATAGAGAATGACACTGTTAACAAAAATTCCAACTGGTTTGCTGATTTGCAGAAAAAACGAAACTAAGACTTATTTAATTGAGTACCTACTGAAAGTAAAGTTTAAATACTGGTAACTGGATTAAAGAATGTAGAAAAATTAGTTTATTATTTTTCAAGGTATTGAAAGAATTTTATATCGATGTTAACATAAACGTCTGATTAGAGCTTTATATCTTCTGTGTGTTGTGTTATTATCTACTATTATGTTAATTCTATTAGAAAAAAGATAAATGCGAGGAAAATAATTTTTTTTGGACCCCCCCCCCCCTCCTAGGCCCCTCAGAAAAAAATATCGTTTATGCTATTGGCTGTATACAGCTGTTATATATGTATGTATGTATACATAGGTGTATATATTTATCGCTTATATAAACCGACACTTTTTAATTGAGTCAGACAGAAAGATATTTCAGTTCAAAAGGGATTGGGGTCTTCCATGAACGCTGCCATAGTGCATCGAATCAGGTGCATTATTCCTATAATTGTTCTAAGCCTCTATGTATAGTTTTATTTTAGGTAGCGATTATATGCGTTTTATGGAGTAAATCATAATGAAAAAGCGATACATTATGTTTTACATTTTTGGTAGGGCCAGTTTATATATGTTATAAATTGTTTAGAAAAATTATACAATAACATTACATTGGGACCGAAATGGAAAAAGGCAGCCAAACATGCTGCCGTTGACCTACAGAAGTTCAGGGCACTCAAATTTCATGTATAAATCCTTTCAATGCTTTTGTATCTTTATAAGAAGATTTACGGGATGACTGTTTTCCACGTTTTCCACGTTTCTATCACATACGAGGAAGAAAAAAACACAATTACTAATGGAGTATTTCTTGGAATCGATCCAGGAATCGGGAAGTTTCTGCAGAGGATGTAGTTACAGCTTTTATAGATCGATGCAAGGAGGTTAATGGGTTAATAAATGCTGTCGTCGTCGACTGTTACGAAGCGGCTCTGGAGGAAGCGAAGAACGTTGACAAACTGCTTAAATCAAATGTGGACTTGGAGGTTTTGAAGAAGTCCAAGCCTTTTCTGGGTGTACCGTTCACGACGAAAGAGAGTAACGAAACTCGAGGTGAGTTGCCAAATGTGTCGGGACCCAGGTTGATAATCTTCTAAAAGTAACACAATGATGAATCGCCGAACGGTTGATTAAGGATGATAGGCATGCTATTAATGTATTTTATACGTCACGAGCAAATTAAGATTTGAGAGAAATAAGCCTTTAAAACTAATAAAAAACACAGAAAGCTAAGTTCCAACTGAGCTTGTTTTATTTCGGTACGCCGTATAGTTTAAGGGTACCCTCTAGTCAGAGCGACGGAAAAAAGTTTGTTTTTTTTCAGATTTGTTTTTTTGAAATCTATGTATCGGAAAAAAACCTTCCAACTTCGGTTCACACATATTTGTACTACACAGAATGATTATTTTTGTCTTTATTACGCATTTGTTATTGAAAAGAGGCATGTGTACTGCGTTACACGAGAGATACGGGTCCAGTGTACACATTGTGTACAATATCCACATTCATATACAGAATATATGTTTGTGGTTATGGCGAGTGTTACACTCGGGTGGAAAAGCCAATTTGATGAATTTTCCCACAGGTAAAAAATTATGTTTCCAAAAAAAGCCTTTTCCGGCGCATATATTAGTTTACAAAAGTAAACAACGAGTGGCTATAAATTCATAATTATAGCACACGCAATAGCGATTGTGACTAGAAAGAGATTGGAGCAGAGTTTTTCCAATCAGTTAACAATTGCAGCAACTACTCTTTTAACCGTTTAACAATTCCGTTTATAGAAAAACGTAAGTGAAGGTTTGTTTTTTTCATGATTTTGCATTGATAATATGCGTTCAGAGCGACGTGTCTATAAAGTCTAAGGTATATGGAACGTTGACTAGAAATTTCGACAAAGCGTTCTTCAGATACGTAGAATAAAAGTATGAAAAAATATCGATGAAAAATTGATATGACGGGAGGATTGATTTATAAATTCTATAATTGCAAATGCAGTATGATTGCCTGACTGACGATCGTTGTTAAAAACTTGTTAACAGGATTACCTCACACGATGGGAATGACGTGTAGAAAAGATTACGTGTCGACGGAGGACGCTACGGTGGTTGGTTACCTGAGAGACGCTGGGGGAATTCTCATAGCCAAAACGAATATTCCGGAGATGAATCTTTGGGTGGAGTCGCGAAACAACGTTTACGGCCAAACGTGCAATCCTTATAACACAACGAGGACTGTGGGTGGTAGCAGCGGTGGCGAGGGGGCGATCTTGGCCGCATGCGGTACGCCGATCTCTATCGGTAGCGATATCGGTGGTTCGATAAGAATGCCTGCTTTCTTCAATGGTGTTTTCGGTCACAAACCGAGCGGCGGTCTTTCGCCACTCAAAGGCATTGGCTTGAGGTCCGTGGATTTTCACTCATCGATGGCCGAGGCCGGCCCAATGTGCAAACGAGCCGATGACCTAGCACCCCTGCTGAGAGTTTTCATTGGCAGTAACGTCTCAAAGATCAAGCTCGACGCACCCGTCAATTTAAAGAACTTGGATATTTTTTATCAGGAAGGCTCTGGCGATCTGAGAGCGAGCAAAGTGAATAACGACTTGCGTCTCGCACTCATAAGGGCGGTCGAGCATTTTCGCGAAGTCACCGGATCCGCGCACAAGATTAAATTGCCCGGCTCCCAGTACAGCTTCAGATTGTGGAGGTACTGGATGAACAAGGAACCGGGCGATTTTAAATCGGACATCATGAATCGGAAGGTCAGTCTTAAAGTATTTGATGAGCATTCAACATGATTCGAAACTTCCATTTATGCTTTGCCTCTCGCTTGGAATCTTGGATACAGCTATTTTCAGGAGTAACATAATTTTTCAGAACTTGTAGAGTCAAAGGGCGCAGAGTAGAGAACTTAGCTATTTCTCTGAAACTCGAAAACCTTTGAAAATAGTTGATTGCAAGTTTTCTTACGGGGATAGAGAATGTGTTTCACATTACGTCAACGTTTCGCATCGTTGCGCATGCGTTCTTGAGACGTTGTCTTGTCACGTCCTGAAGGGACGTGGTCATTAACCCCTTGACTGTGAGTGACACGCATAGGGGCAAAAAAAAGTCGTACCATTTTTGTGTCATGACATGTATAGGGGCATGATTCTACTACATCGAATCGATGCAGTAGAAATAGGTTGTTTTTCAAATGCCCCTATACGTGTCATGACACAAAAATGGCACGACTTTTTTTTGCCCATATGCGTGTCACTCACAGCGAAGGGGTTAATCGCGATTCCCTCCTTTTTGCCTACGCCTAGCGCAATAGCATGGGATGAGGGTGTAAGAAGGGATAGTGCATGGAAGGGTAGGAATAACGCAGTGATCCAATTACGAAATGAATTGGACAACTCAAGTTTCTAACAATTAGTGGTTTATTAAAATTAACCAATCGGGTTAATTTGGTTGATTTGAAAATACAAGACCGTTCGCTTACGTTTATTGGCCCGCCGATGGTACAGTGGCCGGATTTACAACGGGTCGAGTTCGGGCTTCCGTAGGTGGGCCGGACCTCTTGGTTGTGTACGCTTCGTTACAGGATTGGCGGAGCTGGTGTGCTTCGCGTTTGATACCATTTTTATTACACGAGTATTTATCGCGAGCCGATTTGAATTAATTGATGATTTACGCAATACGATGTTAGTGAAATGCTCAATGTGGACACTTGGGAAAGTTTTTATAAGTCGCGCTTTTACAAAGTATAGATGAATTATTTGTAACAATTTTACTGAAGATTTTTTAAGTTCGAACTCGTCGTTTGCCGTCAGAAGACAGTTTTCATACTTGTTCCGATGAAAGTTGTTGGGAGGCTTTGTCCGAACGCGATGGAAGCTGATGGGAGACTGACTTCCTGTAGTATACTTCTTCATCAAGTGGAAAATAATAGAGGTTTCGTTAATGGGGGAAGGAGTGCACTTCCATGATGCGTTTCTCTTAGGGATAGGTGGAGAAGGCATCAAATATAAGTCTCTTCGGATGACTAGTCGAAAATAGAGAGTGCGAGCAGGACGTTGCCTGCGAGTCATATTCGTCGCTCTATTTCCAGGAATTGGAGCTGCGTTTCTTTATCTGGAGCGCGGAAATATACGGGGAGGAAAAAGGGTATTTGTGTATTTGTCCGTGATAATAGTTAAGACCGCTGTGCTCTCGTGTGGGAAAGTACGCGAGACGGTTACTTATCATTCGTGCGTATTCGTGCGTATTCGTGCGTGCATCATCGTGCGTATTACGTTTAAAAAGACATTGTGCGCATTTGGTCGCGACGTAACAGCCTCACTGTTTGATATAATGAGGGAAAGCATAATTGAGTAATGATAAAGTATTTTAGATTTTTTTGTAGGTAATTTATGTTTGCGAGAAACTTGGAAAATTTCACAATAATTTTAGTGTAATTAATTGTAACATACTAAAATTGAGCTTATTTTTTTCGTTCAGCTTTCCCATATCCTCTTACCAAATTGTATGGCAACTCAATTAAGAGTAAAGTGGCTCGAAAATTTCGGTATATTCATCCCGAAGAGTTTTGCTCTAATAATGCTAAATATTAACGAATCCAGGTGAAACAATAATGTTTTTCAGAAAGGTACTTTTAAATGAAAATATGAGGTTTGATTTACATAGGACGTATATTTGAGAATTTTTTATTCCGGCTACTTTTGCCTGCGCTTACACTTCTCTCGGGCAACGTTTTCTCCTAGACGGATTATATTTCAAGAAAATGACGAAATACGCTTTGTTCCTATTTCAACAAATGTAAAGTAGTTCGTTTCGTTTTTTAAAATATCAGTTAAATAGAAAATTTGCATCAGCAGAACAACTACCTCGCTCGCGCGCAGACCGCGGTTTGGTTGGCGTTGTGCCTTACTTACTCTTGAGAATGAAAGCATTAGATTGATGTGCTTTTTTTTATTGAACGTTTCAGTCGCGCACAAGTGCAGTGGCAGAATTAAAGAAGCTTGTGACGAACAGCTCGGAAATAACGTTCGGGGCTCTAATGAAGCTTATGAGTGATGATTTTTTCCCCCAGGAGAGCGACGAATGGGCAACGAGCATTACTGAAAAGATGAAACAATTTTTACTCGTGAGTTGGTCTTGTAAATCTGTTTTTATTGTTATACAGCTACAACCTCTTCATCTTTCGATTTTGGTCAGAGGTTTATTTGTAACTGCCTCTGTATTTATTGATCTTTTGATTGGTGTAGATGTCCAATCGGGGTTCTACCCAAACATCGGCAGGAATATATTTTTCAACGATTCTTATTGCTCAACTCTTCGAGCGCACGCCTTCGTAGCAGTAAATCTCAAAGTGCACATATGGTCTAATTAACCGCGAGCTATCTCCGGCTGCGTATATATTGAAAACTATGCGCTGTTTAAGCGACTCAAAATATATGTACATACCTCTCCGTAGAAAATTAATTCGTCTTCTAGGTTGTGCAGTTTGATTTTTTATTTGAAAAATATAATTTCTCGAAAAACTTTGCGAAATGTTCAAGTCAAAATGACCCTGTGTGCACTCGAAGAGTTTAAAATGATGCAACTATTGATATTATGGAGGGTGAAAGCCAAAAAACCCAAAGCAATTAATACTACTGCTATCGTACAGTAAATATGCGCAGGTGTTTCATTTGCGTTTATTTCAGTTGTTTGTTGGCTTACTAATACTGGTTTACAAGAAATGGGTAGGATTCATATATTTGCGCCTACTGTTGTACAATTGAATACTTCTGTTGATAAAAGACAGACTGTCGTATAATAGAAGTTCGTTTGCGTTTGTGTGAGTTTTTAGGGCTTTTTCTTCCATAATATCAATTGATATGATATGGTTAAGTGAGAAGAATCGTCAAAAAAGAACTTATTTTTGGGAGATACTTCGATTTGACATATTCACCGTTTGATTTCGTTCCGAGTACAGGACAAACTTGGCGAGAACGGAGTCCTATTATATCCATCTTCGCCGTTCCCAGCCGGTTATCATTACTCACATTTTCTGAGACCATTCAACTTTGGCTACTGGTGTATATTCAACGTTCTGCGACTCCCGGTCTGTCAAGTACCGGTTGGTTTAGATTCCGAAGGATTGCCAGTTGGTATACAGGTAATCGCGTATTTAAAGCTTTAACAAGGCTGATGTTATCGCAATTGTTTTCCAGTTAATTAATCGCTATCGCATATCGCAGGTCGTCGCCGCCCCGTACAACGATCATCTCTGCATCGCGGTGGCCAAAGAGCTGGAGAATACATTTGGTGGATGGGTCGCACCTTCTTAATACTCGAGTGTTCATGTGGATTCTTGTTTTTCATCGATAACTCGGATAATCCCGCGTCTCTGTAGCCGCGAAATACGAAGATTCTGCAAAAAGTTTCGTGTTCGTTCGTAATTGCAGATATACTTAGGAAATTGGTTTTCGGTGTTGTATACTCAAGACAAAAACATTACAAGCGCGATCAAGAGATCTTTGAATACTGATTATTGTTCGGTGTATTGCAGGAAATTTCGGAGTACGTTCGGTAACATAAATTATAGGTACCTAATTTATTATGAAATGAAATATATTATTTTTCTGCGTTTATTACGAAAATACTCTACATTTTTCTCCGACAAGTTTTAAAGAGAAAGTTAATTTTTACCTGCCACCGGAAATGTAGGAATGGGTCTTACTCACCTACGGTAAGTTGGATTCGCTTACTGTCTTAGCCGATCGACAGCGCCTGACCGTACCGATTTCATTTTGAAAAAAAATCTACTGAATGAATATGTTGTTCGATTCATCGCAAGAGTACGGTTCTGCATGATTTATACTTTGTATCGTACCTCTAGTTTATTGCATTTTTTTTCATAAGGTTTGAACGAACCGCACGATTTCGAAGATTAAACATTTTCGTAAAATGTTGCAGTGTCTTCGGGTACGCCTATGAGAGTCGAGCGAGAATCTAGAGAAATCTAGAAAAATCTAAAGAATTAGATATATCAACTGTGCGTAAATGCACGCTCTTGCTTAAGAAATTCCATAAAAAATTGCTCAGATATACCGATTTTTTCGCGAACACTATACCGTGACCTAATACAAATTTCGAAACTGAATACTTATTGGACTTATCTACGATTCCAGAGGGTAAACTTCAACAACCATTGGTGGAACGCTCGACCCTCATGTCACGCATCAACGCTTCAGCGATATTTTCTTTTCCCTCTTTTTATTTCAATCGAATTACGTGTTTCTGAAGAACGACTCGTTGAGCCGGTTTGCTCGTCAACGCGAGGCTATATCGTCGCGTAGAAGATGGAAATCGTCAACGGCCGTGTACACACAATGCGAATTGTGCGCATCCTTTATCGTGTCAAAGTGCTTTTGTCATCGAATGTCGCAAATCACGATGCATATACCTATTTTTTTTACAGAAATTTCCCATATCTACTTAGTTCTTCCAATGATTCAACGTAATACAAATTTCCCGAATATCAAACAATGAAATTCCAACTTGACTAACATGTGTTTTGCCGAGTCGATTTACGGCAGGCGCGATCTAGTGCGTCGGATTTTCTAAGCGTTCGAATATCGGACGCAATTAAAAAGAAAAGGTTCGCTTCGAACCGTGGGTGATGGACATGTGAAATGTCAATCAACGATCAGCGGTTATTTCGCGCTATTGTTCGCTGTCAGATGCGAATCGAGCAAGTGACGCAAGAGGAGGGAGAAAGGAAGAGTAAGCGAGCAGTTCGAGCTCGAGCTAGGCTTCTGTTCTCTCTGTCGCGCGAAAGCGCTAAAGCTCGCACATATAACACGCTATGTATGTGATTGGTAGTTTGGTAATGTCGTGCTTCGAGTAACCCGGGTTATCCGAGAGACGAGAATAATACAAAAGAAGCACGCTCGAAGATAACGTCATTCCATTGATAATTGTACGAAGCGGGGAGGGTAAGAGTTGAAACTCAGCGCGCCAGAGTGTACACGGCGCCACCCTGATGGAAATCCGCTTATTGGAATTCGTCAGATTTTAACAAAAAATGTCAGATTTGATAATATTCCGTCAACTTTCAATGAGAAATAATGTCAGAATATGTCATTTATACGACAGAATCTGTCATATTATTTCGAGATTTGACATTTTCTGTGAGAAGTTCATGATTTCTGACCGGAAATTGGAACATGCTTTACAGAATCTGTCATATTTTATCAGAAAAGTAATGTTATAATTCAGTAATTTCTGTCAGAATCTTACATAATATGTCATATAATGTTGTAAGAGTTTTCCATTTTATGTGAGATTTTCGTCATTTAATGTCATTTTTTGATGGAATAAAATGAAATTCTTCAACTTTCATGAAATATTATGACCGAATCTGTCGAATTATATCATTCTTTGTTATTTTTTGGGAGATTTTCGTCATTAAATGCCATTTTTTATGGAATATAATGGAATTCTTCAACATTTATCAAATATTATGACCGAATATGTCAAATTATATCATTCTTTCTTATTTTTTGTGAGATTTTCGTCATTAAATGTCATTATTTAATGGAATGAAATGGAATTCTTTAACATTCATGAAATATTCTGACCGAATCTGTCAAATTATATCATTCTTTTTTATTTTTTGTCATATAATGACCGAACTTGTTAACTTTTGACATTTTGCATTATAAATATATGATATATTCTGATGAATTTTGACATTTAATTATCGATTCTGATAATAAATTGTCAGAATTCGTCAATATTTGATGGAATTTACATATAATTTTCTAAATTTTAATGGAAATGCTGAAAGAAAGAAATTTGGGACTTTATATTCAATAATACTTTTATTTGGTGACACATATTTGGCAACTGTTGAGATCTTAAAAATATATAGCGACTATACCACAGGGATGTACAATCGACAATTAGAATAAATATTGAATAAAATAAATATTCCATACAAATGTAGTTTATGCTATTTCTGACTTTATTCACAATAAAGCTCCTTTTCACTAACAGTTGAAATCTGTCAGAATTCACGAAAAATGTAACAACAAATTATGATAAAAATTATCGTTTTCTTGCATTTTTTGTCATTTTTTTTCGATGCAACAACATGTCAAAAAATGGAAAACTGATTTATCATTTTTTGTTAAAAGATGACATTTTCCGACACAATGATGACAGAAAGTATCAAATTCTGTGATTTAATGACAGCTGAAATCTGTCAAAATTCAATAAAAATGTGATAGCAAATCATGATAAAAATTATCGTTTTCTATCATTTTTTGACATTTTCTGTCATTTTTTTCGATGCAACAATATGTCAAAAAATGGAAAACTGATTTATCATTTTTTGTTAAAAGATGACATTTTCCGACATAAAGATGACAGAAAGTATCAAATTCTGTAATTTAATGACAGCTGAAATCTGTCAGAATTCAACAAAAATGTGACAACAAATTATGATAAAAATTATCGTTTTCTATCATTTTTTGACATTTTCTGTCATTTTTTTCGATGCAACAATAGTCAAAAAATGAAAAACTTATTTATCATTTTTTGTTAAAAGATGACATTTTCCGACATAAAGATGACAGAAAGTATCAAACTCTGTGATTTAATGACAGCTGAAATCTGTCAGAATTCAACAAAAATGTGACAACAAATTATGATAAAAATTATCGTTTTCTATCATTTTTTGTCATTTTCTGTCATTCTTTTCGATGCAACAATATGTCAAAAAATGGAAAATTAATTTTATCATTTTTTGTTAAAAGATGACATTTTCTGACAAAAAGATGACAGAAAGTATCGGATTCTGTGATTTTATGACATTCCGTAAAGTTAACATAGTATGTGAGGTTCTGTCCGATTTTCATAGATTATTTCCGACAGAATCTATCAAAATATGTACGATTCCATCAAATTATGTTAGAATCTATTCATTTTCACAGTTTCTGACATTTTTTAACAGATTTCAACATTATTTGTCGAATTCCAATAAGCGGATTTCCATCAGAGCAACATTCCAATGTCAATGAGATGGGCGAGGTTCCGCGCATCCGTGTCGATCGTGATAGTCTCGACATTCTAAAAAAATGCTCGGACACGATAACGCAGTTGTTCGGTGTGCGTCTCGCATTGAACGAGAGTATCGCGCGACGCAGCATTCGGTTCTATAATACACTAGGCAAAAGAATTAAAGGATATTGAAAAAGTCCGCCAATTTTAGGGTCATTTTCAAATAGCTGTAACTCCTCGAAAAATGGTCGTACAGCAAAATAAAAAAAAGCAAATTGCAGGTGTGAATTTTTAGTTTTGAGAACCTGAGCTCAAACATTTTTCGCATCAGCCAATTTTTAGTAGCCGCCAAAAAACCAAAGTGAAAAAAATTCAAAATGTTTGCTCATTTTTCACAGTCTGCACGGACTTTAATAATTTTTTTGGAATGATCGGATTAAAAGCATCGTCTAGCTGGATTCTTCCCTTTTAATTTGAGCGGTGGGAGAGCTCTGTACGATTTTTTCTCGCTGAGTTATCGATGTTCAAAGCAAAAATGACACTTTTGACTTTGATGACTGATTACTCGGAGACTAATGGTCGCACAGAAAAAACCAGAGGGTTTTGGAAACTTTGAAGTATTCTCTATATAATGCCTTTATCATTTTTTTTATCAGGATTTTTTTATGCGGGAAAATGGATGTAAAAATACGTGAAAAATGGCATATTTACGAGTATTCTTTTAACTAAGGATTATTTTGCCAATATCGAATAGAAAAAAAAATCGGTTTTTTTATTACCTCAAAGTATCCTAAAAAAGCCCTCAAAAGTTTAAACCCCTGCAATTTTTTTTTCATTGTGTTCCGAATGATCGAAATTGTGGTTTTTGCCAAAAATCGATTAAGGAGGTACGGTGATTAGAGCGAGTCCAAGATAAAAGCCCGATTTTTTTTAATAACATTGTCGAGAGCTTCGTCCATGCGTATGCGGAGTTTCCGCGAGATTTACCGTACAGTTTCCGAGTTATTAATTGTTAAAGTTGGTCAATTAGTCACACGTAGACGACAAAATGTGCCTGTCCTCTCATATATCGATTTTTTTGTGCTACTTGGAGCCAAGACACGCGTAAAAAAAACTGACGGTTGCGTTCGTTGGTTCGTTGTGATCAATAAGGCAACTTGAATTGGGAAGCTCACCGCAGAAATAAGCAATAAATTTAGAAATAAAGTCGCGAAAAACCGAACTATTCGGCGAGAGAGACGTCTCGTGACGTAACCGCAGCCATCTTGCTCGAAGTGTGGCAACGCCGGATACCCGCGCAAATTTGATTCTTCTATCGGATATTTTCAACGCGAATTAAAAATATGGTTGTGCGAAGCCGTACGTTTTTTAATCGATTATAAAAGGCCTTTCGTCGATATTTACTCAAAGTTCTTTTATGTATAGCTAAGGCATCTCAATCTTTCTGGCGACATGCATATAACGCATTTATATGTAAAGTCAGCGTGGAAAAACCGTCATATAAAATGAACGTTCGTTTTTATATCTGCAAATATTGTGAAAATTAGGAAAGGGAAAAATAACATAACAATCGATGAAATATGTTTTGACTTCGGACAGATTGGACATTGGATATTGAGGTTAACGTCAACGCGACGTTTTTCATTTGTATTCGCAATATCATCTTTTCACTCTCTAATTCTTGTCCGACAGAATCTACCTTTGTCTCTAAACTGGACTTCAGGTACAATCCTGTTACTCTCTTGATAAACTTCTACAGTACTTATTTTCATTCTCCATGTTTACCGGCTACCAAAAATAATAAGCCGAGCGCGTGGGACCGATGACAGCTATCGAAAATGCAACGATGCTAAACGTCAAAGATATGGCGTACTACTGAAGTCGAGTAGTAGATTATTACGTTTGTTTTCATATTATAAAAATAATAAGTAGCTTGAAATTCAATACTTAAAAAATATTTCTCGAAATATAGGCCACACACATATGTCTAAAACGTAGCGGTATTATGGCGAAAAAAGACTCTTAGTTTACTAGCGTGGTCATCACCGTACCTCCTTAAAGGCTAAATCTACCACCTTATATTCGTCTTTTGAGAATCACAATTTTTTTGGCACTGATCCGAATTTTTTGGTCCAAAAAATGTTGATAATTGAACAACGGGAACAAATTTTTGTTTAAAGAAGAAATAAAAAGAATTAAAAAAAGTTTTTTTTTTGACAGAAAAATTAATTAAGAAAAATCGAAAAAAAATTGATAGATTTTTTTTTATAGCGCTGAACGTTTTTCATGATACGAAGAGCGATTGGAGTTGTTGGAATTCACAGTTCTTTGAATGTGTGCGTGTGGAACACACACAAAGAAGCTTAAATCCAACCGAGCAACCTCTACGTGGTACGCTTTAGGTTACGCTAATGCCGGTGGTGAATAAAATGTTTATAAAAAAAATCTTCATCTAATGATCGTGGGACGCGTGCGTAGGGTGTCGTATCGTATCGTAGGCAAGTAAGTTGTACACACGCACACATTCAAAGAACTGTGAATTCCAATAACTCCAATCGCTCGTCGTATAATGAAAAACGTTTAGGGTTATACAAAAATCTAACCATTTTTTTCGATTTTTTTTTAATTAATTTTTTTTGTTAAATTTTTTTTATTAGTTTTTTTTCTTTCATTAAACAAAAATTTGTTCCCGTTTTTCAACAATCAACATTTTTTCGCACCGGAAATTCGGATCAGTGCAAAAAAAAAATTGTGTTTCCCAAAAGACGAATAAAAGGTGGTAGATTTAGCCTTTAATCGATTTTTGGCAAAAACCACAATTTCGATCATTCGGAATACAATGAAAAAAAACCGCAGGGGTTTGACATTTTGCGGGCTTTTTTAGGCTACTTTATCGTCATAAAAAAATCGGATTTTTTTAAATCTATTCGATATTGGCAAAATAATTCTTGGTTAAAAGAATATTCGTAAATATGCCATTTTTCACGTTTTTTAAAATCCATTTTCCCGCATAAAAAAAAGTGATTAAAAAATGATAAAAGCATCTTATAGAGAATACCTTAAAGTTTTCAAAACCCTCCGGTTTTTTTCTGTGCGACCATTAGACTCCGAGTAATCAGTCATCAAAGTCAAAAGTGTCATTTTTGCTTTGAACATCGATAACTCAGCGAGAAAAAATCGTACAGAGCTCTCCCACCGCTCAAATTAAAGCGAAAGAATCCAGCTAGACGATCCTTTCCATCCGATCATTATAATTTTTCTTATTAAAGTCCGTGCAGACTGTGAACGATGAGCAAAAACTTAGCATTTTTTTTTACTTTTGTTTTTTTACAGCTACTAAAAATTAGCTGATGCGAAAAATTTTTGAGCTCAAGATCTCAAAGCTAGAGATTCACACCTTCAATTTGCTTTTTTTATTTTGCTGTACGACCATTTTTTGAGGAGTTACAGCTATTTGAAAATGACCCTAAAATTGGCGGACTCTTTCAATATCCTTTAATTCTTTTGCCTAGCGTTTTCACAGCCAATGACAATGAAGGTAAAACGAGGGTGGATTGGAATTTTTTGCCGGATTCGGCCACTCCGCGAGACAGACCCAGTAGCATTGGGGTGTGCGATGAATCGCAGGATGATTTCGTGCGACGAGGGCGGAAGGGTCCGATCTGTTGCGCAGACAACGCCAGAATCAAGTGGTTGTCGAACTCGAGATATTGCCACGCGCTCGTAGTACCGTGAACTATTCCTCTGCTTCCGCGACTTTGAACCTAGCGGGTGGCGGTGGTGATGGTGGGAATGGAAACAAGCGGGAGGACCTTGTTTATTATGAGAAGCGGGGGAACGCAACGAAGCAGAGTCACGATTTATCGTCTTGCAATATTTTGGAAATCGTTGCCCGTGTTCAGGCGAGTAGTTTTTAAAATTGTTATTGCTATTTCGATAGTCGTTTACACGATTGATTTCAGAAAATATGTTTCACGCGCCAAGTAGAACCCATAATTCAAACTCAAGTTTCGTGCAGTTTGCTGATCCTTTTTATTCCCCTCATGTTATGGTTATAATTATTATTTATAATAGACTTTATTGCTCCGGGCAACGCACTTCCTCAGTTTGCACTGGGAAACATTCACCTACTCCCGGGGGTTCGGCTTGGTCTTAACCTAGACCGGAACAATAACGCTGGGCGGCACTCGAGGGTTCCGACATCACCTCGGCCACTGCCCAGTCAAAATGTCGCGCGAGAATTTCAATATATCACTCTGCGATAGCCGCTCCCACAAGCCAGAGGGTTAGTGGCTACCGCAGTCCACAATCGTATTGCCTGAGTAAACGGAGGGACCTAAGTATGACCGCCTTCTGCATCCGACCCGCTAGCAACCAGACACCGGGTTTGCAAACCGGTATGCCAGCGAGGCCCGATACAAAAGACTCTTTCATCCCCCCTAGCGCGCCGTTGATGAGGACAACGAGAGTTACCCTGAATCCTCGGTGCAAATGACGTAGTTCGGCCAGGAGAGGCTGATACTTGAGCCGTTTCTCCTCTTCCTTTCGCGACACGTTCACTTCGGCCGGAACTGAGAACTCAATGACGTATATCGTCTTGTCGTCGAAATAGAAGAGGACAACATCAAGCTGAGTCGCTTGACGCGGCCCGATGGTCGCGAATGAGAAGTTCCAATAAATCTTGCACCTCTCGCCCACGACAACGGACTCAATATCTTCTTGTAAATAAGGCGGCATGGGCTCCCGGTCTATCCGATAAGAGTGCCGTGGATGGTAGTACAACACTCTTAGGGCCGCGTTATGGCGATAGATATAGCCGGAGACTGCATATACTGGGCAGGCCGACAGTAGATGCATTAGTGTCTCTGGCGATTGTTTGCATGCACGACACAAAGTGGTCGGCAGAGGCTGACCCAAAATGCGACTGCGATAGACCAGGGTGTTGATGACTCCGTATTGGCAGGCGCAGATAAACCCTTCGGTCTCGGACATCAGTCCAGCTGACCGCAAGAAGGAAAAGGTCAGCTGGGTGGACAGCCCCTGTTCCTCGATGTGGTGAAAAAACACCGTGCATGGGTCTGTCCACATGCTGCCGAGTCAGGACAGTCTGCTCGGCAGCCCTGATGGCTCGCCGACGTCGGGACTTGGGCAACCGAGCGACAGAGTCTGTTGGCAAGGCGGCACGCCGGCGCCGGCGGAACTCCAAGCCGAGGGTCTCTGCCGCACGATCTGCCGCCTCATAAAGAAAAGCACCCGCCCCATGAAGCTCATGCTGGTGCACAATCTCCAGGAGCGGGTCCGAGCTTGTTATCATATCGCTTGCTATTCCGAGGACCATGCGGCTATGAAGACACTCCAACCCCAAGAGCCCACGCCCGCCGCTCTGACGCAGCATATAGAGGCGCGGGGTGGAAGATCAAGGGTGCAGACTCCGCTGGATGTTCATTATTTTGCGTGTGCCGATGTCCAGCTGTTTAAGCTCGTCTCTACGCCATTTGACGACGCCAAAGGAGTAGAGCAGGACCGGGACAGCGAGCATATTGGTGGCAGTGATCTTATTTTTCGCAGACAGATCTGATTTCCAGATCCGTCTGAGACGCCGCCTATACTCGCTGCGGAGGGCCTCCTTGACACCCTCAGCGTCTTGTACAGAACGCTGATCGATGCCAAGGTACCGATAAGACCCTCCGGCGTCCAGGTGTTTGAAGATGCTCCCGTCCACCAGCCGAACATCAGCCGCGACACCCTCTGCTCTCCCTCTCCGGAGATGAAGAACAGCGCACTTGTCCAATCCGAAGTCCATTCCCGTCGCCCGCGTGTACGTCGCTACGATGTTCAAGAGGAGCTTAAGCCTCCTCTCCCCAGGAGCGTATAGCTTGAGGTCATCCATAAAAAATAAATGGGTGATCCCTCGCCCACGCTCCCCGGGGGGCCCTGCTTCGTACCCGCGTGCAGCCCGCACGGCGATTGACAAGGGTAATAGTGAGATGCAAAACAGGAGGGGGCTGAGAGAATCTCCCTGGATAATCCCCCTCCTATACCCCACCACTCCGGTCGACACGTTGCCTTCACTAGTCTTAACTGTGAAGCGTGTCTTCCAGAGTGGCATGAGCTGCTTAATGCATCCCACTATGTAAGGACTCACCGAAAGGCGTTCGAGTTGGTGTATAATCAGTTTGTGACTGACAGTGTCGAACGCCTTACGGTAGTCTATCCAAGCGACTGACAGGTTACGCTTGTGCTGGACCGCGTCTTGCGTGATGCAGCGGTCCACCAGCAGGTTCTCCTTACAACCTCCCAGCCCCCTCTTGGATCCCCTTTGTTCGTGTATCTCCCGCCATGCAGGCTCGATCTCGCGCAGAACACGCTCATAAAGAATCTTTGTGAAGATCTTACAGAGTGCATTCAGACACGTTATCGGGCGGTAGTTCTCCGGACGAGACAGATCCCCTTTTTTAGGGATTAACACCGTCCTTCCCTCTGTCAGCCACGTAGGGATTGGCACCGTCCCATCGATGAACGACGAGAAGATGCGGGCCAGATGGGTATGGGTGCACGTGAATTTCTTCCACCAGAAGATGTTAATCCCATCTGACCCGGGAGCGGCGTGGTTCCTCATGTTACTCACCGCCTTCTACACCTCACCCCGCGTGACTGGAAAACAGTCGCCACGCTGACTCGGCTGTTGCCGGCAATACGTGTCGAACCGTCCCAGAGCTGGAGTGCTTTCATCAAAATGACCCGCCTCGCTGTACAGTTTTCCCCAAAACCGCTCCACCTGAACAGCTGTTGGCGCTGTGTCGGGGGCAGGCGTAGGTGGTTGGAACCAGCGGCCTGGGTCAGAACGGAAGAGGGCGTTGTCTAACGCCCGACCCAGCCGCCTCTCTAGGGATTGCTTCGCAACCCCCAGGTTCCGCACCTTCTCCACGTAGCGTTCCTTCACAATAAGAAGGATAGCTTTGTTCAATGTGTGGTGATGGCATTTCAGTTCCGAGCTGATTTTTCGGATTTTAGGGGTAAACGCCCTCCCCGCCGTAATGAAGTTTAACACACACTGAACACGGGATGCCTGCCTCCGCGCTTCATTGATCTTATTCTGGAGCTGTGCAACGCGCCGCCGAGTCTTAGCCACAAACGCCGCCTTATCGTTGCGTGTCTGAGGCTTCGACTCAACAGCCGCGCGATACACAGCCCAGTTCAAGCTGAGGAGATCAGCGGTCTCGGGGATTGCTGCCGCGAGGGACTCATTTGCCGCTTCTAGGCAACCAGGCTGAAGAGAAAATTTCCCAGTGATTCTCTCCCTCCTTGTTCCCCAGTCCTCTGTCAAATCGACGCGCCAACGGGGGGATTCCGACTGCCGGGGGGTTCGATCTTGAGGCTGTCCGGCAGAGCTCCGTGCGGAACGCGCGGAAGAGCGCCTGCCGGACAGCTCTGGTGGTAGTAACAAGAGATCGTAGCCTTGTCGTCGCAAGCGGGCAGCCTGGTCTCGCAGATGTTGTTGCGAGAGGTGTGCAAGCTCTGGGTGCTCTTGGCTCCACAGGGCCTGCAACCTCGCCATGTAGCCCCGCCGCGACGGTACGCTATCCCTCCAGCAGCGGATGAGGTCTTCCTTGAGCTCCTCCGTCCACTCGAGGCGCCGATTTCGAGCCGTGGTCGTTACCGTGGATCCTGTCCGGGTGCCCCTCCCAACTGATCCTTGGTCCCCATCCGAGAGGGACCGGTTGTGGGGGGCTTGACTAGGTGGTGTTCGAACCTAGTTTTCGGCGTGCCAGGTGGTTGGCCTGGCACGTCGGTGGCTATTGCGGGGGAGTTGCGCTCCCCCGGGCGATGGGCACGCCAGCTTCCCTACGCCAAATTATTATTTTTATTATTGTTGTTGTTGTTGGTAGTATTATTACTACCAAAATGGGGCACGCCAGCTTCCCTACGCCAAATTATTATTATTATTATTGTTGTTGTTGTTGGTAGTATTATTACTATTATTTTACTATTACTATCGTTATCATAATAATAATGATGATAATAGTACTATTATTATCATTTTTTTTAAGGCGGGAGTTAAAATGCAAATTACGCACCGTAAGAGAGTCCAAGGACCCTCTCGTGTGTCGGACTCCCACACATGCCGGTGATCTCGTATGTCGGAATGTTGATATACCGACTAAACAATCCCGCTCCACTGTCTACCCGCGGGGTGGCAACACGTTAGTATAACCTCACCCCCGCGGGTCCTGTCCATCGTCCGTCTCGTTTCGTTCGTTACCGTGTACCCCAATTACGTATCCGTCCCCTCATTCGTACTCCAGACATCCATCATCTTTCTTACATCTCAGCACTGCCTCGATGAAAGTGGCGACGGCTGTCCATTGGTCTTCATCTCGTAACATCAGCCCGACTATGTTGTCAGGCGTGATGCGTCCGGTCCTCTGTTCCAGTTGTTGTCTCCGTGTCGTGCATCTGTCGCACGCAAAAAATGTGTGTTCTGTGTCGTCCCGTATGTGTCCGCAGTATTTACAGTTCGGCGTCCGTACTCGTTTCATGTTATGTAGATAACCTCGAAAGTATCCGTGGCCCGTTAGGAACTGGGTCAGGTAAAAATTTACCTCCCCCGCCCCCCGTTCGGTCCACAGTCTTAGGTCGGTTATCAGTCGTCGTGTCCATCGTCCACTCGTCTCAGCCGTCCAGCGTTGCGTGCCAGTCCGTCATGGTCTTTTCTCTTTCGCACTTTGCCGCGTCAAACCTTTCAGTCCTTTCGTCGCGTTCGTAAATACGTTTCCGTTCTGTGGCCAGTAGGTCTATGGGAATCACGCCCGCCACTACCAGGATCGCCTCTACCGAGACGGTCCTGTAGGCGCACGTTATCCTTAGTGCCCCCTGTCTTTGTACATACGTCATAGCCTTCCTGTATTTCTTTATGGCCAGCGCGTCCGCCCAGACCTCTGCGCCATACAGGAGGTTCGAGTGGGCCGTCGTCATCAGTAGCCGTCGTATCGACGGTCTCGGTCCGTGCGTATTTGCCATCAGGCGGCTGAGCGAGGTGACCCTCGCCGCCGCCTTCTCGGCCGTCCGTTTTATGTGTGGCCAGAAGGTCAGCTTTGTGTCCAGGGTCACCCCCAGATACTTGGCCTCCCCTCTGGTTTCCGTGCGTACTGTTCCGACACTCATCGGAATGAGGGTCGGAATTCGTCGTCTCGTGAGCATGAGGAGCTCCGTCTTGTCCAGTGCAAGGGTCAGTCCGTGCTCCGTCATCCATCGGTATACGCGCCTCATGACTTGATTAAGTGTCAGCTGGGCCAGATCCGCGCGGCGCTCCACAATCACCACCGCCACGTCGTCGGCGTAAGCGACGACGTGGCGTCCGGTCCCAGCGTCCGGTCCCAGGATTGATCCCTGCGCTACACCCGCAGTGATCCGTCTAGTCACCGGTCCGTCCGCCGTCTCGTACGTTATCCGTCTGTCGTTGAGATAATCCCTCAATACCCGGAGAAGGTAGGGAGGAACCCGGAGGGCGCCTTCCAGCGCCCCCAAGATATCCACCCATCTAGCCGAGTTGAAGGCGTTTCTCACGTCTAAAGTCACCAGTAACACTATGGGCCTTGCCGCGTGACAGGCCTCGTCCATCCTCCTGACGGTGTCGATGACCTCGCGGATTGCCCCTATCGTCGAGCGTCCCTTGCGGAAGCCGTGCTGGTTCACGGACAAGCCCCCAGCCGCTCTTATCACGTCTGTCAGTCGCGGTCTCAGTAAAAGTTCGAAAACTTTACCCGTTGTGTCCAGTAAACTGAGCGGTCTGTAGGAGGACGGCATGTACGGCTCTCCCTTTCCTTTGCTAAGGAGAACCAGTTTGGCCGTCTCTCAGCGCGTGCCAAACGTCCCTGTCCTTAGGCATTCGTTGTACATCTCGAGGAGGATCCCAGGCCTCAGGCGAGCCATCAGCCGCAGGACCTCCCCGGGTATGCCATCCGGTCCCGGTGCTTTCCTCCCCTTCAGAGAGGTCGTAGCTTTGATAAGCTCTTCCTCGGTGAAGACGGGAACGTCTAATCTGTCGTCGGTGTGCGCCGGCTCCTCCCTTATCGGGTGAGTCGGGAAGAGACCGTCGACGATCTGTCCCGTGGTCGTTGCGTCATGGAGTTCCGGTGGGCCTCGAACCCCCAGTCTCTGGGTCACAATTTTGTATCCCAGACCCCAGGGGTTTCGGTCCACCTCCTCGCAAATCTGTCTCCAGCACCGCTTTTTGCTCAGTTTTATGGCGTTCGTCAGCGTCTTCCGTGCGGTCTTGTACTCTGTCGTAAGAGCGGCCGCATTTGGCCTGTCCCTTTCCCGAGCCCGGTACATCCGCCGTTTGGCCCGAATGCAGTCTCTCCGCAGTTCGGCGATGTCCTCTGTCCACCAGTACGTCGCTCGTCTGTCGTGTTGGGTGCTCTTGAATGGCATTGACGCCTTGCAGAGCCGTCTCGTCAGTTTCAGTGTTTCGTCCACGAGTCGTTCAGTCCTCGTCCGTCCAGTCAGTTCGTCAGACATGCTCACTGAGGGAGCGGCTGTTTCCAGCAACCCCCTCGAGAACCTGTCACCGTCCAGTTTCTGTATGTTCCACCGTGGTGCACGCACCAATCCATTGCGTCGCGTCATTGTGGGTCCTGCCACCTCAAAGACGATGTACCGATGATCGCTGGCTGTGTAGTCATCGATCACCGCCCACCGCCTCATCAGCGGGACGATACTGTCCGAGATTAACGTCACATCCGGTATCGAGGAGCCCACCCCCGGTCTTACGTACGTTGGTACGTTTCCCGTATTTGCGACCGTCAGGTTGAGTCTTGCTGCCATCTCTAGCAGCAAGTTTCCGCGTCTGTCCGTCCGGGTCATGCCCCACTCGATCGCTCTCGCGTTGAGGTCGCCCGCGACAATTAAATCGCCAGACAGCTCCCTCAGCGCGTCCTCCAGTCTGTCCGTCTTGTCCACGAACTCTCCAGCGGAGCAGTTTGGGGTCAGGTAGACGCTGACGTACGTCAGGCCGCCCACCCTCACCCAGACGTAGTCGTCGCCCGCCCCGCTGTCGAGCACGCGCATTCCGGAACCCCTGACCCAGATGGCCGAGGTACCCGCGCCGTTTTGGAACCACGTCGGAATCGTCCAGTCCCTGTACTGTTCGCTAAGTATGAGTACGTCAGCGTCGTGCTCCGTCGCGATCTGAGGTAGCAGCAAATGTGCCTCCTCGCATCTGTGCATGTTTCCCTGTAGGACCGTCACGTCTTCGTCTTTTTCCTGCACTCCTCCAGCGCGGCTCTAAAGATCGCACACGCCCCGGAACCCGGGACATGTGCGGTGCTCTCGTGCCCCGCCTCGGCGCACAGGAAACACGTCGGTCTGTCTTTGCAGTCCTTGCCGACGTGGTTCGTCTTGCCACATTTGTAGCAACTCCGTGCCCTGTCCGTTCCGTTGCAGTTAGTCCTAGTGTGCCCGTACCCAAGGCATCGGTAGCACCTTGGCACGGTCGTCTTAGGCCTGACGCGGCAGTTCGTCCACCCAATTTTCAGTCATCCTTTCTTGAGCAGGGCGTTTGCGGCGCCCTCCTCAACCTCACACACAGCCATACACTGTCCTTGTCTGTTTGGCCCGAAGATATGAACCTTCGGGTCACTCGTGTCGTTCGTCGCCTGGCGGAGTGACTCCATCACTTCCTCCTTGTCCGTCACGCAGTCCAGGTCCAGTATATTAATTTGTCCGTTGACCGTCATGTCTCGTACCTGTGCGTTATCTCCCAGGGCTTGCCGAAGCTTGTCCTGGAAGTTTTGTCGTTCCCTGGGTCCGCTTTTAACACGGACCAGGACCGACCCGTCCTTTGTCTGTCGGTAGCCGTTGACCTGCAGCTTCTCGATGCCGGGGTCAACGGTTTTCATCTGTCTCAATGTGTCTGCGTAAGTTTTTCCACTCGTGGGTTTGACGAGAACCACACCAACTCCGGGTCTCCGGGCTGGGCGGCTCCCGCTTCCCCCTCTCGCGGTCGTAGTCGCTGGCGGGGTATCTGGCGTTTCCGTCTTTTGTCGGTCCTGTACGTCTGTCGGCTTTCTTTTTTGTCTTTTGGTGACCAGTGATGCCAACTCGGATTGTGGTCAGCCCACTAGATGCCTCGTCAAATCCCGCCAGAAACCACTAAACTCCTCCATATTATTTTCCACCAAAAACCACCAAATTTTCCGCACTTATCACCAAAAATCACCAGAAGTCTTCTGCTTTTCGTGCTAAAAAAAACTTCAAAACATCGTATTCTTCACACCGTCATCGAGGATTGATTGTGGATCCTTTCCCACCAAAAAAGTAATGAAATACAATGGATAATGCGAGTTCGGTAATTTCGTTTTTTAAATTTCCCGCACTAATTGAGCAGCCACATTCGCTGCATTAATATCGAATATCGATGTTGAATTATATCGATTTAAGACTATCTTTCCATGTATTATGATACTATCATTACGTGCGTTTGCTACCGTTTTTTAGACAGTCATTTGATTCACACAATATTTCCTGTCTTTCGAATTGAAAATTATTAATTCGACGTAGTTGCGTTCAGGATGGGCAAAGAACCCAAAGGGAAGCAGTACGTCCAAAATTTCAGCAAAGTCTGGCTCACGGATCCTGCATTGAAAAATTGGATTGTTCAGGTATAATATATACCTATATATATTCTGGAGAAAAACGTTACACTATTGCACGTATATTTTATGAAAATAAAAATGAAACAAAAATTATGATTTAATGGACAAACAGGTAGTGGGCAACGACGTTAAGGCCCATTGCAAGTTTTGCAAATGCGAGTTGATGGCAAAATATGTCGATCTAATAAATCATGGCAAAACAAAAAAAACACCTCCAAGCTGCAGAGCCATTCTCCACACAACGGCAACAAAAATTGTTTTTCCCGCAACAATTGACGAGCTCATCTGCTGCTGAAGGATCGATGGCACTTTTTCTCTGCGCGCATAGCGCAATCGCATCGTGTGACCACTTGGGGGAAATATGCAAACATCATTTCGAAGGCAGTGAAGCAGCTAAATGCATGAAAATGCACAGAACGAAATGTAGCGACATAATTAAAAACGTTCTTAGTGCTCACTTTAACGACGAGTTGCTCGCCGATATCGCTGACGGGAAATACAGTCTGTTGTTGGACGAGTCGAATGACATATCCGTGAACAAGCTGTTAGGTATTGGTATAATTTACCACAGCGAAAAACAAGGAAAAACGATCTCGACTTTTCTGGCTCTGGTCAAGCCGGAAGAATGTAATTCCGAAGGTATCGTCAATGCGTTAAAGGAATGCCTCAAGGAGATGAAATTGGATTTACAAAACTTGATGGCCATTGGAACTGACAATGCTTCCGTAATGGTCGGCATAAATAACGGCGTATACGCAAAACTGAAAGCGGAAGTTCCGTCTCTGATTTTGATTCGTTGTCTCTGCTACTCGTTGCAGCTTGCGGTGTCACATTCGATGACCGATACTCTTCCTCGTAATCTCAAGTTTTTGATTCACGACACCTACAACTGGTTCTCACAATTCGCGATGCGTCAAATGAGATATGCGCAACTTTACGAAACAATCAACTGTGGTAAACGTCCGTTAAAACTTCTCCAAGTTTCAAACACGAGATGACTTTCGATCGAGGCGGCTGCGGATAGAACTCTACACCAGTGGCTCGAATTGAAAACCCACTTCAATGTGACGAGACTTTCCGAGAAATGCTACACTGCGGAAATTCTGTACAACATGTATTGCGATGAAAAAAACATGCTGTACCTGTTATTTCTGAAGCCAATCTTATCAGAAATACAAATCGTAAACAAAGCCTTCCAAAGTGAGAAAAACAATCACGTGAAGCTTTTGAATGATCTCACGATTGCAGTCCAGGGAATTTCGAAAAAGCTCGTGTTGCCATCGTGCAAAGTAGATCCGCTACTGCACTCCGTCGACGATTATCTCGATCCCAAACCATACTTGGGACATTCATTCGAAAAAAAACTTGAGGAGCTCAAAAAGGATGGGAAAATTAACTCCCATGACGAACAGGGAATTCGTGAGCGATGCAAGTCGTTCGTACTCAGCCATTTTAAGCAGCTCAAACAAAGATTACCTGAGAACGTAGGGATCCTCAAAAAAATATCGCTGCTATCAGTGGATAATGTTTTGCGCGCCGTTAAAGAACCGTTGATACCTTGGCTCGCGTACGTAGGAGGATCAAGGAACATCGATGCCATCGAATCGCAACTTACGAAAATCAATTTGATTGATTGGACAAATAAAACTGATACGAGTGCATTTTTGGCTGAGGTAAGCAAATACAGGGATGCATCCGGGAGTAATCCATTCGGTGATTTAGCCTCGTTTGCACTATCGATGCTCATCTTACCATACTCAAACGCACAAGTTCAACGGATATTTAGCCAGCTTAATCTGGTTAAAAATAAAATCCGGAATGAAATGTCGATCAAAATGACGAATGCGATCCTGACAATTCATTTCGGTTTAAAAAGAAATGGCAAGTGCTGTCATAATTACGTTTTGCCACAAGACGTTTTACAAAAAATCGGTTCAAAAGAAGCTTATACGAAGAAAGCGGCCGAGTCAAGCTCGCAACAAACAACGGATGAAAATGACGATGAGATTATCGATCTTTGTTTCAATGAGGCTTAGTTTTAATGAGGTTTCGACAAAACATCGCTTTATTAAATATAAAATATTGCAATATTAACTAATAATACCAATGATAGCAGTATTTCAAATATTTAATATTTCGATATCATAATTAAATAAAAATGTGATAATATCTAATAAAACAAATTACTTTTTACTTACATATGTTTGTTTGCTTTTATATTTAAAGTGATACTTTCAGGTTCCTCCGCGAAATTTCGACATATCGGAGATTGCAATTTTTATTAAAAAATGAAAATTGTCCGAAAATTTGGAATGTTTCTAGGTTTTGCCATTTTTTAAAACCCACCAGATTTTCCACCAACCGCTAGACGTATAAATTGTCCCGCTAGACACCTTTCAAAACCACCAAATCTGGCGGGAATACCACCAAGTTGGCAACACTGTATGGTGACTACCTTTGCCCATGTAGTGGGCTCGGGTCCCTCTGTCGGCCTTTTGGCCGGCGTAAGGTCCGGGCTTGAGCCCGTAGTCACCCGCTTCCGTTTCGTCTGTGGCGTAGTCTGTGGCGTCGCCAGTCTGTTTCCGCCACTCGCACCCTCGACAGTCCCGAGCACAAACATTCTGTCACATTCAAGCCCGGCCTCGTCCACAGCCTCCCTGATTAAGGCCATGTTCGTCGTTATGACGGTGCTGATGTTGCGCTCGACGCGCGTTTTCGCCTCCATCACCACCAAGTACTCCCGGATCCGCCGCAACTGCGCCCGGATCCGGGCCTCAGCTGTCCGGACAGGTGTGGCCAACGCCGTCGTCTGTCCCGTTCGTCCGTCCGTCGGTCTTGGGATTGGGGGCCCCATATTTTTGTGGCAACTTGACCTCTGTCGCTGGCTGGTCTCGCCAGTTCCTCCGCCGACAGTGCTCTCGTAGCTCGCGATGCTCGCGTAGCTCGACGCGCTGCTGCATCTCGTTCGGCTGCTGTGAGCCTCCAGCCGTTTGCTGTCCGTGTCGGCTCGCTCTCCCTTCGCCTCGTCTCTCGCCTCCGTAAAACATGTTTTGCGGCCTCCAGAATCCTTGCCGCGGCCTGAAGCCACCGGGGCTTGCACCCGGTCGGAGCTCAGGGTGCCCCCCCCCCCGCTTGCGGGGTGACCACGTGGGGTCTATTGTTTGTAACATGTCCTTTCATATTTTTATTCTCTCCCCCTGTCTTTTACGTGTATGGTGAGTGTGAGGTGGTCAGAGGTCCCCTCTGGTTTTAGGTGGAGGTGGCAACGGCCGGTCCTGACCCTCGTCCGGTCGCCGGGCGGCCGGAAGAGGCCCTCTCTCGGCCACTTTTACCGCCCCCGCCAGGGGGGCTCTGCGTTGACTCCTTGCGACCTGGCAGGGCGGTCCCGTGGGATCATTCCCTCACGGGCGATACCCGTTTATAGGGCCCCCTCCATTCATGACCCGGTTGGAAAAACCCCCGTTTATAGGGGGTTCCGTCTTGTTCATCGGTGATACCCGTTCGCAGGGTCACCTGACTCATACCGCCACGGGGGCTCTGTCAAGGCGCTCAGAGGTGTAAGTTTACGGTGTGTGAGTGGGTGCATAGCGGTCGCTTACCACTATGAGCGGCCGCAGCCAGAGCTTCCGTTAGCCGCCCTTGTTATTGCGTTGTCGCGGGGGACATTGACGCAGCAATGACGTTTCCAGCGGGCGCGACGTGGACGCCGGAAGGTAGCATTTCCCCTTTGCGGGTGTTACCCATGCAAAGAGGCACCCACCGCTATTATTATCATTATTATTATTGTTGGTATTATTATTATTATTATTTTCTACTAATACGGTATGGGCGGCGGTATCGCGAACAGCAACACGTCTATCGTACAAGTGATAAAGATTAAGTCGTGGAGGTTGAGGAGGAAGCATAGGACTCGGAAAGAAGTGAGAGTGAGGGAAGGAGGGTCAGCGAAATACAGAGGAATAATAGAGAAAGTAGAAAAAGACTCAGGAAAGAAGAAAGAGTGAAATCGACTAAGCGAAAAAAGGTGTGCAAAAAGTGTGGTTAGGGAAAAGAGCAGGCGCAGAGATGAAGGATCTGGAAGAAGGCTACAGTGGTAGGAAAAACTGCCACGAAGAAAGCGACATCTACGCGGAAGCTGGAACAGCGGGGTTAAACCAACTTCAGAGAGGTGACCATGGCAGCGACGGACGGACGGACGGAATGGGCTATTGCAGTGCGGCGGGTAAACGGGAGAAGAAGGACTACGCAGACACAGTAGGCACCGAAGTTACTAACTGCGGGGAGAGCCAGATAGCAGAGGACAACTGGACCCCGCCGGCGCTCGCGACGGGAAGCAGACGGAGAAACCCCAAAAGCGGCGGGACTCAGCGAGCAGGGGTCAATGTAAGAAATCAAGATGACAAGGAAGAGAAGACGAGGACGACCGGTTGGGGTACTAGGTGTCAAAAAAAGGAAAGTGCAATGCGCAAGTTCGATACTAGAATACTGTGGGGGGGGGGCGAAGGAAGAGAGGAGGAAGAGGACGGTTAGAGGAGGGAGCGTACAGCGAGGTGGCAGAAGAGGGGCGCGGTGGGCGAGAGGGATGCGCAAGGGAAATTACCGATAGAATACAAGAAAAACTGGAGGCAGCAGTTCAAGGATGGACAGATAAATGGGAGGAGCAATGGTAGACAAAAACCATAATTATACTAAAGGATGCCGTAAGAGAGGTAACGAGAGAAATGGGCAGAGGACAGTCGCAGGACGGAAATAGGGATGAAGAGGACAAATTCCAAGAAGCAAAGCGGAAAAGATGTTCATAGAGGAACAGGAAAGATGGAACGAGCGGTTCAAAGAACGAGAAGCATTGATTGGAAAGCTCGTGCAGGAAAACGAAGATATGTGCAAGAGGCTACAGACCCTCGAGTGTCCAAAAAGTCGACAGATAGAGGAAAGAAAAAAAGGGCAAATGGTAATACAAGAAACGCGAGGAGAGCCAAGAGATCATGGAGAGACCTCGAACGAAAAAGGAGTGGACAGAAGTAACAAGAAGAACAAGAGCAAATCAAAAGGACTACGAAAGAAAGAGACAAATAAGAAGGGCAAAACTGAGAGGATAAACGAGCGAGAATGGGAGAGAGAAGGGCAGGAGAGAAAAGGAAGGAAAAAGAATATAGTAATACAAGGAGTCCACAGATCAGAACACGGATCAGGGTATAGTAATAATGGGAGACTTCAATGCACGGATCGGAGGAGATCAGGTAGAATCAGTAGGTACGGACGAACAAAACAACGAGAGAAGGTCCAAAGACAAAACAAGGAACGCAGAGAGAACGAAACGGCTAAACTTTTATAGAGAGAACGGACTAAAGATCTTATCCTAGAGAACTAAGGATAAAACAGAGAGCGGAATCGGATCACCTGCCAATCGTTTTAACATTGGGGAGGAGGGAGTGGCTACAGGAAGGAGAGAAGCAAACGGGAAAAACGAAACAAAAGGGGAAAATGGAGAAAAAGATAGTGTGGAAAGACGAGCTAGGAGAGCGATACGCAGAAAAGTTTCGTGTGATATGGAGTACAAAAGAAAAAAAGAGGGAAGGAAGCGACAGATGGGTAGACGATAAGGGGATAGAAGAGAAGGGCTTAAGTAGGAAGCCAGAGAACAGAAGGGGGTAGTACGGAAGAGACTGATAGAATACTTGGAAACAACAGGTGAAGAGAAGAGAGAAAGACTGAGAACGGCGAGAAGAGCGTTGAAGAAAATAAAAAAGGAGGAGACAGAGGACCACTGGAAGGAGAAATGGGAGGCGGTTAACAGGAGCACGAATCCGACAGAGCTATGGAGAGCACTGAGGCCATTTAGAACGGGAAAATCAGGTGGAAACAACCTCCAAATATCGAAGGAGGAATGGGTACAGCATTTTTAAGAGTTGTTAGGGCGCGGAGGGCACGAGGGGGAAGGGCGGAATTCAAGAGAACGGACGAGAATACGGAGGGAGAAAGCGAAGAGCGAGCTAACGGGATAAAGGAGATAGAGAGGCTGATGGAGGAAAGAGCAAACAGAGATATAGAACAGACAGAAGTAGAATAAGTGTTGAAACAAATGAAGAAGGGGAAAGCAGCGGGTCCTGACGGACTGGTAACGGAACTGTACCAGTGGCTACCGGAAGACGGAAGAAAAGAGCTGAGCGCAATAATGGAGGAGTATAGAGAGACGGAAAACTCGCAAGAGGATGGGAAACCGGAAGAATATACCCCATCCATAAGGCAGGAGACACGGCAGTAGCAAAAAACTACAGGGGTATAACTTTAATGGATGTGGGATACAAGATATTGACGAACATAGCGAACAAAAGGCTAAGGAACATGCTGGAAGGAAAAATGCTGATAGGAGAAGGACAAGCAGGTTTCAGGCAGGAAAGAGGAACACGGGATCATATCTTTGTGCTAAACGCACTGGTCAACAACAGCCTTAAAAGAAAAGGAGGGAAGTTATACGCAGCGTTCGTGGACTTCCGAACAGCGTTCGACTCAGTGGAAAGGGGGATCATGATGCGGAAGCTGGTGAAAGCAGGAGTAAAAGGAAAGCTGCTGGAAATTATGAAAGAAATCTACAGGGAAACGCAGAATGAGGTAATAACGGCGGAGGGAATATCAAGAAAATTCAGGACGACGCGAGGAGTCCGACATGGATGTGCACTGAGCCCTACGCTCTTTAATTGGTATATTCAGAACATGGAGCTGGAATGGGAGAGAAAGCAAGAAGGAGGGACGGTAATCGGAGGAGAAAAATCTACGCACTGAAGTTCGCCGACGACGTGGTACTGGTGGCGGACACGGGAGAAGGATTGCGGGAAATGCTGAAAGTTTTTGAAAGGTACGTGGAAAAGAACAAGCTTGAAGTGAACACGGAAAAAACAAAGGTCATGATATTCAAGAAAGGGGGAAGAAAGAAGAAGGAGGCAGGATGGGAGATCAACGGAAGACGGCTCGATATAGTGACGGAATACAAATACTTAGGAGTGTGGTTCTCAGCAGGCAACACTTTTGAGAAGCACATCCGAAAGACAATGGGGAAGGCCAAGAAAGCAATAAACGGGGCATGGGGGATCGCAAAGAGAGCAAGGGTTGGTGACCTGCGGGAAAGGCTGCGAATAACAGAAACGATAGGAAGAAGCGGATTACTGTACGGGGTAGAGGTCTGGGGATGGAAAAGGAGAGAAAAAATACAGAGACTGCAGGCAAGATACACCCAGATGGCAATGGGACTGCGGATGAACACGCCCGACTACATCTGGAAAATGGAAGCAGGATGCAAGGGAATAGAAATTGTGATGAAACAAAGTGCGGCGGATTATATACGGAAGGTTATAGGAATGAAAGAGGAGCATTGGCCCAAGAAATGCCTGAGAGAGGAGGCGAGGGGGATGCAGAACGGAAACGCGACCAAATGGGGGCGGGAAATGGAACAGTGGTCTCAACAGAAATGGAGAGGGACAGATAGGAGATACATTAAGGAGAAGTTCCAAAGAGGAATGGGCAAGGAAGACAGGAAAGGCAGTGCAAAACATGACGGACCAGGAAATACAGAGAAACTGGGAGAAAATTCAGAGGTCAGGATACTGTATTGAATATAAAGACAGGAATAAAGAGGTAGGTATGGCGGAGTATTGGGAGACAGGAAAGGTGCGGGGAGAAATTAGTGAAATATGGGCAAGGATGAGGTGTGGAAGCGTGGGAAAGGAGAAGGAAAAGGGTCTCAGAAACAAGCGGTGCAGAGTGTGCAGGAGGGAAGAGGAAACTTTGGCGCACATATGGGAATGTGAGGACGACGCTGCAAAGAAATTCCAACGATGGGCGGAACAACAGGAGGGTGGAATAGTAGTGGGATGGGTTAGGGCGCTAGAAGGGAAGGAACTAGTGGACGAAATGTGCGAGGTAGTAAGACAGTTTGAGAAGCTAGCAAGGAAAAGGGCAGAGGAAAGAGGGCGAGAAGACCAGGAGCAATGCGAAATGAAAATATTTTAAATGTATAAAGGAATTGAAGAACAGATGGGAGGTTGTAAAAACCGGCAAGGGTATATACGTGGAATAAACTACTACTACCACCATCCACGTTTCGTACGAAATATATCATAGTTATTCATTATTCATACCTTGAATATGCCGCAATTTCTTAAGCGTATGAGGCGTATATTGCTAAATTCACAATCAGTGAACATATCCATAATAAGCGTTATCGTCAAGCGCGACATAAAACCCTGGGTTATGCAATATCAACTCGCAGAAAAAAGAAGCCACGTTCGGGATACGGGTATTGAGGCGTTCATTTTTCAATCCTGACACATTTACCGTCGAGATCAAGGATTTTGGAAACCTCAAATAACCGTACAAAACATATGTACGGGTCATTGCACTCAGAATCATCTTTCGGATCATCTTCCGGATCATCTTTCGGAATTCAAATAATCAAATTGGAATTGGTGCACATTCACCATTTACTTTCATATCACAGCTATAGTTTTTCACGACGGCGCTAACCATAGTCGAGCATATAGAAAATTCTGGAAATTAAACAGGGATCAAATCGAAAATGGCGACGTCACGCATAAATGGAAGACGTAGGGTCGGGATTGTGATAAATGCGATATTCATTGATGGCAATCGTTGAAATAATAGCGATAATAATATCAATACGTGCAAGAGACGTTTGCACGTCACGAGATAATCTCGTGACTCGATGGTTGAACATCAACTTCGGATTGGACCTCGAGAATTTATACTTGATCGCAGAGCTCCGTGTTCTTTGGTCGATGCGGGAAGGACACGATAGGGAATTTAAAAAAAGAATGAGAAACATTTCGATAACAGGCACATGAATCGTCTTGTGTTCACGAGACTTCTGGACTTGTGGGGACTTTTAAAAAATTAGAAAGAACGCCAAGTAATACAAAACCTCTCGAAAACATTATTGATGTTTTCAAGAAATTTGTTTACTTGCTAAACAAATTTCGCTTACTTTTCAATTTTTAAAAAAATTCAAACCGTAGTTTTGTTATATATTTTCAATTACTCGATTGTACAAAAAAATGTAGTGACATTTATAAAATTGCCAAGTACAGTGTACGTAGTCCGTAAGTGCATGGTAAAAGTGTAGGACATTTAATTAATTCAACAAATATGCTAACAACATTGTTCGAATGAAATAAAAAATTATTAATTTCAGCGCGAAACAAATTTTGGTTATCAGGCAAAACAAACAATAATATGTTCCGAGCATTTTTTAATTACTTGGCATTCTTTTTTAAAAACTTTTCAAAGGTTTTATAAATCTTATTTTTTTAAGAAAAGGGCTTTAAAGGAAACGCCTTTTTTCTTCAGGTTTAGCCCAAAGAAGAGCGAATTTTAAATATGTATGGAGAAACTATACGTTTTAAATTCATATTGAGCAGGCAACAGTGTTTTAAGGTAATTGAACTCGGAGAAACCTGGGAATGACGCCTGTAAAATAAATAAAACAATCGTGTCCTAAATTGTTTCTTTAACTTTAGTATTTTTTATAATCTTCAAAGTTTGCTTTCTTCTGTTATTGTGCTGAACGGATAACAAAATATTGATATAAACGAAATGGGCGGCGGAACTTTTATTAAATAAATTAATAATTCAAGCATTCACGGTACACCTCATCACTTTATTATACCTGATCTCAAAGATAAATAAATAATAAATATAATATAATAAATAATACAATATATAATATAATAAATATTATATATTTAAATACAAAATATATAAATTATGAACGAAAAGCATATCAGGGTGATTAATATTTTTTTTGTCATAATTGGTCGCCTATTATCGCAAAATGTTACGCATAATGTAATGTTAAATTCACATAGAAAGTGAAACGGAAACAGAAAATGCCGTTTTTGAAACCTTGTAGGCTAATTAGCGAGTGTTATGAACATAAAAAAAAATATATTTCAGTTACTAGAGTTAGTAAATGTGCGGGCGTGGTTTATTTCAGCTTCAGTAAGTGACGTTCAGAAGTTTTGTTTATACTCATACATTGGATACACTGGGATGTTGCGTCTGGTTGACACAGCCCGAGGCTGCTGCAAAAAAATATGGATTTTTCAATGTCTGTAAACAACTTTCTCATTGGCAAAACCTGAAGATGTATATTTTATGCCTGATTGTTTTTTTAAGAGAAATTCATATTTCTGCTTTTTTATGATACTGATATTTGTATCAACAACGGTTTTAGACTACTGACTTTGGCAACTTCTAGTCCATGTAGTAAATACTTCCAGAAGTAACCTCGAATTTTTAAAGAGTTTTGAAAAGCTTAGAAACCTTTGAAACCTCGACTCTTTCCTAAAAGACCTAATTTACACACCATATCTCGAAAAATATAGTGGACACAAGGAGACTGAGGTATTGATACGTTTTTTTTCCTTTCAGTTGGTCCTGTTGCCTCGACAATTATGTTCCTAGCACCTACAAAGGTTTGTCAAGAACAAAAATCTACGAATGCCGTGGAATTCATTGAAAAAGAACTAAATAAAAAAATATATTTCACCTATTAACGTTCTAACAACGTTTGAGCGTCTGCTGCCAAGCAAACCACTAGTTCTTCTATTACACATGATATATATCTCGTAAACATTGCTGTTGCAACCACGGTTCTACGTACAGGTTTTGCAACTCTAGTGGTGAGGGATGGTTCTCTCGCCGAAGCCGTCCGCTAGAGTCGCTGTAATCGAAGGATTTTCTTTTCGCAAGGACAATTAAGCTACGCATTCTTATTGAAGCCCAACCTGAGAATCTAAATGTTCCACAAGTTATTAAAAAACGAATGATATTCCTATGCAAATAGAAAAACATAACCGCATAGACTGGCGAGTATAATTGAAAAAAATTTATCCAGTAATTAATAGGCGAATAGTTCATCAACTCTACCATTGACGTCCCAGCGAATTTAATAGGGAAAAATAAATTTTCTTCTTTCATGTATAAAATACATTCTAGGTAACCGGTGCGATGGTCTAGTGGTTAGCGTGCTCGCCACTAAACCAGCGGACCGGGAGGGCCCGGGTTCGAATCCCGGTCGCGTATATTTCGTCGTGAAATGTTTTTCTTCGGTATTTCGCCGCGACATAAGACTAGTTCCACGACCGGGGGGCGAATTCGATGACCGGCTGTATTGGTATAGGTTTTCCGCAGTTTCCCTATACCCATGACAGAAAATGTCATGATGAATATAATACGGAGGGGGAAGTCGGCTGCGGCCGCAAGAGGGGGAAACAGAGAGAAAGATGGAGAAAAACAGGAGTAAACAGTAGAGGAAAGAACGGTCATAATGTGGGGAAGAATAGGTAACAAACGCGAAAAGCGTGTACCTAAGGAAAAAACCAATAAAAAAAAAATAATAATACATTCTAGGTGAATGGGTGATGCCTGGTTGAAAAGTTTGTTATCATCGGTTCAATTGCCGTGCACTATTTTTGTTCTTGAATGCAAATACAGCTGCAGAAAAAGAATGCCAATTTTAATAGGTTGTGAACTCGCAAGTATTCCCATCAACATGTATATATCCTACAAAAGAGTGGTCCTACAAAAACAGTTATCTATATCCCTCAAAATTGGTGGAATCCATCAACATCCACCAAAATTGGTGGAATCCTCCAAAGTGGTGGAATCCTACAAAAACAGTTATCTATATCCCTCAAAATTCAAGATGACGGTGGAATGAGGGATATTTATAAATTGCTGTTGTGCAGGTACAAAATAGTCACAGACAAAACGTAAAATGTTTCGACATAACCAAAATTTTATTGCCTAGTAAGAAATTTGGCGACAACACATTGGCAATACCACGCCAAGCGAGAGCAAGTTGTCACGGAAAAATGGCATCCTTTGCCGCCGCATTGAGCTGTATTCTAGCAGCACAGCACTGCGCATCCTCGCGCGAATGCTTGTGTTAATATTGCAGTACGAAAATACAGAATATTCGCGGTACATTTGGAGCACGATTATTGTTGGGTTACTGCAGCATTGCGACAGAAGATTTGGAATGCGTTATTTCGGCAAGCTGAGGGCACATTGGAGGTACGCTGTGACGCTCCATTGCTGGTAGAAACGAGGCACGTAATCGCGGCATTGAGACGGAAAATTCAGAATACGCTATTTGGCAAGGTGAGGGCACATTGGCGGCCTGCTGTAACGTTCCGTTACCGGCATATTTAGAACTCGCCGTAACGCTTCTTCGTCGGCGAAAACGAGGCTCGCTATTGCGGGGTTGTGACTGGCTAAATGGAGTTCTGCATTACCGGTAGCTGGACAGGTGGGAATAAAAAGAGGGCACAGCAAATCATTTTATTGAATACAATTGCACACACGTACCGGTTCGTGTGTGCAACGCCCGCGTATGACTAAGGGCTACGCGTCGTGCTCGTAATTATTTTTTTCCGAAAGTACGAGGCTGGGATTCGAACCCGCAACTTTCTGATGGGCTGGCTTAGAAGGCAGGCACGCTAACCACTCGACAATCCAACTGGTTCAACTTATATAACTAATTTTATGAACATGACCAGGGAGGCTAGAGTGGGAGGAGTCCGATCTCTTATGGAGAGACTTGAAAAAAGTGGCTACAAAAATGTGGTCAAAAAGAGATGGCGCCACTATTGCTATGACATCGAGAAGTGAGCTGCGTGTGACAGAGACGGAACAAGTAAATAATGAGAAGTGAGCTGTGCATAAGGCAGCATGATACTTGAGAAGTAGGCTGCGTGCGAGAGAGATGCAAAATGATATATAGCCAGACGCGCGCAAAAGTTACCCCCTCTCTACCCTCTCACGCACCCATCACACAATCATAGTAGCGCGCAAGGAGACTAGAGAGAAGGAGTCGACACTCCCGCCTCAAACAGTTCTTTCAATCGGTCGCAGAAATGTAATGCTCAGTTCCGCCGCAGGCGTCGCTAGTGTTCCCTAGAGCCCATAATATATAGTGATAGAAAACTGCATAAGGTGAAACTGACCGTGTTATGGCGGCAAAATTGTTTGCGCCTGTCAAACACAAATATATCTGTCGTGTACACCAGCACAGCAGCTATCGAACTATGTGCATAATAATGGAGATGACTTCTCGCGAGTCAATGAGATAAAGGGAAACAGTAAACACTCTAGGTAGCAATTATAAAACAAATTTCAACTATTGATGGCAGTAAATTAAAAAATATATTCTTTCATGTTATTTTTGCTCGAGTTCTTTTGAGATTGGACGAGTTCTTTGATTGGTTAAAACTGCTTCAATTCGCTCATACAACCAGATACCTGTACGAATAAAAAAGAACAAAATAAAAACTACCGAAGCTCGAACTCAGGACCTTCAATACAGTAATCTAGCGTTCTACCAACTTCGCCACAAAATCATTTGCCAATAAATATAATCTTTTCATATTAAAGTGATTGCAGCGGTTGGGGTTCAATTAGGCTTGACGGCTTGTTCGGTCGGTTCATCGCTCAATTCAATTCATATTTAGCTTCATTTTTAAACGTAACTAGCAAATAACGAGTTTTCATGGGTTCATATAATAAGCACGTGTTGAAAAGACAAGCCCAGCATGTAGAGCCAACGTTCCCGCATTCGCCCGGTTCCTTGCATGTACATGTTATTATTATTATTTATCATTATTATTATTGTACAGGAAAACAGAGTAACGTGCATCCGAATAATAAATACATTACGAGATACATTACGGTCGGTTTATCGCTTTATTCGCGTTTTATTGTAATTAGCTATATTTTTAAACATAACAGGCAAATCATAAATTTCCATAATAAAATAACTCGTGTTGCACTTATTATATAATTATTATATCTGATGTGCTTATTATATAATAAGCCCATGTGAATAAAACACCACGAGTTGTTTCATTAATATTATTTATATTTTATTTATTATATACATGTACACAATATTATTATATACTATAATAGAAGGAATCCCTACTTGGGTGTATTATCGTCCGGGTGTGCGAGAGAGAACGCACCATGATTGTTCCAGGTGAGTACGAGAGAGAAACACGATCACCCCAGTTTTGTCATTGGTCGTTGAGGAGTTCGGACCTTATGCAGTTTTGTATTACTATATATTATGGGCTCTGGGGAACACTAGCGACGCCTGCGGCGGAACTGAGCACTATATCTCTGCGACCGATTGAAAGAACTTCGTACATACAGGCTAGGATAGGGAGTTCGGACTCCTTTACTCTAGTCTCCTTGGTAGCGCGTGTCCGTGAGCGAGCGACGCTCGGACATCTTCGGAAAGAGCCAAGCGCGCCGAAGTTTCCCGACCGCGCCTTCGGCAGCTACAACCACACATGGACGCCGAGCTCGTTCATGTGCGGCCAAGCCGAAACGAAGGTTTTGAGGGAAAAAGCAATCTGAGCAAGACTCGCACGTGACGTCACCCGATGGAACGCGCGAGGCTTTTAGATGATTTCAATGCTTATTGATTCTCTTGATTCTCTGCGTTATTAATGCTCTTGATTCTTTGATCTTATTGGTGCTCTTGATTTTCTGCGTTATCAATGTATACAAAAAAATGTATCGCGCACCCTGGTCGCTCATTTTTTTAGTTTATACGTTAATTTAAATATAATAATAAATCCAAATTACAACTTATTTATCTTCTAAACATTTTTTACGCTTAACTCACACCCGTCCTTATGCCAAATAAATTATAATTTAAAAAAGTAAGCGGAAATATATTTGTATTCGTATTATTATATTAATTTCATCAAGCGACAAAGCATTATCCCCAAAAACAAGCCAATCATTCATCCGGCCGCGAATCGTCAGTACCAGAAAGTGCATATTCTACAACCGATGAGATGGTCCCGTTGGTAGCGTTCCTGGCTTCGGTCCGCAGGGGCGCGGGATCGTTCCCCGCGCTCAGTGCTTTTTTTAAAATTATTATTACGATTAATTCTTATTTGATTAGTTATTTTTATTAGCTATCATTATTATTTTAATTAGTTATCTTTTAGTGTCGAAAAATTTATCGCGCACTCCGACCGCTTATTTGATTAGTTTGTACGTTAATTTTAATGTAATAATAAATCTAAATTGCAAGTTATTTATCTTCTAAAAAATTCTTTGCGCTTTACTCACACCCGTCCCTATACCAAATAAATTGTAATTCATAAAAGTAAGCGGAAATATATTTATATTCGCATTATTATATTCATTCTCATATACTATCATCAAGCGATAAAGCATTATCCCCAAAAACAAGCCAATCATCGATCCGGCCGCGGATCGTAACTTACGAGAATGAATATAATTATAGTCGTATTTATAATACGACTATACATATATTTCTGCTTACTTTTATGAATTACAATTTATTTGGCATAGGGACGGGTGTGAGTAAAGGGCAAACAATTTTTTAGAAGATAAAGAAGTTGTAATTTAGATTTATTACTACATCTAAATTAACGTACAAACTAATCAAATAAGCGGTCGGAGTGCGCGATAAATTTTTCGACACTAAAAGATAACTAATAAAAATAACTAATCAAACAAGAATTAATAGTAATAATAATTTTTTAAAAAGCACTGAGCGCGTGGAACGATCCTGCGCCCCAGCGGACCGAAGCCAGGAACGCTACCAACGGGACCATCCCATCGCTTGTAGAATATGCACTTTGTGGTACTGACGATTCGCGGGCGGATGGTTGATTGGCTTGTTTTTGGGGATAATGCTTTATCGCTTGATGAAAGTACAAGAATTAATATAATAATACGAATATAAATATATTTCCGCTTACTTTTATTAATTATAATTTATTTGGCATAAGGACGGGTGTGAGTAAAGCGTAAACAATTTTTTAGAAGATAAATAAGTTGTAATTTGGAGTCATAATTATATTTAAATTAACGTATAAACTAAAAAAATAAGCGATCAGGGTGCGCGATACATTGTTTTGTATACATTGATAACGCAGAGCATCAAGAGCTAAATAAGCATTGAAATCATCTAAAAGCCTCGCGCGTGTCGCCGGGTGACGTCACGCGCGAGTCGTGCTCAGATTGCTTTTTCCCTCGAAACCTTCGTTTCGGCTTGGCCGCACATGAATAGGGATGTTCCGATACTAGTAAATATAAGTAAAGTATCGATACTTTCCTTTCGATACCAAGTACTTATGGTATCGATACATTCTTCCGATACTTGCTTGGTATCGAAACCAAAAGTACTTGTATCGAATTGAGAAGTATTTGTATACTGGCCGAGGTTTCGAGCCTACGCCACCGGCCGTGCTGGCGCCGTAGTTGGTCAGGCTCTGGCGGCTCTAGTGTCATTGGGTAATTTTAACCAATAGCGCTACTCGATTGGCATCCATTACCAAACGCAATTGGTCGAGGCTTATCGAATGTATAATATTATCGTTGTGGTATTCGGAGTCGAAATATTACGATACAAGTGAATACGAAAAAGTACTCTGTTCTTTATTTTCGATATCAAATACTTTTAGCATCGATTCATTCTAGCGATACTTATTCGACATCAAAAGAAACATATCTGGTACCGAATCGAATGCGACTAAGCGAACTTCACAATTTCTGAACACCATCCTAGCGAACAAATTACAAGAACGAACAATTTTTTAAACCGCTCATTGTTTACGCCGGGCTGGCAGCGCAGCGAGCGGCGTCGTTTCCATTCTCACAATCAGCTCTCTCTCTCTCTGTCTTTTAATTATTTTTTTTCTCTTAAATATTTTCATCGATTAATAAAGATGATTCACATAATACTTCTACTTACTGTTTATTAATACATGTGTGATTCCCGAATATATTTTCCCCATTATCCCATATAGTCCCATAAAAAATTGTAAAAAGTATCGATATGAGTAGATATCGATACTTTGAAGGTACTCATATGAGTAGTATCGAAATTTTCTCCAAGTACTAGTTATGTGAGTAGGTATCGATACCTTGTGGGTATCGGAACATCCCTACACATGAACGAGCTCGGCATCCATGTGTTGGTGTAGCTGCCGAAGGCGCGGTCCGGAAACTTCGGCGCGCTCGGCTCTTTCCGAAGATGTCCGAGCGTCGCTCGCTCACGGACACGCGCTACTATGATTGTGTGATGGGCGCGCAAGAGCCTAGCGAGGGGGTAACTTGTGCGCGCGATCTCACTGCACTGCTTGCTGAGATGCGTATTCGATCCTTTTCCATCCCTCTTACACGACATCGATACTCAGCTTCCTGCTCGAGGTCTTGGAGATAGTGGCGCCATCCCGGTTTGACCACATTTTTGTAGCCACTTTGAAATGCACAGATCGGCCTCCTCCCACTCTAGCCTCCATGAACATGACATTTGTCGTAGCAAATCTGCCTATGGTTATAACTATGTACCTTGTTTTTTGCCGGCAATAGAACGTCACAGCGTGCCGCCAATGTGCCCTAACCTTGCCGGAATAAAGTATTCCAAATTTTCCGTCTCAATGCCGCGTTAAGAGGAAATGATACCTCATCGCGGTCGGTATGGTAGAACAATTATAGATTCCCAAAAATCTCGAAAACGGCTCTTCAGATCCCGTCGAAACTTTGCCAAACGACGTCAAATAGATAGACGAACAGCGTTCTTCCCCTAAAATTTTCTGAATTTGAGAAAAAAAACTAGATTGGCTTATCATAAGCCAATCTATCATATCATTCCCTCTTAAGTGGCCTCGTTTTTACCGGCAACGCTGTATCACAGCGTGGTGCATTTATGACTGAAACGCGATATAAAGATGACATTACTCCAAATCTGGAGCTTGCCTCATCAGTACCGTTGTTGCAACAAGTAATTGTTGCGTATATTTGCTGCAAACTTGCCGTCTTGACATCACACATTTATTTCGCCAAACCACGCACTGTGGCGCAAATTTGCAGCTTAATGCAGAAGCTAAAGACAGCATATTGGTGTCATGGTGTGCCGCCGTATGCTCTTTCCGCTATAGGCCTCCGAAGTAACTTTCGTGGTGGCGCCCCGTAACGGCTGCCGGTGGCAAAACTTGGATTGGCGCATGGCGGTTAAGTCAAACCGGCACAAACACGATAGAGCTAGGCTTGAGCAAGCATCATCAATTGCATGGAGCCTAGATACCAGGAGGTTCAGCGGCAATGCAAAGGGGATGAAAAAAGCGTCCCCGAAAATGTCCCGAAGTGATGGCGCTGGGGTGCAGCGCGACCGACATATATAGTAATATATTGGTCAACGAGGTGAAAGTGATCGGATGAGTTTCTAACCTCACGACAGACCGATCGTGACATCAAACGTCGAAATATCCGCCGATTCATAATTTCCTCATGACGGTTCGGAAAAAAACGCAAAAGCGAGAAAAGATCTCAAACTCAAACTCAAAATGGCGGCAATATAGTCCATCTAGAAAAACGTGTTTTTTTACATATAGCTTCACGGGAGAACGGTTTTATCGTAAAATATAAGACCCGAAACAAAAACTAAAAAAATGATATTATATATTATTAGCTATGAGACTACCTAGAAATTTGCTTTTAATTTTTTTTTAAATAGCGCACTTTGAAGGAAATAAATCGATTTTTTGCCAAAAAACAGTAAATTGTTTATAAAAAGAAGTTTACATTTAATCAAAAAACGGATACGTACTCCCATGAAGAATATAATTGTGAAGCTGCTGTCAAAATTTCAATCTCGAAATCGATGCATGCAAAGGTGGTCGAGTAATCCGTCTTCCGAGATCGAAAAGTGGTTTCGAGAAAAACGCGTTTAAAGTTGTACGAGCAACTCAGCGCGCGCTCCAAGGCGCTGCGGCCAAAGCGATAATTGAACCTTTAAATAAAAAAAATTGCTACAGGACCAATTCCGTATTGTTTTTATGACACCAAAGTATTTTTAGGAAAGAAAACGTCTTTCCAAAATCCTAGAGTGGTGTTATCCCTTAACACTAATGAGGGTTAGGTACATCATCTGTGATCTGCTTAGATCACACCCATGTTTAGCGTATATCTATATACATATAGGTTGCGGAGCACCCCAGCGCCATCATTTCTTGTTCTCGTTTTGGGGACGAGTTGAAAGGCCTCGCTGAACCTCCTGGTATCTAGGCTCCATGATCAATTGGACACCTGATTTAAATGGCGACCGGCATACTGCACTAGCAGACGAAAACCAATCCAAGTTTTGCCAAAACTCGCCGCAAGGGTGCGCCACAAGAGTTACTTCGGAGGCCTATAATGCTGACATGTGAAATTTCACAGCACGTTTTTCTATAGGGGTGGTTTGTCAATTTAAACAATCTTTTCTTATCAAATTTCATATAGTTCGGCATTTTTTTACCTCATGTGCAACCTAATATAATAAAACAACCGCATATGATAAAATATACGAGCCATGTTCTTTGCATGGGAAAGTAAAGTTATGAGTCGCTAACAAGTTTATTCCACTCGACTGATCACACTATGTGACAACCATATACGCGGAATCACAGATCACGCAGGTTATGTTCTCACTATCAAAACAACATCTCGCGATACTAGCGCCACCAATGACAGCTTCAATACGCGAGTCACCCCTATCAGAGAGAAACCTGAGAGAGCCCACGGAGCGAAAAGCCTGGGACAGACTGGTGGAGCTCGGTTCCGTAGGATCTGTGTGTCCATTCCGTGAACTAAATTCTCAGCGGGTATTCTCTGCTCGACCGCTGAGCGCTCGGTTTTGCTTACCCACACATGTAAGCTCACGTGCACACAATTACAAAGTAAAACTGCGGTATCGCTTGCAGGCAGCCAGATCGCGCGTAAAAGTTACCCCCTCTCTAGTCTCTTACGCGCCCATCCCACAATCATCGTAGCGCGTGTCCGTGGGCGAGCGACGCTCCGACATCTTCGGAAAGAGCTGAGCACGGCCGAAGTATCGCGACCGCGCCGTCTCCAGCTACACCAACCCATGGACGCTGAGCACGTTCATGTGCCGCCAAGCCGAAACGAAGGCTTCGAGCGAAAAAGCAATCTAAGGACAACTCGCGCGTGACGTCACCCGACAGCACGCGTGAGGCTTTTAGATTATTTCAATTCTTATTTAGCTCTTGATTCTCTGCGTTATTAATGTATACAAAAAAATGTATCGCGCACTCTGATCGCTTATTTTTTTTAGTTTATACGTTGACTTAAGCATAATAATAAATCTAAATCACAACTTATTTATCTTATATAAAATTGTTTAGGCTTTACTCACACCCGTCCTTATGCCAAATAAATTATAATTCATAAAAGTAAGCGGAAATATATTTATATTCGTATTATTATATTAATTTTCATACTTTCATGAAGTGATAAAGCATTATCCCCAAAAACAAGCCAATCATCCAGCCGGCCGCGAATCGTAAGTCCCAGCAAGTGCACATATTCTACAAGCGATGAGATGGTCCCGTTGGTAGCGTTCCTGGCTTCGCTCCACAGGGAACCCTAGTGCAAATATTTCTCCAAATTTTTCATAATTTCTCATATTTTAGTCATATTTGAGATTTTCGGAGAAAAATGATTTAGAACAGATTCAAGTTCTGGTCTATTTCCCAAAAACACATTTTTTCACTGCAAATTCAAGATTTCTCGTTTTTTTCCCGGAAATTTCTCTTTTTCCTACGACCTGAGTGAACGGCTGCGGAGATATTCGGAGAAAAGTTAAAGATGAAAAGAAATGAGATTTTCGTAAAAAAAACTGATTATTATTTTTTTCCGGAAATTTTCCTTTTTCCTATGACCTGAGTGAATGGCTGCGAAGATATTCGAAGAAAAGTTAAAGATGAAAAAATGAGATTTTCGTAAAAAAAACTTAGTACATTTTTTTATGCCTCATAATTCTGAGAAATAATGAATTTCCGAAATTTTTGCGAACATTATTTTCCTTAAGGGGTAAAAGATAACCACTGTAACGGCCTGCCACGAAGCGTTTTAGACAAATAATACTTGGGGTAATTATTAAGCATATATTCAAGTATATTGCAAAAAAATTTTATGCGAAAATATTACAAATTGCGACACTGCAGCAAATTCTTCCGAGGCATGTCGAACTTAAGGTGCTTTAAGTAATACTGCGTGCCGCAGTATTACTTGATACTGCGGCCAATTGATACTTGATACTTGTGCCAATGTTAATCTAGACAAAATAAATTTTTTTAAATTAAATCTAGACGAGTGTAGCTAGTGAACTACGTAGGGGATTTCAGAAATATTTATTTTTGAGTAATTGCCGAGTATTGGACTAAAAATGTTCAATTTTTTTTATTAAGACAATTATTTGTTAATAAATATTGTTTAAATTAACTTATCGAAAATCCCCTACGTGGTTCAGTAGCTACACTCATGTAGACTTAATAAAATAAAATTCTTTTTTTTAGATTAAAATTGGCACAGTTATACTGCGTGCCGCAGAGGTCCGACATGCTTCGGAAAGATTGCTGCAGTGTGCCAATTTTAATCTAGACAAAATAATTTTTTTTAAATTAAATCTAGATGAGTGTAGCTAGTGAACTACGTAGGGGATTTTAGAAATATTTATTTTTGAGTAATTGCCCAGTATTTGACTAAAAATGTTCAATTTTTTTTATTAAGACAGTTATTTGTTAATAAATATTGTTTAAATTAACTTATCGAAAAGTTAAAATTAACTTATCGAAAATCGCCTACGTGGTTCAGTAGCTACACTCGTGTAGACTTAAAAAAACAAAATTCTTTTTTTTAGATTAAAATTGGCACAGTTATACTGCGTGCCGCAGAGGTCCGACATGCTTCGGAAAGATTGCTACAGTGTCGCCATTTTGTAATATGTTCGGATGAAAAATTTATAGCAATATACTTAAATATATGCTCAATAAATACCGGAAGTATTATTTGTTTATCACATTTTCTTCCGCACAAAAATATAAAAAAATACGCTTCCTGTAAGGCCGTTACAGTGGTGTCACCCCTTAAAGTCTTCATATAATTTCCGAGATTTCCCAGTGATTGTAATTAAAATCATGAAATATTCGGAACAATTCGAAAAAATTCTGAGAAACTCGGATGTATTTTTTAAAATTATTATTACTATTAATTCTTATTTGATTACAGTAGAACCTCGATTATCCGAACCTCGATCATCCGAACCCTCAATTATGCGAACGATGACTTAGTTTATCCTAATGCTCAATTATCCGAACGTTGGCGCGAAAGATACATTGTTGCTCGCTGCCACCGCCGTGAGCAATAATGAGCAACCCAACGCAACTTCTTCTCAAACGGCTGCAAGACTTAGCCGCTCAAAAAGCGTTACAGCCGTTCGTCAATTAAAAATGGACGATTTTATTTGAAAAAATATAAAAAAAGCATTCAACTTTTTTCAGGTATTGCAAATACATACATACATACATACATACATGCATACATACATACATACATGCATACATACATACATGCATACATACATACATACATACATACATGCATATATATATATATACAGAGTGACAATTTGGGGATGGCCACCTATTTTTAAATCCATTTGGGCGGCCATTTTGAATCAGTTGAGGTGCGCTTTTAGAATAGTTTTTCGGGAACTTTTCGAAAAAAAATATAGGGCTCATGTGAAAAAAATAAATTTCATGGAAAAAAAGAAAAAAGATTTGAAAAAAAATAAAAATGGCATTCCGCGCCGACCGAAGCGAAGTCGATTCGATTTTGAACACGGAAGATTCGAATAGAAGTCGTTCGAAAAATGTTATGACTGAGAAAAACAATCCCAAAATTTCGAAATCGAACGATAGTTCACACGTTGAGTTTGACTTCCGTAGTATCTCGGGAACGGCGGAACCTGCGAACGGATTCAGCGGAGTGAGTAGGCGCTGCTGCCGTGTTCGCGTCAGGGCTGTCATGGGGCCGCAAACGTCACCGAGAAACGTCAAGCCGCAGCTGACGTTTCGAGAAGCCAAAATGTGCTGACAAAGAGTCAACGTAACAAGCAATTTTTCGATTTTTATTCATTTTTTCAACTTCAAAATTGTTTTTTTTTAGCAATAATGCGTAATTTATTTATTCACAGACATCAATTACCAAGAAAATTTTTCAAAAACATTTTTCGAAATAAAAATTGAAATAAAAAAAAAATTCCGAATTTTTAGGTTAGTTTAAAAAAAAACTGTTTTTTGTGGTTGTTAAGAAAGTGTATTTCAACGATTGGAGCTGCAAAAAAATTAAAAGTTCGAGATTCGTGTGAAGAGAATCAGACAATCGTGGGGGGTATATCAACTTTTTAAAATTATTTTTCAAATTGACATTGAAAACAAAGGTGATTGACTGGTAAAAAAAATCGACCAAATTTTGTTTGACAAGAGGAGATTATCGTTCACGCGTGAATTTTTTTTTTTTGAAAAATTTGTTTATTTTTTTTATTTGAAATTTTTTTTAAATTGCGAATTTTTTTTTTCGTGGTAATTGATGTCTTTGAATAGAAAAATTACGCATTATTGCTAAAAAACCATTTTGAAGCTGAAAAAATGAATAAAAATTGAAAAATCGCTTGTTGCGGTGATTTTTGACAGAAACGATCAATTTAATCTTCAGGGCATTAAGAAAAAAAAATCGCAGCGCTTTGCAACTTGGAGGGTTTTTTGGGGACACTTCGAGGTTAAAAAATTATCCACGATATCCTTCGTTCATGCATTATATCCAAACTTATACAAAATTTTCCAAATATCCTTAAATTCGCAAATTTTCAACTTTTTTTCAGTCAACATCATAAATTCGAAAAAAAAATTTTATCCACAGTCACTAATTGCATATCGTAGAGAATGTTTTGCAGTTCCCAGAATCCTACTTTCATTTTCTGTACGATCATTAGTTCCCGAGTAATTGACTGTCAAAGTTGAAATAGACTTTTTTGCTTTGATCGACGATCACTCTGCGCCAAATCATCATACGGAGCTCGTTAAAAGGTCAAATTGAAGCTGATTATATTGTCTAAAAGAGTTTCATGGTCGCGTGATAAATTTTTTTTTGAGCCCACAGCCCGATTTAAAGACGCGCAAAAATTTGTAAAAAAATGTACATTGGTTTTCGGATGATTACTTGAAAACCGTCCACGCTAAAAAAATGTACCGTCCAGATCTGAAAACTCGACACTTGAAGCTACAATTTCCTTTTTGTTTATTTTCTGTTCGGCCATTTTTCTCCGAGTTATCCCTTGTTGAAAATCAGCCAAAAATTTTGCATTTTTTAAATATCCCTTAATTTGTGTGAGTAGTGCATCTATTATGTCTAGTTTAGGAAATCTCGGTTTTCCAACAACCTTAGTACGCAACTTTAGTCCTATATAACAATCTTCCAACACGCGAGCAGCAAAACCATGATCACCTCACATTCGCTCGGCCATCTCCTCAAGAGCACGGCCTTTACTACCTTGAAGTGCTCGAATTTGCAACTTTATTACGAAAAAACTGACTGCTCAATATAGCCAAAATTTTCAAAGCGGTGCATAAAGTATTCGTCAACATCGAATACAAATTTCTGGCCGGAAAGATGGATTCTTTTTAACCCTCCACGGTCGCTCTAATTCACTGAAGACCACAGCGAACATTCACGTGGACGTTTTCTCTCAGACAGCTCTATTTACAGTGTAAAAATACTAAGTTTTAGGCTTTAATACACATTGATTAACATTGTACAAGGATTGAGGCGGAGACAGGAATTTTTTTACATTTTTTTAAGCATTTCAACCCGTTGAAAAATGTACTCGTACGACATACGACCCAGTAAAACCGCGGAAGCATCAGAATTACAGTGCGACCGCGGAGGGTTAATGATCTTTTTACCTCCTTAAGAGGGAATGACACCTCATCGCGGTCGGTATGGTAGAACAATTATAGATTCCCAAAAATCTCTGAAACGGCTCTTCAGATCTCGTCGAAACTTTGCCAAACGATGTCAAATAGATAAACGAACAGCTGTCTGCCCCTCAAATTTTCGAAATTTGAGGGGCAGACAGCTGTTCGTTTATCTATTTGACATCGTTTGGCAAAGTTTCGACGAGATCTGGAGAGCCGTTTCAGAGATTTTTGGGAATCTATAATTGTTCTACCATACCGACCGCGATGAGGTGTCATTCCCTCTTAATGGAGATGTTAAAATATTTTTGGCATGTTATTGTATTTTTCTATGAAAGATGCTTTCATGTAAATGCGTGAAGAAGCATTTCGATACGAAAATATGGATGTTGTTCCCGTGTTATAAATATATCGCGTATTATATACAATATACGGATACACCGTAATATCGCAACCGAATATCGTTCCCGATATTACTGCCCCGAAGTCGTCTCCGATTTTATCTTACTTCCGGTTAGAATAGGTCGAAAAGTCTGGCGATGGTGCGAGAACGACGGTAGGAGTATTGTTTATTTAACAAAGATAAAATCGGTGTTCGGAATGGTTCTCGGGGCCTCGAGCGAACATTCCCGATATTACTGCCCCGAAATCGTCTCCGATTTTATCTTACTTCCGGTCAGAATCGGTCGAGAAGTCTGACGATGCTGCGAGAACGACAGTAGGAGCATTGTTTATTTAACAAAGATAAAATCGGCGCTCGGAATGGTTCTCAGGGCCTCGAGCGAACATTACCGATGTTACTGCCCCGCAGTCGTCTCCGATTTTATCTTACTTCCGGTCAGAATAGGTCGAAAAGTCTGGCGATGCACAGTAGGAGAAAAGCCCAAAAACCTGGCCAAAACCCCAAAAAATAAATTTTCGAAATAGGGTCAGTTGAGTAGTCATTCAGGTAGAGGACTAGTAACTGCATTCTATTGTGGAAGGGAAAGCCCTTTAAGTGTATACCTGCGCCGCAGCGTCAGTTGGCAGTTAGTGTTCGTGAAGAGTGTACGTGTCACGCGCTGAACAGACGAAAATAACGCTGACTTCAAAAACCCATAACTTTAAAGTGACGGGTTTAATTTCAATTCTGCAACATGGATACGACTTCTGGAGGTATGTAGAACATGTTTTTACATCGGTTGAATCTAAAGTTTATGTATAAATGATTGAAATGTAGTATAGCCTTCGGCATAAATAAAATTGAATAATTTTGAAAACTTATATTTTCAACGGTCCGAAAAGTTATATATTTTGTCACATTTTGCAAAGCTCCTAGTCTCGGCCTTTAGTTTAATGTATAAGCTTTCGAAATTTACAAGAGTTACCTGCGGAAAACGTGCGTCTTGTCCGTTATGATTTTTTTCGCATCGTGCGGTAGCCGAGCGTGCACGCGGCACTATCGAGCAGCCTCTGCGCCTCTACCTGAGAATGGGTGAAGTAGCATCATAACGGACAAGACGGCTGTTATACGCTTGAAATAAATTATTTTAATATATATGTATGTGTATATATATATATATATATAAATTTTCTGTGATTTAATTATGATATATACGTATGCATATATATATATACATATTAAAATCAACCACATAAAAATTTCTTAAATATGAATGAAATGTTATAACATTCAAATAAAATATTTGAATATATATATATTATATAGTAAGCAAAGCTTTCTTTTAACCAAATCCATGTCAATATTTTCTGTCTAATTTTTTTAAAATTATTTCAATTATTGCGGTTATTTATTTGGTAAAATAATGTACATTGTTCAAGTTTTTGTATTAATTGAAAATTTTATCTTTTCCTTTAACACCAATTTTCTACAATATTATGTCTTTATTACAGGATCCGGTTACAAAGAATTGGTGCTGACAAGGAAAGAAGTATTTCTGATAATCAGCGAGCATTTATCCGATAAATTCGCTTCCTTGATCGAATTTATGGTAGAAAAAATTTCCAAGGACACCGGACGTACAGTTGTAGTGCCTGAGGACTCGAAACAGACTTTTTCGATACTCTTCAATCAAATGAGAACGAGGTGGCAACAAGCTCACAGAAAATCCTGTGTATTTTTCAAGAATAACGGTGAATGGCTTAGCAAGCAGGTATGTTTTGCCGCACCTACAGACACTGTAGTAACAAGCCCGGGTAATACGGGCGGCCGCCCGTCCCTTGAGTTTACAATGTCCAGTGAAAGATCTAAACGAAGGAAGACCCAAGATATTCGTACATCGTTCAACTCGGTCGAGTTAGCATACGCTACTCAGATGAGCCTTCGCTCTTCAGGACAATCCGACGCCGCAAAAGTTATTAAGGACGTAACAATGACGAGTCCTTTAAGAGCTTCCAAGTATCGTAAAGCTTACTCAGCAACGGATGAAATTACTTTATCCGAAGAGGCTGCACTTTCCGCTATGATTGAATATAAATTCTCCAAGAGTACTTACCAGGGAATGAGAAGATTAGGGAAGGAAAATAACTGTAAGCTATATCCGTCTTACGAAAAAGTGATGAAAGCAAAAAAGCGTTGTTATCCACCACGTGATGCAATCAGGATTACAGAGAGTAGTGCAGAAGTCCAACTACAGGCACTATTAGATCATACAGTTGAACGTATTTTACTCGTCCAAAATGTACTCATTCAAAGATTGACTCCAGATAATGTTCGTAAAATGGACTTGATTTGCAAGTGGGGTTGCGATGGAAGTTCTGGGCAAAGTGAATATAAGCAGACGTTCAGTGATGAGAGCAAATCTGATGCGCATGTATTCTTTACTTCAGTCGTGCCATTACAACTCGTGTGTTATGATCAACAATCGAAGGAAGAAATAGTTGTTTGGAAGAACCCCAGACCCTCGTCTCCACGATTTTGTAGACCGCTTAGACTACTGTTTCTACGCGAAGACACAGAGTCAACACTTAATGAAGTCCAAATTGTTGAAGAACAAATAAAGTCACTTCGTCCATTCGAAAGTGTAATAGATGGAAAAGAAATCTCCGTAATGTACAAGTTGTTGTTCACCATGATAGATGGTAAATCTGCTCAACGGTGCTATTTGTGTGGAGCAACCAGCAAAGATTTTAATGCCATCGACACTGTATTGCAACGGGAAATCAATGAAACAAATTTGAAGTTCGGATTGTCGACGCTGCATGCGTGGATACGGTGCTTCGAGTATTGCTTACACGTGTCTTACAAACTCGGCATTAAAAAATGGCAAGCTCGAAGTGCCGAAGAAAAAAAAATTACCCAGGAACGCAAGAGGGCCATTCAAGAAGGATTCAAGAAGCAATTGGGTCTAAATATCGATCGCCCAAAGCCTGGATACGGCAGCAGCAATGATGGCAACACAGCTAGGCGATTCTTTGAAAATTCGACGGTTTCCGCTGCGATAACGGGGGTCAACGAAGAAGTTATTAAACGCTTGTACGTAATCCTACAAGTTATATCGTGTGGCCACAAGATAAACTGTGAAAGATTTGAACAGTATGCTATTGAAACGGCAAGAAAGACCGTTGCATTATACCCTTGGTACTCCATGCCTACTTCGGTGCACAAACTATTAATTCATGGTCCAGTGATAATAACTCATGCTCTATTACCAATCGGCCAATTATCCGAAGATGCTCAGGAAGCTCGAAACAAAGACATCAAACGATATCGAGAAGATTTTGCGCGAAAAAGTTCCAGGGTTAAAACTATGGAAGATGTTTTTCATCGGCTCTTAGTTACTTCTGATCCGTACATTTCAAGTGTCAGAAGACTACCACAGAAGAAGCTGAAGAGTTTGTCGCCGGAAGCTGTAGCGATGTTGATCGCTCCTAAAGTGACTGCTGCAGCAGACGAATTTTGCGCCGAGATTGAAGCCGTGCCGGGAGTTGTAATAGATACAAACTCGGATAATGATTCTGACTCCGACTCCGACTCCGATTACGATTTTGATTAAGAATAAAATTTTCTATTTTTGAAACGTTCCGTATGTATTTTGGAAATAAAAATAATAATTGCGTAGAATACACTGTTCACGTTTATTTTATTATGATGATTTTTTTAAATATATTAATTTATCTATTTAGCAGGATACTCGGCCATTTTGTTTATAACAATTTGCTGTAAGCTCTTTGTTGCAAGTTATAAACAATAGATATCGGATTGGTAATCAGCGACCTTGAAAACCCGTATATACCAATTTTTGTCAACATCTGGTAACTTTTTAACGTTCATGTCGGCCATATTGGATCGGCCATTTTTTTTACGATAATTTGGCTTGCGGATTCGTAATCAGCGACCTTGAAAACCCGTAAATACCAATTTTTGTCGACATCTGGCAACTTTTTAACATTCATGTCAGCCATATTGGATCGGCCATTTTGTTTACGATAATTTGGCTTTCAGATTCGTAATCAGCGACCTTGAAAACCCCTGTAAGCCAATTTTCATTCCCGTCAAAGGTCATTTGAGGTTTTGGCCAGGTTTTTGGGCTTTTCTCCTACTGTGCGATGGTGCGAGAACGACGGTAGGAGTATTGTTTATTTAACAAAGATAAAATCGGTGCTCGGAATGGTTCTCGGGGCCTCGAGCGAACATTCCCGATATTACTGCCCCGAAATCGTCTCCGATTTTATCTTACTTCCGGTAAGAATGGGTCGACAAGTCTGACGATGCTGCGAGAACGACGGTAGGAGAATTGTTTATTTAACAAAGATAAAATCGGTGCTCGGGATGGTTCTCGGGGCCTCGAGCGAACTTTCCCGATATTACGGGCCCAAATTCGTCTCCGATTTTATCTTACTTCCGGTCAGAAAGGGGCAAGAAATCTAAAAATGCAGCGAGAACGACGATTGGAGCATTGTTTATTTAACAAAGATAAAATCGGTGCTCGGAATAGTTTTCGGGGCCTCGATCGGAAATTCCCGATATTACTGTCCCGAAATAGTCTCCGATTTTATCTTACTTCCGGTCAGAATGGGTCGAGCATTCTGACGATGGAGCGAAAACGACGGTAGGGGAATTGTTTATTTAACAAAGATAAAATTGGTGCTCGGAATGATTCTCGGGGCCTCGATCTTTCGTTCCCGATATTACTGCCCCGAATTCGTCTCCGATTTTATCTTACTTCCGGTCAGAATGGGTCGAGAAGTCTGACGATGCTGCGAGAACGACGGTAGGAGTATTGTTTATTTAACAAAGATAAAATCGGTGCTCGGAATGGTTCTCCGGGCCTCGAGCGAACATTCCCGATATTACTGCCCCGAAATCGTCTCCAATTTTATCTTACTTCCGGTCAGAATGGGTCGACAAGTCTGACGATGCTGCGAGAACGACGGTAGGAGAATTGTTTATTTAACAAAGATAAAATCGGTGCTTGGGATGGTTCTCGGGGCCTCGAGCGAACTTTCCCGATATTACGGGCCCGAATTCGTCTCCGATTTTATCTTACTTCCGGTCAGAATGGGGCAAGAAATCTAAAGATGCAGCGAGAACGACGATTGGAGCATTGTTTATTTAATAAAGATAAAATAGGTGCTCGGAATAGTTTTCGGGGCCTCGATCGGAAATTCCCGATATTACTGCCCCGAAATAGTCTCCGATTTTATCTTACTTCCGGTCAGAATGGGTCGAGCATTCTGACGACGGAGCGAGAACGACGGTAGGGGAATTGTTTATTTAACAAAGATAAAATCGGTGCTCGGAATGATTCTCGGGGCCTCGATCTTTCGTTCCCGATATTACTGCCCCGAATTCGTCTCCGATTTTATCTTACTTCCGGTCAGAATGGGTCGAGAAGTCTGACGATGCTGCGAGAACGACGGTCGGAGCATTCTTTATTTAACAAAGATAAAATCGGTGCTCGGAATGGTTCTCGGTGTCTCGAGCGAACATTCCCGATATTACTACCCCGAAATCGTCTCCGATTTTATCTTACTTCCGGTCAGAATCGGTCGAGAAGTCTGACGATGCTGCGAAAACGACGGTAGGAGCATTGTTTATTTAACAAAGATGAAATCGGTGCTCGGAATGGTTCTCAGGGCCTCGAGCGAACATTACCGATGTTACTGCCCCGAAGTCGTCTCCGATTTTATCTTACTTCCGGTTAGAATGGGTCGAAAAGTCTGACGATGCTGTTAGAGCACGCCGAAACTTTGAATTCCGCGCTAGTTGTACCAATTAGGTGGGAGAGACGACGCGAACCCGAGCGCGTGAAGAAGAGCGAAGGGACCGAGAGAATGGCTACAGCCATGAGCATGTACGCACGGACATTGTGTGCAGAACGTATCTAAGATAATTAAGTCTATGTATTATCGAGTGTTTATTAAATTAAATAGTAGCCCAGATCAAGGGATCGAACGTACAAGCATTTTTTACGTAATACCCACCTACCTCATTCCGGGTAGACAAAATGGTCCTTCGAGCCGGATTGTGGCCTAAACAGTGCGACGCGTAAACGATTGAAGCCGTAGTTAACGGTTATTCGCGAACATAAACGCGATAGTTGGTCGAAACGATCCCAGCTATCGCTCATAGACATTGTTCAGCGAGTGAAATTCACGAAGTGCTGTGTAAGGCGACAATCAATCAACAAAAGGCAAACGAAATTCGATTGCATCAGCTTCGCATCGGTAAAGACTAAGTGAAAATTCATGAGAGATCGTTCTCTCTCGCTATTTTGCCTCATAGGCGAAAAAAGATATCTTGCTCCCGCGTCGCAGACAACGCGGAGTATGAAAGGTAAAATAGTGTGGGAGTGACCTCAACACTGATACCATACGTGTTGTTAAATGATGAATTCTGGTTTTCGGGTTTCAATAGCAACGAACTTATATTTTGGTGCAAGACAGAATCAGTATAATTGTGAGCGTAATATGGACTGTAGACTCCGACGATAATGCAGAACACTGTGCGATGGTGAAGGCCCGTCGGTAAAGCAGTTCACTGTTTAGTGGAACCTTCCACGACAAAATGGATAGTAGATCTCGTTGGCAGTTAGGTAGAATTTTACCCTGAAATAAACCCTGAAAGAAATGCCTCGATGGGATAGCGGGTAGTCTCAGTTCCCAAAGAAATGAAAGAAAGTTCGAGACAAGATACAAGTTGATCGGATTGCGGGTGTACTGGTTCCGATTCAACTGCGGGTGTACTCTGTATCCTGTTCTAGAATTGAGCCAGAATATTCCAAGATACAAGTTGATCGGATTGCGGGATAACTGGTCCCGAGTCAACTGCGGTTTAACTCTGTATCTTGTACTATTCTCGAAAAATCCGTAAAATGTAAAATGAGAGAGGTAAAGTTGATTGGATAGCGGGCTCTCCAGTTCCGAATCAACTGCGAGTTAACCAATTACCTCTGTGCCGTAAAGAAATCCGAAAGGATGTGCTTAAGGAGAATTTTGTGTGCAGTAAGAACAGAACATTCACGAAAATCCAAAAACTTATATTAATGCATTAAAATACACAAGCTCTACACGTGCACTATGATATTGCGTGTTAAAAGATAAAGAAAACGTGATTTAGAAAAGCCAATGCGTATTATTATGTATTGCGTGCTTTGAATCATGCGCGGGAAACTCTTCGCGTCGATGTGAACAGCCCGAATGCTGAAGAATAACTGGCGGGAGCGCGCAGCGCTCGCTCTTATATACGGTCGCGGCGAGAACTCGAAGGTTCGTCGTCGGCAAAGAAGAGTCTCGGCGTTCGATTGGTCGAACGCTCTCGAACCGTACGTAGTCTCGTATCTTCGTGATCGAAGGTTCTCGTGAGCACGCATGGCGCGCTACATGTTTGATGACAGTTATTGCGTTGTTTCGAGAATCCTCGAAACTTCTCTCGTGCTATTCTCCGCTTGTGCGCGTCGCAAACTCTCGATACGATTCGAGACTATTCCTTTTTTCGTGTTTTCTAGTGATGTCGTGCTTGTTTTTCTAACATTCCGCCCGCCTTCGTTAATCACAATTAACGAATATTCTACAGAGAGTCCGTTTCGATAGGAAGGGGGCAGATCTTCGTGATTGGTCGCTTGAAAATTGATGTTTGAGTTTTAATGGTGACAACTCTAGTTAGCCCATCAGGTCCGGGATGTAGTTTTTGAACGCGACCAAGTGCCCATTTAGCGGGAGGGTATCTTTCGTCCATTAAGAGCACAAGGGAGCCTTCTTTAATTTGTGTATGAGATTCCTTCCATTTGTAGATGGCTTGATAACGTTGTAGGCACTCTTTGGACCACTTAGTCCAGAAGCTATCTAGCATTTGACGCAAACGTTGCCATCGAGAAAGCCTTGTCACCTTTTCCATTTCCAGAGATGGCTCAGGAACAATGCATGGGGCATGTCCCATTAGAAAATGTCCAGGAGTAAGACAGGAGAGATCATCTGGATCCTCGGTCATTGGAGACAGTGGCCTCGAGTTTAATACGGCTTCGATTTGCGTTAATAGGGTGTACATTTCTTCGTAAGTCAGTGAATTCTCTCCAGTAATGCGTCGTAAGTGGTATTTAACTGATTTTACGCCGGCTTCCCATTTTCCACCAAAGTGGGGTGCAGCAGGTGGATTGAAAATCCATTGCGTTCCATCATTGGATAACAATGAGGCAAGTTGCTTTGCTTCTGTGGATGCCGAAGAAAAAAGTTTGGTGAGCTCTGAATCTGCACCCTTCAGGTTCGTTCCACAGTCACTCCGAAGAGTCGCACAAATTCCTCGTCTTGCCGTGAATCGTTTGTAAGCTGCAATAAAGGCCTCAGCCGTATAATCTGTTACGAGCTCAAGGTGAATTGCGGACGTAGAAAGACAAACGAATAAAGCGATGTATGCCTTGTAGGATCTTGAAGCTCGTCCTCGCCAGGTTTTTAAACAGATAGGTCCAGCATAGTCAATTCCAGAATGCAAAAACGGTCTGGAAGGTGTAATTCTCACGGATGGGAGTTGACCCATCAATTGTTCCGCTCGCTTTTGACGATATCTGGTGCATGGAACACACTTGAGGATGAACGAACGTACTGGAGCTCGTCCGCCAATTATCCAATAGTTCTCTCTGATGAATGATAACGTTGATTGTGTTCCTCCATGAAGTGTACGAAGGTGTGCGTCCTTGATAATAAGATTGGTAAGAGTAGAATTCCGAGGTAAAATGAACGGATGCTTCGAATCTTCGGGTAAAAGTGACGACTGCAGTCGTCCGCCCAGCCGGAGAAATCCAAATTGGTCAACGTAAGGTGTCAGTTTTGAGAGTGGATGTGATTTTGAGAGATGCTCGTTTTTGGTAAGTGATTTTAATTCTTCATGGAAGTATGCTGATTGAATTGCTTTAATCCAAAACTGCCTGGCTTGCTCAATATCGCTGGTTGTGAGTGGATTATTCATCGATGACTCCGGGACTTTCTTGAATCGAGCGGCGGCGAGTTGGCAAATCGCCGTGATACGAAGCAGTCGCGTTAAGTTCGAATACCGTGATAAAAGGTCCCAGATAGCGGGGGATCTTGCAGAGATTGCAGTGGTAATTTGTGCGGAACGTTCTTCAAGGTCATCCGTAGCGTTGAAATTAGTTGGTTGCACAGGCCAAGAGTCCGAACTGCATTCCAGCCACGCAGGTCCTGTCCACCATGTTGAATGTTGAGACAGTTGTGAAGTGGTTAGCCCTCGAGTGGAACAGTCGGCTGGATTTTCTTTACCAGGAATGAGACGCCATGTTGCGTGAGGGAGGGTCTCTTGAATGAAGCAAACTCTGTTATGAACGAAGTCTTTCCACCTCGATGGATGATTGTTAAGCCAAGTATAAACGATGGCTGAGTCGGTCCACACGTAGATTGGTACAGCATTTAATGAGAGAACTGTAGTGACGTGCGCTATGAGTTTTGTTAACATCACCGCCCCGGAAAGTTCGAGACGAGGAATGGTCATGCGCTTTAATGGAGCGACTTTTGTTTTTGAGCAAATTAAAGTTGCTCGTGTGACTCCGTTAGTGATAGACCGAATGTAGACAATTGCAGCTATGGCTTGCTGAGAGGCGTCGCAAAAGCCGTGAATTTGAAGAGAGGACTCCTTCTGGAAGACAAGCCATCGTGGAAACGATAATTTCGGTAGCTCTTTGAGGTCGTGATAGAATTCCATCCATCTCGCAGATAGCTGATGGGGAAGTGTGTCGTCCCATCCAAGTTTTAATGACCAAAGTTCTTGCATGAAGATTTTGGCGCGAATGATGACGGGTGAAAGAAACCCGAGTGGGTCAAAAATCTGAGCGATCATTGACAAGATTGATCGTTTCGTTACTGCTTCTGGAGCTGGAATTTTCATGGAGAAGTGAAAGGTATCGGCATGTGGATTCCAGCAGAGACCAAGGGCATGGACAGTAGTTTCTTCGTTGATAACAACAGATGGTGGTTTAATGCACCTTTCCGGAGGAATATCGTGGAGAATCTGAGGATCGTTACTGATCCACTTCTGGAGCGGGAAACCGCCCGCCATGCAGAGATCGTTTGTTTGTTTCGCAATCTTTTGAGCTTGCTCAATCGTATCGGCTCCTCCGAAGACATCGTCCACATATCGACCATGGATGAGTGATGGTATTGCCAAAGGATATTGGCTGCCTTCATCCTTTACAAGTTGAAGAACGACGCGAAGTGCAAGAAAGGGAGCACAAGCTAAACCATAAGTGACGGTGGTCAGTTGATAGGTCACGATTTTTCCTGATTCGCTCCAAAGAATCCTTTGCAAGTTCCAGTCGTCTTTATGTACTCGAATTTGTCTATACATTTTTTCAATGTCGGAGGAGAAAACGTATCGGAATTGACGGAACCATAAGAGAACGTCGAGAAGATCGACCTGTAGTTTGGCGCCGGTGTGAAGAATATCGTTGAGGGCGATTCCAGTGGATGTACGACTCGATCCGTTGAAGACAACGCGGAGTTTGGTAGTAAGACTTGTTTCTCGAATAACACCATGGTGAGGCAAGTAATATGAATGCTCCGGTTCGCTTGAACCAGTAGGAATCAATTGCATATGTTTGAGCGAGTCGTATTCTTTCAAAAAGTCCGAATAAGCTTTGTGAAATGAGGGGCTCTTCGAGAATCGTTTTTCCAGAGATGCCAAAACCTTTGCGGCGTAGCTTCGTGATTCTCCAAGTTTATCTAGTGATGATTTCAATGGCAGTTTAACGACGTAGTGTCCATCGTCATCTCGTGAATGAGTCTGAAGAAAATGTTCCTCACATTGCTGATTCTCAGCAGAGAGCTTTGATCGGTTGGACACGGGAATTTCTTCGAGCTGCCAAAATCGCTGCAGAAGATCATACAATTCTTGATCGGCGCATACCTGGAATCCTTGGACTTCCCCTGATGGCTGAAAGGATTTTGGGGATCCCGACAGGATCCATCCAAATATAGTTTGCTGAGCGATGGGTGAATTTTCGTCTCCTTTTCTCAGGCCTTCCTCGATTATTCGCCCATAGTAATCAGAACCGATGAGGATGTCAATGCGGCCAGGTATATTGAAATGAGGATCCGCCAGCGTTAGTCCCTTTAGATGAGGCCAACTCTGCAAATCACTGGCTCTGGCCGTTGGAATCGTGGAGGTGAGTTTTGGTAGAATGTGGGCGGAAAACAAGCATTTCTGGTTACTATTGAAATGTGGTGTCAAAGTGACCGTTGCTTTCCCCTTTGTTCTTCCAGCTTTTACTGCGCCAATGCCATGCAGAAGCACTGAAGACTTGGAGCGAGTAAGATGAAGATGTTGTACAAGTCTTTCCGAAATGAATGAGATCTGAGATCCGGGATCGATCAATGCCCTTGCTTGAGTTTTCCGATTGCTTTCTGATGAAACGACGACTTGGGCCGTAGCAAGAAGCGTGAAGATCGTTGAGATTGGCTTCTCCAATGACGCATGACTTGTCTGTACGTTAGTTGAGGCTGGTGCGGAGTTTTCTTTGTCGGATGTGGACGGTTTCACAGTATGAATAGAAGTGTGATGTTTTTTGCCACACTTCATGCACCTCCTGGCCGAGCGACATGCCGAGACTCGATGACGTCCAAGGCAGTTATAACACAGATTGTGTTTATTGATGAGCGCGTTCCTTTGTTCCACCGTTTTATTGCTGAATTGCTCGCAAGTTGCAGCATAATGGTTCTCAGAGCAGAAGGGACAGTTCGACTTCCAGTCCTTATCATCGGATTTTTGATCCGTATGATATGTCCGCGCAGTTTGATGTTGTTGATGAGGTGTCTTGCCTTGACGAGATTTTTCGAACGCCTTTAGGGAGAGCATTCGTGTCATAAGAAATTCGCTCAACTGATTCCACGTAGGAGGGTCCTTAGATGGTCCCAAGTGATGTTCCCAGGCCTTAACAGACTCAGCATCGAGGCGTTGAGTGGCGATGAAGACCAGAAAGTCATCCCACGTATGAACCGGACGACCCAAAGTATCCAATGTCCGTACGATCTGCATAATTCCAGTGTACAGATGCTCCATTTCAGTCGCAGACTCTTTGGTCATTCTCTTCAGTGTAAGGAGTGAATGAAGTGCTGAATTGACCAAGAGCCGCTTGTTCTCGTAGAATGCTTCGAGGGCGTCCCACGCCTTTTGAAAGTTGTCCGCTGTTAGGGCTGTATTCTTGAGAATTGCCTCCGCTGACCCCGTAAGGCTTGTTTTCAAATATTGAAGCTTCTCCACCGATGACAAAGACTGATTCGAGAGAACCAGGGAATCGAAGAGATCTTTGAACGGAAGCCACTCAGACGGAGTACCATCAAATTTCGGAAGATCGATGCGTGGCAACCGTGGTCCTTGATGCCACAGCGGGTGTTGAGATGAGCTGTGAGTGAACGATGCCACTGAAGAAGATCGTTGAATCGGTTGGCGAGTTACATTGGATAACTCCTTTATTTTCTCCGATGCTTCCAAATGAAGTTCGTAGGCGACCCGTGACAGTTTCTTTCTGAAGTAATTATGACGTTGAATCTTTTCTCTCTCCTGAGACTGAAGTTGAGTTATTGCAATGCCAATAGCATCATGAGTTGCTGAAAACTTTTCCCAAAGCTCCTCTAATGCAGTAGAGCGGGTTTCAATCCGGTACGGGGTGATATTCGACGATCCCACCTTGACCAGGTTATCGACAGCCGATTTTAGCAGTTCGATAGTCTCAAGTTGCTGATCGAGGCGGTGTTCGATGTGTTCGATCCGCATCGTGCTATTGATTACCAGAGATCCGGCTCGAAGGACCAAATGTTAAATGATGAATTCTGGTTTTCGGGTTTCAATAGCAACGAACTTATATTTTGGTGCAAGACAGAATCAGTATAATTGTGAGCGTAATATGGACTGTAGACTCCGACGATAATGCAGAACACTGTGCGATGGTGAAGGCCCGTCGGTAAAGCAGTTCACTGTTTAGTGGAACCTTCCACGACAAAATGGATAGTAGATCTCGTTGGCAGTTAGGTAGAATTTTACCCTGAAATAAACCCTGAAAGAAATGCCTCGATGGGATAGCGGGTAGTCTCAGTTCCCAAAGAAATGAAAGAAAGTTCGAGACAAGATACAAGTTGATCGGATTGCGGGTGTACTGGTTCCGATTCAACTGCGGGTGTACTCTGTATCCTGTTCTAGAATTGAGCCAGAATATTCCAAGATACAAGTTGATCGGATTGCGGGATAACTGGTCCCGAGTCAACTGCGGTTTAACTCTGTATCTTGTACTATTCTCGAAAAATCCGTAAAATGTAAAATGAGAGAGGTAAAGTTGATTGGATAGCGGGCTCTCCAGTTCCGAATCAACTGCGAGTTAACCAATTACCTCTGTGCCGTAAAGAAATCCGAAAGGATGTGCTTAAGGAGAATTTTGTGTGCAGTAAGAACAGAACATTCACGAAAATCCAAAAACTTATATTAATGCATTAAAATACACAAGCTCTACACGTGCACTATGATATTGCGTGTTAAAAGATAAAGAAAACGTGATTTAGAAAAGCCAATGCGTATTATTATGTATTGCGTGCTTTGAATCATGCGCGGGAAACTCTTCGCGTCGATGTGAACAGCCCGAATGCTGAAGAATAACTGGCGGGAGCGCGCAGCGCTCGCTCTTATATACGGTCGCGGCGAGAACTCGAAGGTTCGTCGTCGGCAAAGAAGAGTCTCGGCGTTCGATTGGTCGAACGCTCTCGAACCGTACGTAGTCTCGTATCTTCGTGATCGAAGGTTCTCGTGAGCACGCATGGCGCGCTACATGTTTGATGACAGTTATTGCGTTGTTTCGAGAATCCTCGAAACTTCTCTCGTGCTATTCTCCGCTTGTGCGCGTCGCAAACTCTCGATACGATTCGAGACTATTCCTTTTTTCGTGTTTTCTAGTGATGTCGTGCTTGTTTTTCTAACACGTGTAGTCCCAAATTATAGCGGGCTCGCGTTTAAAACGAAGCAAACAAGAGGGTGTGCGTCTCGGTACGATACTCTTAACAGCAAGACAATAGGCTCGTATCACTTTCGAGTAGCGAAACCCTGGAACGCCGTATCGTCGACAACATCGTCTTCAAACAAGCTATACGAGTATATATATATATATATACTGACATCGAGTATCGAAGAAACGTACTTCGCATCAACATCGCCGAATCATCACAACACATCGAGATCATCGAGCGTTTGCGACACATATAATACGTATATCGATTGTAAGGTATTTGTATTTATTTCGATCGTTTTCGTGTTTTTTCATCATGGCCGAGCGTTTGGCAACGTTGAAGCGTCAGCGTGGCATATGTAAGTCGCGTCTCACGCACCTCGAAACTTTTATTGCGGGTTATCCCGCGAGTGGCGAGCCACTAGAAACATTACAGACGAAAATTGAGTTCGTTCAAAATACGTGGATTCAGTTCGAAGAAATTCAAACAAAATTAGAAGAGGTAGATGAGCAAGACGTAGAGCGGGAAGCTATTGAGGATCGGTATTGTCAACTTATCGGACAAGTTCGTGCTCTCGTAAATTCTATACAGCGCCCGTCTGCGGGGAATTCAAACGGCCGTAATGCGGAAAACGACACGGTTAACGGGGGACTCAAGGTCAGGCTGCCAACGATGAACCTTCCCATATTTGACGGAAATCCGGAAAAATGGTTGGAATTTCGTGACAGTTTCCAGGGGCTCATTGAGACAAATCGCGATTTATCGAATGTTCAGCGCATGTATTATCTTAAATCATCATTGAAGGGTAGTGCAGCCGGCGTGATACATTCTTTCGAGACATCCGCGGAAAATTACCCGATCGCGTGGAATCTGTTAACAAAACGATTCGAAGACAAGCGCGCGATCGGGGCGCGCCATTTGCAAGCATTGTTGGAGATTCCGAGCATGCAAAGAGAGTCCGGGACTCATTTACGACAAAATCTCGATGCATTTCTTCGTCACGTTCGCGCATTAGAAATTCTCAAGGCAAATACATGGGATACGGTAATTAATCATTTGATGATAGCAAAGTTTGACTCTGCCACGCGCCGCGAGTGGAGAGCCCACATAAAAGATAAAGAAGCGATCAGCGTTGCCAGCTTGACCGAGTTCCTCGAGGAGCGATGCTCAATTATCGAGCCTGAAACGATCAAAGCGTCCACTGAAAAATCACATTCTAACAATCGCTCTGAGAATAAATCGGCGCAGCAACAAAAAAGAGTAGAGAGCTCGAACGCGTTCGTGAATACGAGCGGCGGTAGTCGAGGTATGCGAAAATGCGCGTTTTGCGGCGAAGATTCGCATCTCTTGTACACGTGCTACAAATTCAAAGAATTAACTGTACCTCAAAGGCTCAACGCGGTAAACGAGCGTAGGCTCTGTCGGAACTGTCTGCGGTCAAATCATGTAATCGAAAATTGTCAATCGTCAGGTTGCAAAAGGTGCAATGTAAAACACAATACGTTGCTACACCCAGAATGAAAATGCTCAAACTTTAGACGCGCCGTCCGCGAATGAAAACAAGTCGATGTCAGTAAATTCAGAGCAATTCGCAAGTGTAAATTGTAGCAGCGTTCGATTTCCGATGCCGTCCACGGTACTGTTGTCTACGGCTCGCATTTTCATTTACGATAGTGCCGAAAGGGCGCATGAATGCCGAGTACTGTTAGATTCAGGGTCGCAGTCCAACTTTTTAACGAAAGAATTCTGCGACAGATTAGAGCTCCAGACGCAACCGTTTAACTGCGCTGTTGGAGGCATGGCCGCGTCGATAAATATTACCCAAGCCACGTCCACGTTGATTAGGTCGAGACACACCGCGTATCGAGCCACTGTTAGGTGTTTGATAACCGAGCGAATCATCGACGAATTGCCGCTATCACAAATCGAAGTCAGTCACTTGCCGATACTTCTGAACATAAAGCTTGCTGACGAAACGTTTCATATACCAGGTAAAATCGACATGATACTGGGGGCAGGAATATTCTGGGGGCTACTGTGCATCGGGCAAATCAAGCTGGGCCGCTCTCAGCCTGTCCTTCAAAAAACACATCTCGGCTGGATCGTGTCGGGAAGTGTCGCTCCAAATGGTCATCAAAGCACGTCGATCTGCTGTGTGTCTGCCGAAACACGACTTCGCGATCAGATCGAGAAATTTTGGGTAATTGAAGAGGTTGATCAGAGAGTTGCGCCATCAAGGAACGACGAAGCTTGTGAAAAGCAATTCTTACAGACGCACCAACGCGATGAACAGGGACGATTCACAGTGAGCCTTCCACTGCGAGGTCATCCAAGCTTACTCGGAGAATCGCCAAATAGCGCATTGCATCGTTTGTTTCGACTCGAACGAAAACTCGAACGGGACCCAAACATGCGTGAAGAATATACAAAATTTATGAACGAGTACATTGAACTCAAGCACATGACCGCACTCGACATGAATCCCGATGGATCCTTGATGACGTATTATATCCCACATCATGCTGTCATCACCAAGAGTAATGACCGCTTCAAGCTTCGCGTCGTCTTCGACGCGTCGGCAAAAACGTCCACGGGAAAGTCTTTGAATGACATTCTTCGCGTGGGACCCACTATTCAAGAGACATTATTTTCCATTGTATTGCGCTTTCGGCAGCACCAATACGTCGTCACAGCAGACATCGTAAAAATGTACCGCCAGGTCAACATCCACGAAACCCAACGAGACTTGCAACGCATTCTTTGGAGATCGACTAGCGATATGCCAGTCCAGGAGTATCGATTGAATACCGTGACGTATGGACTTGCCTCAGCGCCGTTTTTGGCAATTCGCACATTGCACGAAGCCGCTCACAATGCTAGGGATTCGCATCCAGACGCGAGCCAAGCCATCATCCGCGACTTCTACGTCGACGATTTGCTCACCGGGCACGATAACCCGGACAAGTTACGAGAATTGAAGAAGGACATTGCGACAGTACTTCTTTCCTCGGGATTTCAGCTAGCAAAATGGAAATCGAACGAGCCATCGTTGTTCGATCAAAACTCGGACGAATTCGCGCAAGTTGTCAACATTGGCGACGACGTCAAAACTCTTGGATTGAGCTGGTCAGCTACTAAGGATTCACTGCAGTATCAGGTGGTCGCAACGAACACCAACGCTCGCGTGACGAAACGCACCGTGCTATCAGTGGTCTCGCAAAATTTTGACCCGTTAGGATTGGTTGGTTCATCTACAATTCGGGCAAAAATCATCATCCAAAAATTATGGCAACTGAACCTCGGATGGGATGAATCGTTGCCAATCGAGTTACATACTGAATGGACGACATACGTCGAGGAATTGAATGCAATCAACAATATCACGATCCCGCGGGTGATTGTTTGCCGCGCCCCAACGCTGGTAGAAATTCATGGATTCTCCGACGCTTCGGAGAACGCCTACGGAGCATGTGTTTACTTACGCTCTAAAAATCATTCACGAGAATCCACGATACGATTGGTGTGTGCGAAGTCAAGGGTCGCCCCATTGAAGACAATTTGTATTCCACGTCTCGAGTTGTGCGGAGCGGTCTTACTTGCAAGGTTGGTGGACGCAGTGAGTCAAGCAATCACAATACCAGTAAATGACCGATATTGTTGGTGCGATTCAACGATTGTCCTCGCGTGGATTCACGGGGAGCCCCATCTGCGAAAAACCTTCGTGGCAAACCGCGTGACTGTGATACAGCAGTTGACGGCTCGCGAGCAATGGCGTCACGTCAGGTCTGAACACAATCCTGCTGATGTGATATCACGAGGAATCAGTCCCAATCAGCTGAAAGATCTGCAGCTTTGGTGGCAGGGACCCAAGTGGTTGCAACATCCAGAGGAGCACATTTGTGAAACGATCCCGGTGCCGATTGACGAGATCCCTGAAACTAAGGTTCAAACGATGGTGGCAACTCAAGTCATCGGAACGAACGAGATGTTGGAACGATTTTCATCCTTAACCAAGCTGAAACGAGTCATCGCTTATTGCCTGCGTTGGAGAGATATTTCGAAGACGCGAAACCTACAACGAACTCAGTCGTTGACCGTTAATGACCTTGAGCGAGCTGCAACAACGATCTTCAAAATGATACAAGCCGTATGTTTTGCACAAGAAATTTCCGATCTTCAAAGGAACCAACGAGTCAGCCAGGAGAGTGTATTGATTACACTCCACCCATTTCTCGACGACGACAACGTCATTCGAGTTGGCGGACGACTGCGAAACGCTCCCGTGTCGTACTCAAGAAGACACCCTGTCGTTTTACCATCAACACATCATGTCACGACGCTGATCATCAGAGACGCTCACTATCGCTCACTGCACGCAGGGGCACAGGCGCTTCTCGCGAGCCTACAAGAATCCTTTTGGATCTTGTCTGCCAAATCGACAATACGAAGGGTGCTCCACAAATGTGTCGTTTGCTTCAGATCGCGTCCCTCCTCAGCGCGCCATTTCATGGGCGATCTACCGGAAGGTCGTATGAATGTCGGTCGCGCCTTTCTGAACGTCGGTATCAATTACGGAGGTCCGTTTAACCTTAAGTTAAGTCGTAACAAAACCTGCATGGCGTACATCAGTTTATTTGTGTGCATGAGTACTAAAGCAATTCATCTTGAGTTGGTTTCCGACTTGAGTACCCCAGCCTTCCTCAACGCGCTTAAACGATTCATGGCTCGTCGGGGAAAGTGTGCGAATAATTACTCCGATCACGGAAGTAACTTCAAGGGTGCGAGCCGGCAATTACACGAGTTGTACGATCTCCTAACTCAGCAATCTCACCATCAAACGATCGATCGATTTTGCAGCGAACGAGCCATTCAGTGGCATTTTATTCCACCATATTCTCCCCATATGGGAGGTTTATGGGAGGCTGGAATAAAATCTGTCAAAACGCATTTGCGGCGAGTCTTGGGCGAAGCGTTGCTCACGTTCGAAGAGATGTATACGGTATTAGTTCAGACCGAGGCAATATTGAATTCGCGACCGATAACGCCGATCTCTAGCGATCCTACTGACCTCGAAGCGTTGACTCCTGGTCATTTTTTAATCGGAAACTCGCTCTCGGCAATCCCAGAAAGAAATTTTACCGAAACCCCCTCGAATCGTTTGACTCGATTTCAATATCTCGCGAAATTAACACAGCATTTCTGAACGCGGTGGTCTAACGAATATTTGTCCAATCTCCAACAGCGGTACAAGTGGAATAGCAAAGACCGAGTTTCCGATCTCACAATTGGAACCATGGTTCTATTGCGTGACGAACAAACTCCTTCTATGCTGTGGGCATTAGGGCGAGTAAGCGAGCGCCACCAAGGAAAGGATGGCCAAACTCGAGTGGTCAGTATAAAAACCGCAAAGGGCATTGTCAAGCGTTCTTTACCAAAAATATGTATACTACCAATCGACATTTAAACGCGGGGGAAACCCTAATTCCCTCTGATTTCAGTGCCATTTTATCCTGCGACTAGACATAAAGTAAGGGCAATTCACGTGACGCCAATCCTGGCATTGTTGGTTGAAAGCCCGTCTTTCAAGGCGGGCGATATGTTAGAGCACGCCGAAACTTTGAATTCCGCGCTAGTTGTACCAATTAGGTGGGAGAGACGACGCGAACCCGAGCGCGTGAAGAAGAGCGAAGGGACCGAGAGAATGGCTACAGCCATGAGCATGTACGCACGGACATTGTGTGCAGAACGTATCTAAGATAATTAAGTCTATGTATTAACGAGTGTTTATTAAATTAAATAGTAGCCCAGATCAAGGGATCGAACGTACAAGCATTTTTTACGTAATACCCACCTACCTCATTCCGGGTAGACAGATGCTGCGAGAACGACGGTAGGAGAATTGTTTATTTAACAAAGATAAAATCGGTGCTCGGAATGGTTCTCGGGGCCTCGAGCGAACATTCCCGATAATACTGCCCCGAATTCGTCTCCGATTGTATCTTACTTTCGGTCAGAATGGGGCGAGAAGTCTAAAGATGCAGCGAGAACGACGATTGGAGCATTGTTTATTTAACAAAGATAAAATCGGTGCTCGGAATAGTTTTCGGGGCCTCGATCGGAAATTCCCGATATTACTGCCCCGAATCGTCTCCGATTTTATCTTACTTCCGGTCGAATGGGTCGAGCATTCTGACGATGGTGCGAGAACGACGGTCGGAGCATTCTTTATTTAACAAAGATAAAATCGGTGCTCGGAATGGTTCTCGGTGTCTCGAGCGAACATTCCCGATATTACTACCCCGAAATCGTCTCCGATTTTATCTTACTTCCGGTCAGAATCGGTCGAGAAGTCTGACGATGCTGCGAGAACGACGGTAGGAGCATTGTTTATTTAACAGAGATGAAACCGGTGCTCGGAATGGTTCTCAGGGCCTCGAGCGAACATTACCGATGTTACTGCCCCGAAGTCGTCTCCGATTTTATCTTACTTCCCGTCAGAATGGGTCGAAAAGTCTGGCGATGGTGCGAGAACGACGGTAGGAGCATCGTTTATTCAACAAAGATAAAATCGTAGCTCGGAATGGTTCTCGGGGCCTCGATCGTACGTTCCCGATATCACTGCCCCGAATTCGTCTCCGAGTTTATCTTACTTCCGGTCAGAATGGGTCGAAAAGTCTGACGATGCTGCGAGAACGACGGTAGGAGTATTGTTTATTTAACAAAGATAAAATCGGTGCTCGGAATGGTTCTCGGGGCCCCGAGCGAACATTCCCGATATTACTGGCCCGAATTCGTCTCCGATTTTCTGTGAACAGCAAAACATTCTCTACGATATGCAATTAGTGACTGTGGATAAATTTTTTTTTCGAATTTATGATGTTGACTGAAAAAAAGTTGAAAATTTGCGAATTTAAGGTTATTTGGAAAATTTGGTATAAGTTTGGATATAGTGCATGAACGAAGGATATTGTGGGTAATTTTTTAACCTCGAAGTGTCCCCAAAAAACCCTCCAAGTTGCAAAGCGCTGCGATTTTTTTTTCTTAATGCCCTGAAGATTAAATTGATCGTTTCTGTCAAAAATCACCGCAACAAGCGATTTTTCAATTTTTATTCATTTTTTCAGCTTCAAAATGGTTTTTTAGCAATAATGCGTAATTTTTCTATTCAAAGACATCAATTATCAAGAAAAAAAAATGCACAATTTAAAAAAAAATTCAAATAAAAAAAATAAACTTTTCAAAAAAAAAAAAAAAAATTCACGCGTGAACGATAATCTCCTCTTGTCAAACAAAATTTGGTCGATTTTTTTTACCAGTCAATCACCTTTGTTTTCAATGTCAATTTAAAAAATAATTTTAAAAAGTTGATATACCCCCCTACGGTTGTCTGATTCTCTTCACACGAATCTCGAACTTTTAATTTTTTTGCAGCTCCAATCGTTGAAATACAGTTTCTTAACAACCACAAAAAACAGTTTTTTTTTAAACTACCCTAAAAATTCGGAATTTTTTTTTTATTAGAATTTTTATTTCGAAAATTGTTTTTGGAAATTTTTCTTGGTAATTGATGTCTGTGAATAAATAAATTACGCATTATTGCTAAAAAAACAATTTTGAAGTTGAAAAAATGAATAAAAATAGAAAAATTGCTTGTTACGGTGACTCTTTGTCAGCACATTTTGGCTTCTCGAAACGTCAGCTGCGGCTTGACGTTTCTCGGTGACGTTTGCGGCCCCATGACAGCCCTGACGCGAACACAGCAGCAGAAGCTCCAGCGCCTACTCACTCCGCTGAATCCGTTCGCAGGTTCCGCCGTTCTCGAGATACTACGGAAGTCAAACTCAACGTTTGAACTATCGTTCGATTTCGAAATTTTGGGATTGTTTTTCTCAGTCATAACATTTTTCGAACGACTTCTATTCGAATCTTCCGTGTTCAAAATCGAATCGACTTCGCTTCGGTCGGCGCGGAATGCCATTTTTATTTTTTTTCAAATCTTTTTTCTTGTTTTCCATGAAATTTATTTTTTTCACATGAGCCCTATATCTTTTTTCGAAAAGTTCCCGAAAAACTATTCTAAAATCGCACCTCAACTGATTCAAAATGGCCGCCCAAATGGATTTAAAAATAGGTGGCCATCCCCAAATTGTCACTCTGTACATTGTAGTACAATCTTTGCCTTACAGACATAAATTGCACCGCATTCAGCATATCTTCGATTTTCGTATATCGGTTGCATTGCAATATGACTCTCATCGCTCTGTTTTGCGCGATCTGCAGTTTATTCAACTCTGTTTCTCCCATACCCACTAACAGCGTGGGAGCCTTCTTTTCCATGAGAAGACATGAGATTGTTGACAGTTTCTATCTTTGTGAGACATACACTCGTATCCCCAAACATCTCGTGAGAGATAATGAGAATTTTGTGGTGCTTTTCAAGCAGGGTGATACGAATCTCAAGCACGTGTACAATGATCATGTTAATACGGATATGTCTTATACATACTTTAAAAACATGTGCACGAAATGTTGGAATTCCGAAAAGTATGCATTCATCACAATCGATAAGGATACCAATATTAACGAGGGTCGACATAGGCAAGGTTTTGATTATTTTCTGACGCTCGATAAATGACCCGTCATTGATTGCGAAAAGACCGTATCATGTACACACCGATAACGACAACATGTAGAGCGAACAGCTGTTGAGGGAAAAAGATGTATTGCGTGAAATCTCCAAGGCGAGCGATGCAATCAGACGAAAGCATCGAATACTCAAGATCGGAAGAGACATCGATGAGCAGAGAATGCAAAAGGTCTTTAAACCTGTAGTGAGACCATTGGAACAATTAGTGTCAAACAAAAACAACGAGGTGGTAAAGATGGAAGTTAAAGATGAAAAAGTAATGGATAATGATGTGGAATATTTGATGAATGGTGTCGAGCCCCAATTCGAGAACGAAACACAAAATTCAAAAAAGCTGGTATATGACGATGATGATGACTCGCCAACCCAAAATTTTGATGATTTAATCAGTGAATATCTTCTGTTATTACGTACAAATAGAAAGACAAGCTTAGACGTCTCATATGGTGTACGGAACCTCGCGAACAACAAATTAATGATCGGTGATTCTCCTATATTCTTCGGTTCTCAAAATAGTCGTGTGCGAGATTTAACCTATCCGAAAACTGTTGGATTAGCAGAGCTATTGTTTCAAAAAGTTCCCAACGTCGAAGCTCTGACACCGGATGGCTTGAAAAACTATGAAAAAATCATTATCTCCACAAATGCCCACAAAAAATATTACAAGCCTGGTGAGGCTATACGACATAGTGTCGGTCACAAATTTGATACTTATATCGCAAATATAGTTGATCATCACAAGCACATGGGAAAGGGCATGCCAAAATATAAGGTGGCGAGAACAAATACCCAATTGGATTACATTTATTGGGATAGTCCCAATGAGCTAGTAGATCGTCTTCGCTTACTTCTAGCATCACAAGCAGCTGGAAATTCGTCACATTCAAATGAAATTGTATCGATTGTTGAGGAATTGCGTGAAGCCAAAATTATGTATTAACCCAACATTTGAAATTTCACGCATTATCAACATGAGTGTCGATGTTCTCGGACGCCAACTGAAAAAGAATATCCTCCTCAATAAGCAAGGTCCTCCAGGCAGACCGGGGATTGGGTTTAGAACTACTGCAGATGGTCATTATGACTTGGGGCAAAAACGATTGTGTAATATCGCCAATCCGGAAGAACGAGACGATGCTATCAATCTAAGTGCTTTACATTAAAGATCTCGAACAATCATTAAGAACATACGTGAAGAAATAAATGAGAGTAACCTGTTGTTGGTTAATGGATTAGAAGCTACGATGAGAGATATTGCGAGGACGTTCGATGCAGATCTCAAAACTCTACAAGACTTGGTGATTCGCAATTCACGCATCATTGCTGAACTGGATGCACGACTGAAAAGACTGAAAAATGAATGAGAAAAAGAACGCTCTCGTGCGGGAGCTGCACAAACCTGCTCGCCGAAACTATCCGCGTCGGCATGTGGACATCCGTGGTTTGGATGAGACCTGGCAAGCTGATCTCGTCGATATGTCGTCGTACGCACATTAAAACTCCAAACATAAATTTCTCCTAACCGTCATCGATACTTTCTCAAAATTCGCCTGGGCCGTACCGATGCGGAGTAAGAATAGTAAAGATGCAGCAACCGCACTGAAGTCGATACTGGTAAAGGGACGCGTACCGCAAAAGTTACACGTGGATCATGGAAAAGAGTTTTATAATTGTGACTTTATAACCCTAATGAAAAAGTACAATATCCACATGTATTCAACATATAGCAACTTAAAAGCTTCCATTTGCGAACGTTTTAATCGTACATTGAAAAATAAGATGTGGATGCAATTTAGCCTTCGTGGTAATTATACATGGATCGATATAGTTGACAACCTAGTAGCCGAGTATAATGATTCTATGCACCGTACGATTAAGATGAAACCGCGAAATGTCAATGCTGGAAATGAGAAACAGCTACTACAACATATCTATCATAAGACTCCATTGAAAAAGTCATCGACATCAAAATTCAAAATTGGCGATAAAGTAAGAATCAGTAAATTCAAGAGTGTTTTCGAAAAGGGTTATACAACGAACTGGACAACGGAAATATTTACTATCTATAGAGTGAAAAACACGAAACCTGTAACATTTCACCTCAAGGACTATGACGATGAACCGATTGCAGATTGTTTCTACGATCAGGAGCTACTTAAAGTTCAACATCCTGATATTTATCTCATCGAAAAAGTATTGAAGGAGCGTGGTAATCGAATGTTTGTAAAATGGTTGGGTTTCGATAGTACCCACAATAGTTGGATAAGCAAATCTGATTTGTAGCGGACAATAAAAAATGTTTTAAATTCGATGATTCTTCTCTCTCTTTACTCATTCCAGATGACGAGGCGTTAGTGTCGCAAAGGGTCGACAGTTCTCTTCAGCGTAGCATGTGTTTTCTCGCTTAGGCAGCCTTCTCCTTCCGGCTTTTTCAAACCTATCTCTCTCACAAAAGTGTGTTAGGAAGGTGTGGAGAAAAATATCGTGATTATAGCAAATTACAATGGGGTCTTCGTTATTTCTCCACTTGAAAAATTGACAAACCAATTCATTATGTACAAAACAATTATTTACAAAGTCGATTATTCATAAAACATTTACAAAATACATGCTACGATTGTATCCTAAAATGCCCCCAAGGTAGCGTTTTCGTGGTTCCGGGTATGATATACCGTTTGTCATCGTGCGGGCTTAGAGCAACTTCTGTCTCATTCATGGTGTACACTTTATGTAACTTCGATCTTATGCACGATTATTAGCGAGTCATTTCGATTTGTTCGTTTAAGCATTTCGTGTAATCGTCGAACGAGATCGTTCTTGCAACGATGTTACTCTTAACACCTTTTACTTTCTTTGTATCGTCTTTGCCATTGACTCGCACTGCATACATTTTTGCTCTAAGCCCGACGAATTCCGTCATTATCTGACCATTATTTTCGTCTTTCATTAGTCCAGGGACTTTTTTGTTGACAAGCGGTATATCATACCCATTATCCGCGGGATAGTCGCTAGTATCGAAGCGATGAATGTTGCGCATTATGTCATCATACACATTCTCACACTCAATGTTGTATATGAGGCTGTCCGTATCGGTGTACAACACTGTACATTTGTCTTTATGCAGAGGTACCATATACCCATGATGAAAGTCATATAAACATGTCTTCGATATGTCGAGTATGCACATACCCACGTATATCGGCTTATTGAATTTCACCTCCAGTGTGCGTAATTCAACAGCAATAAGGTTTTCTGGAAAAACGCTCCGGCTATGAAAATTTGGTTTTGCAATCATTGCCTCTGCACCGTACCTGCCCTCCCATCGTATCAAAAGCTTAACGTCTACATGATTGCGCACATTTTCCATAGTTTTCCCAAACACTGCATTATTCATCAATTTATAGAGATTTTTTTCGAATCCATTTTTCGCTTGGGTTCGGAACTGTGTATTAAGCTCAATATATGTTCGTGGGCAGAGTGATTGGGAGAATTGCAGTATTCTGTGAATTTTTTTCATTTTGACACCATGGCGTACACTCTGCTGCAGATTGTGATAATGAATAACATACCGTTCCTTGTTATTCACGGTTGCAAGCAGTTTTTCGTGTTGCTTACCAAGTGGTTTACCATGTGTGGAACAAAACGGCAAGTCCATGTGCGCATCGTGTAGACATTCTGGGTACTCTAAGTCAACCTCAAGAATGTAGCCTGTCGGGGAATCTAGCGCGATCTATGATAAATCGAATGTTGACAAGTCATCGATCCATCGGCAATTAGCATAGGGCAATGATTGACACATTGCCCATCCATACAAATTATTTACATCGAAATACATCAAGTATGATGGAGACTTTGATGGATCGAACGATTCTATGTACTTGTTATTGGCATGCGCGTACCTGTTTGAGCACTGACTCAGACTGCCGCGTATACCCCGTTCAACAAAAAACACCATGTCAACGTCGTTGAGCAATTCGAAGTTAATGTTTGTATGCTTTAACATTGCATCCCAGGTGTATTCGGGAAGAGTATAGTACGCGGGGTCGAGCCTGTAACTTTCAATGCAGGTATTACGAAAGTTCTCAAAAACGTCGGCCAGTAACAAAACATCGGTCTTCAGGTATAAGTCGCTATATTCACCTAACGTTTGAATAGAAAATCGATCCCATACATCCACGGCATGAGCGTATTCGTTCTCACTTACATTGTCACCGGTCAAATTGCTGTAGAATGCATCTCGTGGTGGTAGGTGGCAGTCATCCAATCTGTTTACGCTATCAATATATTCATAAGGAAAGACCCCCCCCCCCCGAGTTAAGAGCATAACATTATCTGTCGATATGTCATGAAATTGTGACCGCGAAATGTTGAGTTTGTCCGTTGTCAAAAATGATGCCAGTTTATCCAAACTTGCATTGAGGAATTTGTATGAATCGATGAAACGTAATTGAATCTGCTGTGACTTGTCTGCCGTTTGAACTGTTTTCGTGAAAGAAATATATTTTTCCTCCGTTATGGGAAGCACGTCGGTTTTTCCTTCGAACGCTGTGGCTACTTCCTTGATGATGAAATGTGCGTCATAACCAGACAAATTATGAAAAACTACAGGAATGAAAAACGACTGCTTATAATTCAAATTGCAATTAGAGTGAGCGGGGCCTCTATAACGTCCAGTCAGATGACAATGATCGCTAACACATATGTCGTGTTCGGCAAATGGTTTCTCGCATATATGACACTGAGTGACGCTTCGATATTCTGCCCATTCATCTGGTGTTAGAGGTATCAGGGGAACATTATCCGATAAAATATCGTTGATGCGCAGAGCTAAATTTTTAAGGTTCTCAACGAACCATGAAACGCAGTCAGCACTGCGACGTGAGTGGTATCCTGATAATGAATTGTCATACGAATAATGTACATAGTACGCAATGCTAAACACTTCATGATCCTGATATATATTTTTGTCGGCAACCTTTGCCAGAACGCACTCGAGATCGGCGTAAATTACGAATGGACGTCGCTCTTTTCGTTGAAAGTTTTTTAATGTCAGCCATTTGTCCATTGCACTAGGTAATCGAATGGCGCAATCATTCAATTTTCCACAATCCACCTCATGTGTTCGCAATTTGTTCTCCCTGTAGGAGTAGTGCAAACACCTGTAACAAAACGGCGAAATCAATTTTATATTATCAAGTACATAATTACTCATAGGTATATTTACGAGTGGGGTTTTTACTCACCGATCGTAGATGTGTTTTTCCCTTTTGTTTTGTTCAGCTGCCCGCTCACAAGCCTGGATTAATGTTAATGTTTTATCCAGACAAAGTGTCCCACGCTGTGGTCCGAGGAATCCTCCACGAATAACAAATTGATGTGTTTATCCAGCTTGTGGCTGCATACTCGAATCGGGACGATGTTTTTCTTTTCGAATGTATATACGTTGATTGAAACTTTATTTTGCGATTCAAATTTTTTTATTTGATTGAGAGTCATTGGGAAAACAATGCCCTTAAATTGCAATACAGTTGAATAGTGTGAATATGAAGTTGCTCGATGCACGTTTGTTTCCGCTGGATGAAGAGCAGCCACAACTAACCACGCGAAACATGCATTATCCTTCGACTTTATATTCACCACCGCTTTCTTCAGGTTTATTTCCCGCGACAAAACAGCTTCACACCCAGCACGCATTGGATTATATTCCGGTCGGTCGGCCGGTGCCCCCCTTGGCCCGCACCTACAACCGTTATCCTCTCGTGCTTTTGGGCATTGACCCATGATTTTGGGCATCCTCTTCCCTGCGTGACGTCACTCGTTGACCTCTCTCCGCGAGCCGCTTATCCCCCTCCCCCAATTCCCCAAACGGGTCCCTAGACCTGCGCAAGACAGCCGGACACCTCCCTCCCCTTGCTATAGACTCCTCACCCCCTCCCCGTCACCTCATACTCCCCGCCACACACTTCCCCCACCACCCACTTCTCCCACAACCCCCTCCCCCTCTCCATAAACTCCTCACCACCCACTTCCCCCTCTCCGTAGATTACCCACTTCCCCCACCACATGGCCGAACCCCTCCCTTCGGCTTCCCCCTCCACAATGTGTTCCAGAACCCTTATAGTTCTACTACTTGTTGTATTAAAAAAATAAAAACACTTCTAGCACACCCTGTACAAGTAATTTTTAAGTTTTAAGGCGTACATAAATACTGAGTACAGGAAGAATATGCTACTTTGGGGACGGTTCTCAAAATCGAACATCTTAACAAGTACCCCTCCAAAAACACACGCGCGCACGCACGGACGCACTCACGTATATTGTAGTTCCGCTTTACCGAATCGAGTGAGCGGCAGTACTTATGTTTTTCTCTATTCGATTGCTTACCGGTTATTCCACACAAATGTACAACATTTTAACACACGCACAAACTTCGATGTTCGCAAAGTTTTCAATGTCTTTTCGACGAGGATTTGGATGCTCGCTCCACTTCTTCTCAGAACAATTCATCCTTTGCGTTTTATTCTTTTCCACCGTCTCCTTTCATTATTATTATTTCCTCTGTTTTTCCAATTTATTTGTCTTGTTTTCGTCATCTTACTCCTCGTCCTCTTCTCCGACAAAAAAGGGAAACGAAACAGAGAAAAAACCTGCACCTCGTAATCACGAGTTTCATTCATGCCCGAGCGCACGTGCGCCTCTCACGTACCCGGATCTTCGGCAACAATTTCGAACGATCTTTTCGGCGCCGCACTATGCGAAAATCCCTTACAGCTGCTTCGTGTATATATGCCTAGAGACTTTTACGCCGCGTTCGAACATCGAGGAGGGCGAGGGAGAGAATGGATAATGAGATTAATCCAACAACGTTTTTGATGAATGTACGCTTCATGATTTGGTCGATTTTGGAAAAATGTTCCGTTACTGCCTGTAAATCTTTATCGTGCGTCAAATTATGTTCGCTTCAAATAAAATAAACTTTTCAGTTGATCAACTGTCTATCATTTTTGTGTCTCTCGCTTTCTGTTTATCTCTCTGCCTCTCTCTCCCTCCCTCTACTGAGACTGCATTCAAGTTATTATGCTATGTGGCCGCACCTTGAGTGCAACCACGAGAAGCGGCCCGTTGGCATTCACTAGTTCCTCATCCTAAGTCGTGTCTTCTTTTTTACTACCTTTGACGTTAATTCGCGAAAAAAGTAATACATACTTAGAAATATTCTGCCTCATTTTCCAACCACTTTCGCCACCTTGCAGGCAACTGTCGAATCCTAGATAGAAAAAAATACAGTTGTTTTTATGTGATAAAATCATTGAGGCTTTTTTCGATTTCCTCGAAAGATGTGGAGCGGTTATCAACCAGGTAATGTTACAGGGATCGGGAGCGATGAAAATCTGAAGGAGCCCTGTTTAAAGAATACGACAGATGAAATAAAATCTACCAGCTCGCTAATCGTTTGTTGGGTCATTTTTACTGTATGAGGCTGCACGTTATCCTGCAGTGATGTGACTGGGCTTCTTCCCTTACCAGTATTAGACCTTGTTCCCTCCGGAGCGTTACTAACACGTATCAGTTAAGGCAAGGGTAAGGGTTTCAGCAAGAAAAAAAAACACTTTTTTGCGATTTTTTTTCATCTATATGGATAGAGTGAATTTATCGAAACCTTTTGTACATTGTTAAGTGTCATTTCAAGAACGTGAAATTTGAAACGTGAATCCGTGAAATTTGTACGTGAAAATATCCACAAACAAGCCGGTGACAAAGCTTTTCAAAAACGCCTTTGGAAAAACACAATTTGCGGTGTTCACTGTATCTCAGCTAGAAATTATCTGAACTGAAGTACCATTAAAATTTAGTCAAAGTATCATCAAATCCTCCCCCCAACGGTCTTTGATATTTTTTTTTCCATTTCTAAATTTTTGGTGGTCATGTAAAGTGAAAAGTGCTATTTTTCACGAAAAAAGTCATTCAAGGTTATTCAAGATGACCTATTAAAACTAAATACAAATTTAAATAAATATCTCGGATCACTACCAAATATTTGCTAGTGATCCGAGATATTTAGATTTGTATCATCGATACTGACCTTGAATGACCTTGGACAACGTTGACCCGCTGATGTTTTTATGCGGCTTGGGGTGCTCCACGAGATGGATGAAAAAAATGTACCATTCCATTTAAAAAAGTGGAGTTGACCTTGACGTAGCTTCAGCGCCTCCACCGATAACAAAAATTGGGTAGTCCAGTATGACGGCCTTCTCGAACACTGAATACTTTCAGTACGATACTAAAACTTTTGAATGATCGCATACTCTTTTGAAATGTTGACAATTACAAAAATGATAAGTTGTATAAAAAAAGAGTTCGATTCTACACCGGCTCATAAAACGTAGATATAAAAGTATAGAAGACTATTTTAAAAACCGTAAAAGGGAAAAAGCGTACTCAGATCTACATTTTTCCCATATATTATTCGTATAAATTTACAGCTCTATTCAATATCTTTGGTGCGTGCTATTTATAGTAACGAGTGGTGGTTTGCTTGAGCAAGTCACACGCGGCAGAGTGGGGAATTAGTTTGGACAAGCGAAAGTGATGCGCTGCACGGCGTTTGAATTTTAAAAAATTAAAAAACGAAAAAGACGATGCCAAAATAGTTTTTTTCTATCACGGCAAAGTGTGCAACTCCTTAGCCCGAATTGTAATTACGGTAAGTTAATTTGATCCATGTCAGGAATCCATTAAAGCTTAATGATGAGCAAACATTTGATGAGTAAAATCATGGACATCCACATGCATTTTGCTTTGCTGGGGTAAGTATGCACGCGCGTACACTTACCCGCGGTCATCTTTCGTGAAGCGTAGCTGAATTTGTTCTACAAAAACTTCATTGATAGTTTATTTGGTTTCAGCACTCTATCATAATGCCGCGGAATTATATCAGAAAAAAACCTGAACTTACACCAGTTAGCAAACAAAAAATGTCTCGCGCCAAAGAATTAATAGCACATGGAAAAAGTAAGAGAGCTGCTGCAAGTGCTAGTGGTGTCGCGCGTCTTGTTTGCAGAGAAGCTTCACAAAGCTGCTTCTTCAATGAGTCGGTGGAAGTCAACTTTCAATGAAGAACAAGAAGCAGAACTCATAGTCCATTGCAAGCAAATGGATGAAACATACTTTGGGCTAACTATAACCGATTCGAGGAAACGTTGCGAGGTCGATGTCTCCGATTTCGATGAAATTTGGCATGTTGGTAGAATGGGCAAAAATAGGCGACACGTATTTTTTATATCGGCGGAACCCGATTACTAAGGGTTGAAAAGCACCCTCGAAAATTGGGGTGTTTTTCGTCGATAACGTTTTAAGGGTACGAGATATGAAAAAACTTCAAATTGCAACAATGTTTATTTTTTCGTGTACTATACATTGGAGATGAGAACGATACAGATAGCAACAAATTTAATATTGGTTATTGCAAAAATGCAATTTTTTCAATCGTATCTCCAAGAATTTTTAAACGATTGTGATGTACATTTGCATACATGTAGAGAATGCACAAGTGCGGATACGGATTGTTTCCGTTTTCCGATATCTCACAATTAAGAGATTGAAACTGCCCGTCGATTTTTTTGCCGAAAGCATCGTATTATCAGCTAGCCTTTTGACATATCGGTCTAAATTCACGTCAACATATGTTCGTGTTATGACGCAATTGCATATTTGTAACATTCCAGCCCCTCCCCCTAACGGTCCCCCTCTCGGAAGGCAAACGTTCAAAATTCTTACCGTGCGGCATGGACGAAAATTTGTATAAATAAAAATGGGTTACAAAGAAAATACAATCAGTCAAAATAGTCGATACACATTTTCTCGTTTTGGCGGAACGATACTCTTAAAGGGTCAACGCACCCTTAACAAGTTCGTTCTTAGTAAAGCTCGTGAACGGGCCGAAATAAAAATAAAGTTCGAAAGGAAAAAATGTTGTATTCGTCGACTACCAGACGTTCATGATGATAATGATGAGTACAGCAATAAATGGCGTGTTGTTTGTTGCAATAATTCATGAATTACTTGTGAAAAATCACTCTTCAGTTTTCCACTAATATGGGCAGAGGCAAGGATCGCAATCACGAACTGACTTCGGGCTTCGGGAAGCAACTGGATTACAATTGTATATTTACGAAGAAATTCTCCCCCGCCACGTACGGCCTTTGAAGATTACAACATTATCGGAAGAGTGTTCTCACGCTTACTCATTTAGAAAACATTTCAACTCTATGTTTTTTATGGATTGTACGTATTACAATAATGATAGTCATGATAAAAGTGTTTGAAACAAAGAGATTTCTTCCACGACGCACAAGTGATAATAGCTGCTACGGCGCATATATCGCATGTCGGTATATTTTGTGAAAAGCAAAATTCTACCGGATTTTCGAAGTTTGGTGGTCTTTCTTCTTCGTACCCGCTTTTGTACCACGCATATTTGAAAAGGTTTGTAAACCGTGAAGAAGAAAACGGGTTGTGTGTAAGAGATTGTAATTTAACAATATTGTCTCTCAAATGCAGATCGACGACGTAATTGTATAATATAACTGCGTCACAAAAGTGTTTGACGAAGTTTTTCCATATACGGAAGCCATAAACATCGAGGGGCTGTATCATTCCAGTGGTACCTGCAGGAATTACTAATTATCATATGGACGAATTGTCTACAGAACTAATGAAACTGGTGCAATATATTTACCTGCGGGAATGATTAAAACTTTAATCTTATATATCTTACTAATCTTATATATCTTATATATCTTTCCCTCGCATATCCATTTATTTAAATGCAGTTGGATATTAACCGCTCCAAGAATCCAGAAGTATTACCGATTTTGGACCCTATTGGGAACATATTCTTATTGGAACCACCGTTTGAAATGATTGGTCGTCAATTTTCCAGATTTCAAAGCCAATAGAAATATATTTTCGGCTCTGAACATAGTTTGTTCCACTCGAGGACCAAATTTGCCAGTAGGTTCGTTTAAAACGATCAACATATGTGCCAAAAGCTTGCCACTCGCAGAAACTAAAGGCTGTATAGTATAACTGTGTATTGTTGATGTTTGCGATTGCACGACTGTTTCAACGGATTTCTGCCCTTCTTTCGCCAATGTGCGGCCTGTATGTAGCTCTAAATTGAATCCACTCTGATCAGAATTAAATGTGTTTTCAGCCCCAACGTTGGCTATGTTGACTTTCACCATTTCTATAAATTCGATAGCTTTGTTTTGAAGTGTATCAGCGTTTAATGATTGTTGTTTTGTTACGTATATAGTAATCTTCTGTGACACAATTCCATGTTGGTTTTTGTACGTCTTTAGCCAAGAAGCGGATGCTTGGAAATTTACGACTGGTATTTCTTCAATATCTCGTGCACGTAAGGCCCATCGTCGAAGATCTATATCATGGACAGGCAGCCTTTTGTCCAAAGCATCATTAAAATTGTTTAACGTGTAGTGAGCTATCTTTGTTATCTTTTCTTTTTAGGTGCCACCCTTATTTATACTATGGGCCCACCGGCGCAACTGCGGCTCTGATTTCACCTTTTTGAATTTCGTTTGACCAGATGATAACTTTCTATTCCCATTTGCCCCGATCTCCAGTAATCTACAGCTCTTGTCTTGTATTCGTAACTCAATTTTTTTATATCTTGGGTACATACATTTTCATCAATTTTTGGAACTAGGTATCGTTGTCCGTGCCAACCTCCTTCACTGTCATTTTCTATTGCGGCTGCTTCATGAATTTCATTTAGTGACAAAAAATCCAAACCAGTTTCGACTTCCATTTCCATAAGTTGATCCATCGCTTCAATGATCATGTTTTCTAGATCCTTGCTGAATTTTTTCTCCTATTCGGTGATTGGAGTTCGAGGCAAATTCATAGCACTTATCGCTATGGTTAGAAGTTGAATAACATTCACCGGATTAACGTAGATTTTTATTTGTATTTCGAACTCAATATGTATGGCTGGCTTCTCCGTCGTAACTGCAGCAATAATGATCGTTGGTGAATTTATATGACTTGAAACCCAATTGATAAATACACACGAAAAAATAACGACGACACACGCTATTACCAGAACTCCTATTAATCTTTAATAAGGCGATTTCAGGGTTATCATGAGAGCCGCTCTTTGCACCGTAGTCGCTCTTCGCGAAGATTTATTTCTTTCGTTCATCGGTTCTGCTGTTTGTAAAATTAAAGTTAAAGATAAAGGTTAAATTATGCTGCGTTATAAGCTGATACAAATGTTTGCATCATTCTGTTCATGAGTTGCAGCGGCAACCCAAAAACGCTGTAATCTCTGCAGATAATGCCTTCGATACGGTGAGCGGAGTGGAATTTCTTCGCAAATATACAATTATAATCCAGTTTCTTTCCGAAGCACGAAGTCAGTCCGTGATTGCGAGCCTTGCCTCTGCTCATATGAGTGGGAAACTGAAGAGTGATTTTTCACAAGTTATTCACGAATTATTACAATAAACAACACGCCATTTATTGCTGTACTCATCATTATCATCATGAACGTCTAGTAGTCGAAGAATACAACATTTTTTCCCTTCGAGCTTTATTTTTATTTCGAAAACGAGAAAATGTGTATCGACTATTTTGATTGATTGTACTTTCTTTGTAACCCATTTTTATTTCTACAAATTTCGTCCATGCCGCACGGTAAGAACTTTGAACGTTTGCCTTTTGAGAAGGGGGCCGTTGGGGGGGGGGGGGGGGGGACGCTGGAGTGTTACAAATATGCAATTGCGTCATAACGCGAACATAGATTGACGTGAATTTAGACCGAAATGCCAAAGGCTAGCTGATTATACGATGCTCTCGGCAAAAAAATCGACGGGCAGTTTCAACCCCTTAATTGTGAGATATCGGAAAAAGAAAAAAATCCGTATTCGCACTTTTCCATTCTCTACATGTATGCAAATTTATATCCCAAAGGATTAAAAATTCTCGGAGATACAGTTGAAAAAATTGTATTTTTGCAATAAACAATAAACAATATGAAATTTGTTGCTATCTGCATCGTTCTTATCTCCAATGTATAGTACACGAAAAAATAAACATTGTTGCAATCTGAAGTTTTTTCATATCTCGTACCGTTAAAACGTTATCGACGAATAACGAAGAACACCCCAATTTTCAAGAGTGCTATTCAACCCTAAAAAATCGGGTTCCGCCGATTAAAAAAAATACGTATCGCCTATTTTTACCCATTCTACAAGCATGCCAAATTTCATCGAAATCGGAGACATCGACCTCGCAACGTTTAGTCGCGAGCATCATTAAGAAACTGTTTCGGCTCGATGTGGCTGCGATTGATTACATAACCGGTCAATATTCGACTCTTAAATGATGCGTCAATCTCGCGCCAGATTAATCCATGATCACCATGTCCTGCGCCCATGGGTATAGAATGCCTTCGCACAGAATTTCTGAATCCTTCCAGACACACTATTTGCACTATCAGTGAGTGTTGATATCCAATTAATAATCGCGGGCACTTAGTCCGGCTTTGTGTTCCCTACTCTTCGATTAACTTGACGCATCGTTGCTCACACGCAGCAAAATCTTCGAACGCACTTAAAAGCGCGGCTTGGTCATGCAATATTTGTTCTGATTCTACAGAAGCCATAAAAAAAAATTCTCATCGACAGTGGCTACAAATGTCGACCAAGAAAAAATGCTTTAATCCCGACCGTTAAGACCTGTCTCAAGTGTCGGCGAGATTGGTGATGTGGTGGACTCGCACGCATGCAAACATCTTAACATTATCTTTCGTAATGGACCCAAGACCTCGACGAGTTGAAATTTTTTTGGAGCAATGTTTCCTTTCACAGCTACAGCTGCATATGATAAAGCATTTTTGTGCGCGATTTTATGGGCCTTTTAGCATAAGTCATGTTTACAACTGAAGTACAACACCACCCGATATCTGGACCAAATATTCAACACGGAGTCGAGAATGTGAGTGCAACCTGGTGGGGCGCCTGTTCCAAGTTGCGCATACAGAGTAATCCGAAAACACTAAGATGCTCTTTATAATAAGCCAGTTCAGTCTCCATGAGCTAGACAGATAGATCCCTAAATTTTATAGTTTTTCCAAGCAACCCTGACTTGTCAGGACCTGTCTCAAATGTCGGCGAGATTCGTGACGGGGTCGACTCATACACATGCAAGCATCTTGACATTATCTTTCGGAATAAAACCAAGGCATCACAGCTGCTTATCATAAATAAAGGTCTTTGAAAGACCGCCCTTTAGTTGGCGCCTAGCATTTTCGTATTGCCGAAAATTTTCTCACATCGAGAAACATAAAGACACATCGTCTCTAAGTTTTTTTTCCATACAGACTCAATAGTGTACAAATAAAAACACTCCGCCTTCATCGATGATAATCTTTATGCGTAGTCATAAGATTTATGGATTTTCAACGTACACCCGCCGCTCCATGGTGCCCCCCCTCCCGCCCACGCCACAAAAAAAATGTTTGCAGATGGTGGATTCCCCTTCCCACCCGCCGGTTTAACAAGGGGAGTGCCAAGTATGATACAAACGGATTTTGATGGGTCTCAGCTACATTGTGAGGGCACTCCCCCAAAGTACCACGCTAAAGGGATTTTTTCTAATGCGCCCTGGTTTTTTGAGAAAAACGATGCCGAAGTTTCATGCGCCGCTCTTATCCCTGTAAATTATGCATATCGCCAAACGGATGAGTGTGGCGCAGTGGCAAGGCGCTCGGTTGGCAACCCAGAGTACGGGGTTCGAATCCCGGTCGGAACTTTTATTTCCTTTTAAAAAAAAATTCTCAATCGTTCGTGATTTTAATAAAAATAATTGATTGGGAATACTTATCTAATTTTCTAATGAAATTATTTTTTCAAACGCATCGAAACATATATTATTCGATACTGTGTAGTTCGTTTAAATGAAATTATGATCACATAAACAAAAAATCAATCAGGTCGCATTAGAAAACCTCTAAAACCAGGGCGCATTAGAAAAAATTCCTTTAGCGTGGTACTCTGGGGTAGTGCCCTCACAATATAGCCGAGACCCATCAAAAGCCGTTTGTATCATACTTGGCACTCCCCTTGTAAACATTCGGACCCGATGACTACCCCCTCCACAGAGACATCCTTGCCCTGGCATCCCCCCCACGGTGACGTCACATACCCACACTCGGCTACCGCGTGCCCCCTCCGCACTTGGTTTCCCGAAGGAATTTAGACCCCCGCCCGCTCCCCTCTGAGATCCCGGGGTTAAAACCGCCCTAGCTCTTCTACTCCCGTCTTTATCCGACTTTTAAGTGCCGACTCGAGATCGACCTACTTCAGTTTATCACCAGTATCGCTTGCACCAGCACGACTTTAACCTGCTCCACGAGCGATTTTTTCCTCCAAACGACAATTTCGCTATTGTCGATTGAATCGATTTTTGACCGACGTTCAGCCCTGGTTTTTCAATGTTTTCTTCAAGAAATTGACGTACACTTCACAGAACTTTTTCCACTTATATATGTAAGAGACATTGTTCCTCGCACCCCTCAATTGATCGATAATTTTATCACAATTGTCCATGGTGAACAGATAAACTGCTCAATTAATCGAAATCAAAAACCGATGCAGGACGGCTGACGACTATATTTAAGATGAAAATCTCTATGCAACTTCGCGCGCGCGCGCGTGTGTGTGTGTGTGTGCGCGCGTGTGTGTGTGTCTGTGTGTGTGTATCTGTGTGTGTGTGTGTGTGTGTGTGTGTGTGTGCGCGTGTGCGTGTGCGCGCGCGCGCACGCTCGAACGTCGAGTTTGTATACACAAGATCGGGTTCTAAACACCAAGACGTTGGGTGCACTTTGTCACGCTTTTCAATCTATCTTGAACTTGAAATGTTTTTTCTCGAAATGCTGGATGATAGTTCTCTGCCTTACCAACGCACCCTCTTTAAGTATTGGCTCTCCCAATACTTAAAGAGGGTGACGAGGCTGTTTGAAATCATTATCCGCTAGCTCCAAAAGAGAGCGAGGGGTGTCCTTTGTCGAGCACCGGAAAATTTTACGGCAACCGTCCGAAGACACACCACCCATAAACATTTAATCAATTTCTACATCATACTATGCAATATCAGATTCTTGGAAAAAAATCTGACGAAATCCTGCTGCCAATATGACAGCTGACCCTGTTTTTATTCTCCGAAAAAACCATAAATCACTCTCAATGTTTAAGCACTCTTCCGCTGATAGGTTTCATTTTCAATAAATTCTCAGAAAAATGTACTCCATAAATCAATTCTTTTGATATTCGCCGACAGGTTTCAACGGGTCAATGTTATTGTACAACCACAAGGCTGTCGACTCTTGGGGGGAGGGGGCTTTGTCAAGCCATGGTAAACGCCCCTCCCCCTCCACCAACGCCATTGCACCAATTGGCGTAGGCGAAGGGGGACCACCATCGGTCGTTAAGCAGGAGAGCCCTGCCACCGGTCGGTAAGTAGATAATCAGTCGATAGTTGTGCGGGATCTGTCTCAAAATCCTACTTGACAATACAGACAAGAATTAGCTCGGACAAGAACTCTTTTTGATTCGTGTCTTGGCTATTCGGTCGGTAAGTGTCGGTAGAAGGAATTTTGCGACGGTTCCCGCACCGGGAACCATGTTTAGTTTTGGGGTATCTCGGAATTCTGGTTGGAAGTGAACGGGTGGGAAAATGGTTTGAGGATTCCTGAAAATTGAGGAACGCGCCGGAAAATTAATGGTTGAAAATGCACACGGTTTTAATATAAAGAATATCGGTTTATTTACACTCTAGGTTAACTATTTAAATAATAACTGAGTTGGGTGGAATAAATTGTTGAGGAAGAGCACCGAGGTGACCGTTGCCGCGGGAAATAACGCGGGCGTAAATCGCGTTAATCCGTTAGCGATAAGAAGGGGGGAGGAGACCGAATCTGAACCTTTACCGAAGGCCACAATAGGGAAAACACGAAATTATTGGTGTATAACCCGCGTATAAAAAGTACACGCAGAAGATTGCATGATCAAAAAAGTTTCCGTACAATAAGTGGCATAGAGACATAGTTCTTCTGTTATTCACCGGCACATTGTAAAGATAAATGTGAACAATGCTCTTACTTTCATGTGGACGAAATAATGTTCCTTTCTCAGTATCTCAAAGACCAGTCAATGCACTGTACGCTAAAATGGAATTTGCGATCGCGATTCGTGAGTTGGTCGTAAAATTAAGAAAGGAGGGTCAGACGCTTCGAAAAATAACAAAACAATGTAAAGTTGTCGCATTCTACAGACCAGTAAATTTTGAAGCGATATGAAGAAACAAAAAGTTGCGTTGGTCGAAACACAGCGGTTGCCCACCGAAGCTAGAACCGCATCATAAACGTGCAATTGTAAGACAAATTAGAGCAGATCCAAGAACAAGTACTCTACATTTGTCCGGTATGATGGAAACCGATTACAATGTAATTGTAGTACCCAAGAACGTTGGGGAACGTTATTAAAAAAAAATCTAGATATAGTGGTCGCGAAATACGAAAAAAAACCTTCACCAGTAACGTGAATAAAAAGAAACGCAAAAGATTTCGCAAAAGAACATGTTGATAAGCCAATTAGTTTCTGGAATTCCGTTATATCCAGTGATAAGAGTAACTTAAACATCTTTACTTCAGAGGATCGTGTAATGGTGTAGAGAAAACCCAATACGCAGATGCACACCACAAATTTATGTCTGACAGTGAAGCATGGCGGTGGCAGTGTTCTTGTGTCGGGCTGTATGAACAGAACTGGAGTAGAAAAATTGACATTTATTAGAAATTTAAAAGAAAGTGCTTAACAATGACATCTGGGTGAAGCATTTACTCTTCAACAAGACGACGACCCGAAGCACACGGCGAAGAAAGTTAAGGAGTGGTTATTGTGCCTAACCAACTCCATTGGGTCACCAGGCCATTGACGACATTGAAACTCGTCGCAAGTATGCAATGGTGGACTCACCGATGGCTAGTTATGATAAAAACGGCAAACTGCGATAGATAAAACTAGAGTTGTGGTAATTGTATGAAAACTATTTTGATACACATTTGGCTAGTTATTGATTTGTTTATTTCTTTACTGGCGCAGCCAGTGTTTTGCGGTTTGTCTTTATGTTATGTTTATTGTTTATTTGCTTATCAAAAGGATAAAAAAATTAACATCAATATATTAACCAAACATTATAAAACCATTAAAAATAAACTAGTTTGTACGGCGTGTATGAAAAGTTGTTTGACCCACTGTCTGTATAGATAGATCAGATATCACGAAAATCGAACATCTGCCGATGATTGCCATTTTATAGTACAGTACTCGTTCAGAGCGATGTACTTAGCGGTGATTATTGCATGAGTAATAAAGAGAAGGACAAAGAGAGACAGACGCGGACGCGAAAGGAAAGAGTGGTGGGGGTGAGAGAGAAGACAGAAGTTGGTATCCAAGTCCCGAGGATCGTGAAGATAGAATCGTGCTCGTTATGAAATGAGATCCGGTCACGCTTATCGCTCTACACAGGACCGTTATAATGCACTCTGACGCACAAAGCTATATATGTATATATACGTAATTATACGAAGTTCGATACTCCTCGCGATATTTTCTCGAGTCTTCTTCACCGGCTACGAAGTATGTTTTTCGCAACCAAAGTGAGCGGGCTGATCGATTCGTTTTTAGAACGTGCGCAAATTCGCAAAGCGCAGTCGAGAAATAGAGTCACTGATTTCGATTGTTTTTTCCCGAAGATGCGGTTGAATAATTGCTCTATTACAAAATATCTTATCTACTAGTACAATAATACCTTATGAAATGGTTCATAAAATTCACCCTTCCGAATAAATTTCCCTAGGCAGACCTCCAAATTACGAACCCAAATTTTATTTGATACTGCAACATGCTTTTTTGTCATTCTATCCATTTTTTCTTACCTCGGTTTCGGCTGGAAATCTACCATAACATCACAACCGTGTTTTTTTTTTCGGCTGTGCTCACAGGGCCGATAGAGAGTTCATTCTTATCCAGGCACATATCGGCAGAATCGTATATATACAATGTCGTTCGTGATACGAAAGTTATTCGTGCACTAGTCACACGCTTTTATGAACCGTAAAACGCATGCGCGATCGTTACAAACACTCGGGCGAAGTGAAAAGAAAAAAGAAAAAACGAGGTCACCTGGAATTCAACTGGGCGATCTTGCAAAGATATGCGGATCGACTAAATGGATGACGAGTCGGTATTAATGGTGAGAAAAAGGCTAATCGGCGAGAAATATACGATACAGATCTTACACGCTTACCGGCTAACACGCCGGCTTACACGCTTCACTGGCATTAAGGACAATCGGTATTTGATAATCATGAGGGTATCCTATAAAATAGGGAAAAACTCTTAAATTGAAGAGAAATAAGAACTTATGGTTCCCCGAGGCTGACACGAGGACTCGTGGGTGCGAATAATACATAGAGGAGATAATTGGGTCCGCATATGTATATTTGTACACATTATGTATAGTCATTACCGCGCTTTGTGGGTTACAGAATTGCCATTAGTATTAGATATATATAAAATATTCCAGGACAATTCAAAGACAAATGATTCTCCTCGTTTGTTGTCGCTGAATAGCATTTATCCGTTAACACGTGCGTGTTTATATATAGTGGCATCCAAAGGTTTCGGGCCTCCCGGTTTTTTTGAGTAAATTATTGAGTAAAATTATTTGTGTACAGCGTCGAACAAGTTTCGACGGTGTGCTAAAGCATCGGCCCGCTGTCTCGCCCGGCTTCGTACGCACAGTTTTACGACATTTCCGTCGGGTCTAGTTTCAAAACATGCACAGTGCATAAACAGTATTATTTTTGCGGCAATGGAGAAATACACGAATATTGAGAACCGTAAAATCGTGTTGAACTTTCTTCAGAAGGAAAGAGTTCTCGCGATATTGTGACTACTATATCCATTGGAAAAAGAAGGATCAATCGTATTATTCATAAATATAAAATAATCCATTTGTTGTGCAACAAAAGTCGAAGTGGTACGCCGAGAAAAACTACGGAATATGTTGACAAAATTATAAAAAAGAAGTTCATTGTAGTTCCACGGAAAACTGCAGCAGGCATTGCGAGAGAATTACGTAGTTAAAATCGTGCCGACATTAGTCGAAGTACAGTATCCCGACGTGTGGAGGCTGTAGTGCTGATTGGACGCATTGGTGTAAAAAAAAACCACTCATCAGTAGAAAGAATCAAAAGACCAGATTAAATTTTGCAAAAAATATCAGCATTGGACAGCATCAGAATAGCGGGAAGTGCATTTTTCCACTGGATCCAAGTTTCAATTATTTTGAAGTTTTGGTCAGAAGTACGTGAGACGTCCATACCAGATTCAATACCAGATATCAGATTCAATATAAGATATCAAACTCCTACAGTAAAATACGGCAGCGGAAACTTTAAAGTTTGGGGAGCATTTTCTGACGACGGCGTTGGTCCGCTGGTAAAAATTTAAGTTAATATGGACGCTACAATCTACAGGAATATATTGCAAGACTATATGCTCTCATTTGCAATGAAGAAAATACCGCGTGGTTGGGTTTTTCAATGCGATACGAGCCCAAACATACTTCACGTCTTGTAAAACATTTTCTTTGAAAAAGAAAATACGCCTTCTCGAGTGGCCATCCCAATCACCGGACTTAAATCCGATAAAGCATTTGTGGCAAGACCTGCAAGATCGAGTTGGAACAAAAAATCACTCTAACAAAGGCGGAATTGTGAAATCATTTGCGACATGTGTAGGAAAACTGACCACAAGGACGGATCTCAAAATTAATAGCGTCCATGCCTTGTCAATGTGCCACGGTGGTCGCTGCTAGGGGCATGGCAACAAAATACTGAGTCAAATGGAGAAGGCCGAATCTCGTTTAGTTATGTTCCAAAAAAAATTGTTACGTTTTTCACACACAATAGCACGTACCCAATACTTTTGCACACTCGTTACATAAAAAGTGATGGACAATCAAATATTTAAGAATAATATCTATGTGACGAAAATTCAACTTCTCGGCTATACTGTGACAGAAAATTCAACTTCCCTCAAAACGTCACAAAAGGGACCTCCTGTTTTCCCCGGTGGTTTATTTAAGGGCGCCGGCTGCCGAGGCGGCTCGCCAGGAAAATTTTCCGGGCGAAGTCCGTCTGGAGGTCACCCAAGTTGCCGGCTAGCTGCAACCTTGGGTGGCAGAGGGGCAGGGTTAGGGGCAAAGAAATTTGCACACTCGAGTCGTGGAGAGAGATCACATGTTTTTTACCGCAATACAAAATAAAAGAAAAGACTATTCTCTCTCTCTCTCTCTCTCTCTCTCTCTCTCCTCCTTCTCCTCTCCTCTAGCGGTGAGTCTGAACAGACATCTTTACTTCGCCTACTTTTCGCTCTGTCTTTCTGGGCCTGGTCCTGCTGTTCCCTGCCTTCGGGCGTTTTTGTTCCAGGCAAAAAAGCACGCGCCAATTGCTTTCCACCGAATGCAACAAATTTCGAAACCCTGGGTGGCGTACAGGCTGAAAAAATTCGGTGGAAATATTTGACAGATTTTATAACCTGTCTGGATTTTTGGCTGACTCACCGGCTTCCCGGTAACCGTCGCATCTTTCGGTGAAAACGCTATAGTTACACATCTATAGTCCAGCCATCGACAGCACAGCGCGTCAAGGGTGATCGATCGATGTATCTCGCAACGCTATAGTCGCACATCTGCAGTATAGTATTGCTATCGATCACGTACCGGCGGGGAAACTCATCGACTACTCACACAGGCAATCACGAAGTCAGCTGTATTGGTGAGCACGCCGCGGCCGATTCCCACGCCTCTATCATCGTCACAGGCCTCGCATATCGATCGTCTATCGTCTTGATCATCGCCGCCCACTGTCCTGCTAGATTCGTAGTCGGTATCGTAGATTTATTGATTATCCGTTGTCGCATTTCATCTCACCAACACACGCACTGTCCGCTGATATACCGATAAACGTGACCTAACTTTCTCTCTGAACTACATACTGTAACGGGTTTTTCCGGTCCGCACACTTCTCGGCCCGCGCTCCGTCCAACCCCACCGGGTGTCCGCTGACCCGCCAGGTGGACGTGGGCGCCAGGTATAAAATACCGCCGGCCAGAGGTCGACTTAAATTGTATCCTCTCCGCACGGGTCCTTGATGGTAGGACACCCGGGGCGGACGGGCGCGGCCGAGGCGGTCCGGCTAGCTCGGCTCGTCGGCGAAGATGGTAGAGGGGCAGGGTCGGAATTCGAGTGCCAAGGGGGTCCCCTTATGGCACGACGGGACAAGGTTTCGCGAAATAACATACAAGCTGGGTCGTGTTGGAATTGACAAGGTTTTATTCAGGTTAGGCCACTTGGCTCTTACATTCTGTTTGCCGCAAACACGAGGGGTTGCCTCGCACCACCCGCGGTCGGTACGGCGGCCGTCACCTCGGACCGCCGCCTAAGCAGGTCTGGCTTAATCGACTAACGGTGTGGATAACGATAAATACCGCTGGTAATCCGAGGGTTCCTCCTAATCCAGTAGGTAGCCTAACCCGAAAGAAAATAACAGGAAACCCGAATTATGACGATAAGCGGGTAGGGAACCTAAGGAACGGGGATAAATACCGCAGGTATTTCGAGATGTTCCGATAATCAAGGAGGTAGCCTAACCCGAGAGAAAATACTGGAGGAAACCCAGATTCTGAGGCTAATCGGGTAGGTAACCTTAATACATGAGATGAATATCGTCGATAACTCGAGCGAGGTCGCTCAACAACTAGGCAACCTATTTATCACACACAAATACCGCAGGTACTTGATAGGTGTCGGATGGCGGGTAGGTAACCTTAATACATGAGATGAGTATCGTCGATAACGCGAGCGAGGTCGCTCAACCAATAGGCAACCTAATTATCACACACAAATACCGCAGGTACTTGGTAGGTGTCGGATGGCGGGTAGGTAACCTTAATTCATGAGATGAATATCGTCGATAACTCGAGCGAGGTCGCTCAACCAATAAGCAACCTAATTATCACACACGAATACCGCAGGTACTTGGTAGGTGTCGGATGGCGGGTAGGTAACCTTAATTCATGAGATGAATATTGTCGATAACTCGAGCGAGGTCGCTCAACCAATAGGCAACCTAATTATCACACACAAATACCGCAGGTACTTGGTAGGTGTCGGATGGCGGGTAGGTAACCTTAATACATGAGATGAGTATCGTCGATAACTCGAGCGAGGTCGCTCAACAACTAGGCAACCTATTTATTACACGCAAATACCGCAGGTACTTGGTAGGTGTCGGATGGCGGGTAGGTAACCTTAATTCATGGGATGAATGTCGTCGATAACTCGAGCGAGGTCGCTCAACAAAGAGGCGACCTAATTATCACACACAAATACCGCAGGTACTTGGTAGGTGTCGGATGGCGGGTAGGCGACCTTAATACATGAGATGAGTATCGTCGATAACTCGAGCGAGGTTGCTCAATCAATAGGCAACCTAATTATCACACACAAATACCCCAGGTACTTGGTAGGTGTAGGATGGCGGGTAAGTAACCTTATTATCCCGTAAATACCTCAGCTGACTTTCGTCACTGGGTAGGTAGCCTAAATATCCCGTAAATACCTCAGCGGACTTTCGTCACTGGGTAAGTAGCCTAAATATCCCGTAAATACCTCAGCTGACTTTCGTCACTAGGTAGGTAACCTAAAAATCCCGTAAATACCTCAGCTGACTTTCGTCACTGCGTAGGTAAACTAAAAATCCCGTAAATACCTCAGCTGACTTTCGTCACTGGGTAGGTAACCTAAAAATCCCGTAAATACCTCAGCTGACTTTCGTCACTGGGTAGGTAATCTAAAAATCCCGTAAATACCTCAATACAGTAGATATATAACGTCTATAACTCGAGCGATGTCGAGTCGCAAATAGACAATCTAATTAACGCACCCAAATACCGCAGGTACTGGGTGGAGGTCCGATGTCGAATAGGTAACATCAATACATTAGGTAAATACCGTCTATAACTCGAGCGGTGTCGAGTGGCCAATAGGCAACCTAATTACGCAACGCAATCTGGCAGGTAACTCGAACTATGGCGCTACTACCAAGATACTCGGAGACTTTCGCCACATTTATTCGCGCGGATAATTTTGTGGCGAGCAAATATGTCGAGCGGCTTCTATTTCGAGAGAATCTCGCTAACGCTCGACGAACGATAGATGACAACAACACTCGAGAACGTAAACATTCGCGAGAGACCACGGTCGCGCGGCGACCCTGAGCGCGCAGCGCGGAACAAAGGAATATTTCGGCGACAAGGGAATAACAATAATGGCTTAACTCTAACAGGTAATGGCTTCGAACTACGTCGTGTATCGCGGTTCGAGACTCGCCCAATTTTTGCCTGAAGGGACTCTAAATTCTCGCGATAATGTCGCCCAAAGGGGACGGAACGAAGTACTAATAGGTACGAGCTCCGACTCGAAAAGAAATGACTTCAACACTCGGTCCCCGGGGATCGGGACGCGGGCACCGGGAGCGATCTCATCGCGACCCGGGAGCCCGCGAGTCCCGCGGGGCGGCACTTTCCCCCGTGGGATAAAACTAAATCGCCTCGTGGCGTAACACAGGAACGACAAAAAAATATAGTCGGAGCTCCTACCTTTCTGGAGAGAGTTTCTGAACGGGTTCGGGCTCACCGCCGGAGTCGTCGCAGCCAGGAACGGTGTTCTCCCAGGAACCTCGGGCGTCGGTCACGTGGTATTCTTTTCCTTGATGCGACTCACCGTGGGAACTCCAAAATCGAGACTAATTTCTCGTGCGACGCTCCCGCGGCGCTCCCGACTTGCCTATGACCCCCACTCGCGCGCCACGCCCCACTCCTTACTCGTGTGAGCACGTGAGCGAGTCTGTCTCACTCGCACGGGCCTTGTGGTCTCGGCGGGATCCGCGACCACAGTCGCGCTTCCCCGCGACACCCCGCGCGCCCGCACCTCTCCTCGCAACGAAATAGAGCGGCACCCCGGGCATCTTCCTCTAGGAGCCGAGGCGGGATCCCCGAAATCGGGGGGAGGCCTCCCTCGCTAGCTCCCGGCGTCCCGGGAGGAACGGTGGGCCCACAGGGAAATTTGGCCACCAGGCGAGATACACCCCGGTCGCCGATACACCGCTCCGACCCCCTTCGACGAGGCACCGGTTTTATCCGGTCCAGGAAGCCCGGGGTGACCGTAGGGATGGTGCAACGCCAGGTTGCGAAGTCGGGAGGGACGGGCGACACAGTCTGTTGGCCTTATTCCAGCGTCCCTCTCGGCATCCGATTCCGCGAGCACGGATGGTCGACGCTCGCTTGCAAAAGAGTAGAGGCACGGGGATGCCCTCCTGGACCAATTCACGCGGAGTGCCGCGATCCGCGAGACCGGAAGTGGTGCCTCTCAGGTAATACCCTCTCCTTTCCTTATTCGGGGCGAAATGAGGTGCGCGAATGGGCCAACCCGTTCATCGTTCCATCCGTCCCCTCATTTTCCCAAAAATGCTCGGATCTGCAATCTTTTTAAGCACATTGAGGTAGGTATCTACAGGTGGGATTTTGAGTCGCGCGCCCAGAGGTCGGAGTCGACTCTCCACGCGGCCCGCATGGAATGCCTCGTCCCGTGGAGAGTCGGCCGAAGGTAGCCTGAGTAAGGTAATGTCGCGGCGCTCCGCGATAGCCATCGTTCGCCGATATAGAGGGATTTCCACGCGCAGCGAGTCATCGAGTCCTGGAGTCCCCTCACGCCGACCTGTGACGCCCCAGGGTCGTAAATCCGACTCACTGGTCGACACCCTTCTGAGTCCGTGGCGGGACCTCCCAAATGTCACGTCACAATACATATAGCTATGCTCGTATGTGCTTACGTACATCGATACTTATATTCACGTGTGCGTGTGTGCGAGCGCGTGCATGATACAGAGTACGACTGCACGTATTTATATATACAGTAGAACCTCGATTATCCGAACTAGTCTCGGTCCCAATTAGTTCGGATAATCAAAAGTTCGGATAATCGAAACGTGGGTTTTTTGGGACGAGATCATAAACAACAATGTTGTTTATGATCTCGTCCCAAAAAAACCCACGTTTCGATTATCCGAACTAATTGGGACCGAGACTAGTTCGGATAATCGAGGTTCTACTGTATATATATAATATCGTCATCATGTCGTCTAACTGCGGCGTATGCAGTAAACCTCAAAATGAGAATACGACCCAGCATGTCTCTGAACTCGATCGCAAAGTGAACGCCACCATCTCCGATACACAGGCCATACGTTGCGAATGCACAAGGCTCAATGATAAAGTTGATGCAGCTGTGTCCGACCTCTCTCGACGATCGTCGGATCGCTGCATGTCGGAAATAACCTTGTCAGGCATTCCGATGGATCTACAAGACACCCCCGAAGAAATCATTCAAAAAGTGTTTCGTGCTCTTGGTATTCCCGACTTGATCACTGATGTCCTTGCTATCAGACCTCTCGCAAAAGCTACACCGAACCCTGTTGGCAATCAACCTGGCACTTCCTCCTCGTCCAGGGTGATTCATAAATCTTACATAGTCGTTCTCAAGTCTCCAACTGTGCGTGACTTCATCCTTGAAAAAAAACGAGCTAAAAACACCTTGACGACACGCGAGGTTTTCTCCGTCGAGCGCCCTGGTAACATTTTTGTGAGTGAAATGCTTCCAGCGACTACTTACTCTTTGTATCGCAAAACCAAAGCCAAAGTCAAAATTGCGGGTTTCAAATACGCTTGGACCCGTAGTAACACTATCTACGTGTGGAAGTCCGATGGTGCACCGCGCATCACCATACACAATGAGGCTGATCTCGCTAACCTAGGTTGACTAGATCGAGTTCCACCTAGCCACAACGTCTTGCGAACCACACTTGTACCTCGATCTCTTGATATTTCATCCCTAAAAACGGCTCACTTTAATGCGAATTCGTTGTTAAGCCACTCCGATGTAATAAATGAGCATCTATCCAGAAATTTTTATCACATAATTTCAATATCTGAGACCTGGCTCACTAGCAACGTGTCTGATTCCCTCATCACCTTACCAGAATACGCACTGCTACGAAACGACCGAAAATGTAAACGTGGTGGCGGCGTAGCTATCTATATCCACAATAGTCTCAAAGTGAGGGTTCTTGAATACTCACCTAATAAAATGATGAACTCTCCTGAGTTCATAATTATTGAAGTAATAAATCAAACGAATGAACCCTTGCTTTTCAGCTCCATTTACAGACGGCCGAAGGGGTTTCTATTCGATGAATTTCTTAACACGCTCTCACGCTTCGCCTTCAACTATACTAATATGATAATTGTTGGCGATCTAAATTGCAATTTATTGAGTACCAGATTCGAAGCAAACTTTCTCCGAGAAATTGCTATGGCTCAGTCGTGGCACATTGTTGAATCGGATGCCACATTTCACACCGCAACTTATGATTCTTGGCTCGACGTTTTCATAATCGATCACCCATCCAAACTGTTATCATTCCATAAAAGCTCATCGCCTTTAATCGCAGGTCACGATCTCATCTCTATCACTTATCAGTTGGAATCTCGGACTCGCATAGATCGGGTCATCTCTCGGCGAGCTTTAAACTCGTTCCGTCAAGCTCAATTTTGCAACTCTCTATCGACTGCCCTTATTGACCACATCGCTACATCCCTAGATCTGTGTGATGCTGAGTCCGAGATTGACAGCTGCTTGGAAGACTTCAATCAAATAGTCACAACAACTTTTGATCAATACGCTCCGCAACGCGAGTTCCGAGTGCATCGTCCGCTAGCGCCCTAGATGACCCCTGAACTTAGGACACGAATAAAAAGGCGAAATTCACTTTTCAAACAAGCCAAGCGCTCCAACAACGTCTTAAGCTACGCCATCTATAGGCAATTTCGTAACGCGCTTGCTACTGACATAAAATCGGCTAGAGATGAGTTTTAATCGGTGGAGGCTGTTGGGCATATCCGACATGTCTCGTTTGTGGAAGGAGTTACGAACCTTGGGGCTCACTAAACCCACTGCTGTCTCGCCTTTTAATTTTTTTTTCCTCTGACGAATTAAATCAATTTTTCGTACAGCTGACCAACACATCCGAGCACTGTCATCCCACTCATTCGTCTTCCATCCTTGATGAATGCAGACTCGAAGGCCCTTTCTTTGACCTAGCGGCTGTAGACGTTGATACGGTCTCTGCGCTTATCCTTCGCACGGGATCAACATCACTATCTGCAGGAGTTGATGGCATCAGCCCTTTCGTAGTCCAACAATCTCTCTCAGTACTTTCCAACACACTAACTTCATTCTTTAATGCATGCCTAAGACTAGCTCATTTCCCTCAAGCCTGGAAGCGCGCTCTAATTCGTCCCCTACTCAAACAAAATCCACCCAGATCTCTATCAGATGCCATCCTATCGCAAATCTGCCAGAGCTCTCCAAGATCCTGGAACACATCGTTCACAAACAAATAGTCACATTCATTACTAACCACAATATTTTGGACCCACGACAGTCCGGTTACAGGCAACGTTTTAGTACCCAAACAGCTCTCCTTCGAGTCTGTCACGAAATTAAAACTGCAGCCGGATAGCAGAAACGTTACCATCCTTGTGCTATTCGATTTTAGCAAAGCCTTCGACACGGTTCCTCACGCGAAATTGCTCAGAAAATTAAAGCTTATCGGTTTCTCTGACCACGCCCTGAAATGGGTCTATGCTTATCTCACTTCCAGATCTCAGGCCGTTATCGACGATAAAGGCCTCTGCTCTGGTTGGTGTGATACTCACGCGGGTGTTCCCCAGGGTTCGGTCCTAGGACCTTTACTCTTTTCACTATTCATCAACGACGTTGGATTGAATCTCCGCCACTCCCAACACATGGTCTTTGCCGATGATACTCAAATCTATCTCAGCTGCCCACCGGCAGACATAGCTAACGGAATACACCGCATTTCATCCGATGTGCAGGTGATAGTAGACTACGCTGACGCGAACGGGCTCAAACTAAATTTACAAAAATCGCTTGTCCTGGTTCTTGGCTCTAGAGCTCACATAAACCGGTTAAACCTCGATGAACTCGCTCCCATCGTTGCTAATGGCACAACCCTACCGTACGTCAAGGAAGCGAGAAATCTGGGAGTAATCATGTCATCTGACCTTTCCTGGAATAAACATGTATCGACCATTTCACGCAAAGTTAATTACTCGCTTTACAAATTAAAATACCATAAGAATGCACTATCACGTCAAGTCAGGATTTCGCTTATCACCACACTCATATTTCCCATCCTCGATCATTGCCGCCTAGTCTACAACGATTTATCAACCGAGCAAAATCACAAGTTGCAAAAGCTAATTAACTCGACAATTAGATTTATCTTTAACCTCCGAAAAGACGTCCACATCACACCATACCGTCGGCAATTGGGTTGGTTGACAGTCAGAACCAGAAGATTATACTTCATGGGAATCATGATATATAACATCGTGAAAAAACAAGCTCCGGATTATCTGATTGAAATGTTCCCGCCCGCTCAGCCATCAGTTTACTCAGCTTGCCGTTGCACTATCAATTCCTTTCAAATACCGCTACATCGAACAGCCATCCTTCGAAATTCCTTCGGCTTAGCTGCTATGTACTGTTTTGGCATTCGCTTCCTTTGTTAGTTACAGCATCTCCGAGCCTTGAAATCTTCAAATGCAGACTAATTTCGTATCTATTTGACCACGATCTAGATAGCTACTAAGCCCATCGTTCCCAGTCTTTCGCAGCAAAACAACATTAAAACTCTAGCTTTACTGATAAAATCACCATCGTTATTATTTTAAATATTTTGATATTTCACTTTTCTATTTTGTAAATCACTCATCTTAGGTTAATTTACTTATTACTGTCACATCCGGAAGGGATGAGAGCATAATATTTTTATTTCCCTCTTTGTTACCTACGCCTAGCGCAATAGCACGGGATGAGGGTAAAAAGGGGTAGTGCGTGGGAAGGAATAGAATTAAGGAATTGACGCGATATTTCGATATTGAGGAATAATTCGACAGAATTGGTGTACGATTGACAACATGTTATTTATTGTAAGATTACTAGACGGGTTAAAGCGGTCTGGCCTACGATGAATGATACAGAAACGAAAAAGGTATGGTTAGCTTACATTGGTTGTGTTTGACGCTCGGTCGCTCGGTCGCTCGCTCGCTTGCGTGGATGTTTGTTGTCGCTCGCGTTACAAGGGCCTTCGCTCTTAGCCTGGTGCGCTCGCTGGTACAATTGCTGGTAAGACGCTCGGAGGATTTTACGTTGGACGTGTGTATACTCGACGTGTTTACTACGACGGGCACTACGCGTAGATAGAAATATGAACTGCGCGCAAGGTCGATGAATTGAGATTGATATTCACGGACCGACGATAGAACTTATACAAGTGTAAAATAAAACTTTTGTGACTCGAAAAATAAAGACGGTTCGTATGAAGGATAATCGGAGATATTCGTTAGGCTTCTGGGTTAAGACTTGATATAAGGAGTGATTCAGTTGACGGAAATATTGGTTGATGGGAGACTAAGTTCTGAATTTGATGAAGATTGTCAGGAGACTGGGATGGAGACTTGATAGAAGAACTTAATTTGATGGTGGTTGATCGAAGACAGGGATAGAGATTCGATAGAAGAACTTGAGTCGACGGTAGTTGACGGGAGACTGGGATTGAGACTCGATAGAAGAACTTGATGTGATGGTGGTTGACGGGAGACTGACTTCAGGAAGGAAGTCTTTCTTGATATGAAAATTAGGAGAGGTTCAGTAGTGGGAGAAGAAACCTTAGGGAGAGTGTGGTCTTGGTCATCTAGTTCTTTAGTGATTGGACCATTGGTCGTGAAGATATCGGTTGATTAGCGTGATTGGTCGCGGTACGGTGTGCGAATACTTTACAGATTCGTTAGGCACGTGCGTGGCCTTATTTCAGGGCATCGGTTCTGACTAATATGCGTATGAAGAGAAGGAGACCTTTGTCTCGTGTTTCGGCGAAAAAGCGCATGGGATATAGAGCTCGATATCGGAGACCTAAGCCTTCGCATGGTTTGTGTTATGTGAATTTATAGCTATGGTGACTTCTCATATCGAGAGGTTTATATATCGGACTACGCTACGAGACCGCATGTCTTATTAGCAGTCGGAGTTATAAGTTCGTCGGAGCCGTCTAGTTTATGTTATGTTTAAATAATTTAGGGTCGAGGCTTTCTTGGTTCTCATGCGGTTGGGCCGGCGTAGGATTTTTGGAGTCTGTTGATCGAGCTGATGGTTGGTTTTTCGTTCGACAGCTCTTCTTGGAATATGCGCCTGAGATCTTGTTCTTGTTGACGGCCAATGGCATAGGAAGAGTCGATAACTGGCGGTGCTGCTATCGTGCGTATATCGCTGTGGGTTGAATATGCGTGCGAAACGTACGCACGTTCCTTTTTACGCGATTATTCGTCTTATTACTAGACTTATACATTTAATAATAAGCTTATAACGGCAAATGAGGATATTGGGAATAATCGAGAGAAGGCACATTCGCTAGGATGTAACGTTACTTATATTCCACGCTAAATTTAATACTCATGTTATGTTTATTTACTCATAATCAATTTTCTTTATATCAATTTTATATTTATAATATGTTTAGTTCTATTTTTATTATATAAGTTCCTACGAACTGTACACACTATGTACCATATTGCCTTAAGGTTTCGACCAAGGCATAAAATATATATCAATCAATCAATCAATCTCTCTCTCTCTCCCCCTCGCCCCTCTCCCTCTCTCCCTCTTTCCCTCTCTCCCTCACTCCCTCTCTCCCTCTCTCCCACACTCTCTCACTCCCTCACTCCCTCACTCCCTCACTCCCTCACACCCTCACTCCCTCACTCCCTCACTCCCTCACTCCCTCACTCCCTCACTCCCTCACTCCCTCTCTCTCTCTCTCTCTCTCTCTCTCTCTCTTTTCTCACTGTCATCCGAAGTGGACCGCGTAACGAGTAACTAAAATTTTGTTACGCGGTACACAACAAAAAGGTCGCACGACGGGCGCAACGGACGGGTGGGTATCCCATGTAGGGTGATCGGTAGTGGCCAACGATCGGCCGATGATCGACGCCGAGCTTGCCAACATTGGCACTCGAGCTTGGCCCGATCATCGACCGAGCCTCGGATGATAAGAGCGGCCTGATATTCGCAAACAATGGCCCTCAAATGGCTTATGAGAATCGGCCGAGCATCGCGTAAGAGTTCATTCGAGAACTGGCTAACAATAAGTCCCCGTCAAGATTGTCATCATTGACACTCGAGCTTGGCCCGATTATCAACCGAGTCTTGACGGATAATTGTGACCTGATATAGATCACCAAATTAGACCTGCACTGCCAAAAAAAAAAATTTTTTGTATTGTAATTCGTCATTACCTGGTTTTTTGAAACGATTAGTTCAAAGAAAATATTTCACCTATATGGGACTCGAACCTTGAACCAACGTACTCATAGCTACGCACGCTGCCCCTAAGCTACCGAGTGCTTGTAACATCTGAATCGCAGATATGGCATAAGAGACCAAATGGATGCTCATCGTTATTTGTATCACTACATCAATTAGTTAATATCATTGTGATCATTAGAGAGTTTTATCGAATGATATGTTATAGAATTTTTAAACATAACCTGTATATATATATATATATATATATATATATATTGTGACGGAAAATTCCAAAGTTCACCCTTCGCGTCACAAAAGGTCATCGCGCCTCCGCCCGGCGATTTTTCCCGGAGCGCCAGCCGCGTTAGCGGCTCGCCGGGCGGTTGGTCGAGACAACCGTTTTGTCCGACTGGCTCAGCTCTTCATCAGGTAGAGTGGCGGGGTCAGGGGCTAACACTTATGCAACGCAACAAAATAAATAAACAAACACTTGCAGAGAGAGAGCACACTTTATTTGACCCGAGCGTTTTCTCGGCGATTAACTCGATATAAAAATTATATAATGCCGCCGGCCGGCATATCTCTTTTCTCTCTCACTCTTTTCACAACGGGATAACAAACACAACCGACACGAAAAATACGCTAAGGACCAGCCACGTTCCTCCCTGCACCGCGACCCGAAACGATGCACACGCGAATGACGGAGACATTTCTTTAACTCGACAGTAAATTTTCCCTTTACGCCGGGGGCGGCCACATTCCACAGACCGACTTGATTAGTCCCCAACAATTTATTTTACTCGTCGACCGTCTCGCTCGGATTTTCGTGGTCCAGTCCTTTCCCGCGAGCGAGACGGTTGACTCGAGGGCTCCGTCTCAGCCGTTCATCCCCGCCTCTCCGTCATTCGCGTCGGCCGTTACCGCGCCAAAGTTAAATATTAAAACTTATTAAAATGACGGTGACGGGTACGATGACGATGACGATGATGATAACGATAACGATGACGGGTACGGTGACCGTTGACGGTGACGATAACGATGACGGGTACGATGACCGTTGACGGATCAAGTCTCAGCCCGTCGATCCTACCCAGCGCATCGAGTGTCGCAGCGATTCGTGCCCACGGCGTTTATGCGACGTGCCAAGGTCGGGCGGACGCGGCGTTACCGATCGAGAGGGATTGAGGAGCAGCCGACCGCCGTAGGTTCGTTTATGATACGCCATACGTTCGAGGCGGAGAGGGTCCCGGCGTCTTTGGTTGCCTGACGTGTCAGCCTGGACGGTTGCGTAGTCAGACGCCTGCCGATCACATACCGCTTCACTCCGCCGATCGTGGTGGAGGAGCGTTCCAGAACGTGGGCCGAGGAGAATCGCGTCGAACTCTCGAGCGAGGGCAAGATCGACGAGGCGCACCCCGACTGGAAGATACGAGGCCGCTGCTGTGGGAAGGATCTCGAGATTTCCGAGACGACCGCCATTTCCCGCGCGCCATCGTACCATATCGCACAAACGAATAATAAAAAAAAAGAATATAATTATACAATAAAAAGAATAAATATATCAAGGGACAAGATAAATAAATAATAAAGGACAACGGTACGCTCGGGCTCCCGTACGAGGATGAAATCCGAGCGAGAGGGCGGCCATGAGAGTGGCTTTGAGGGTCTTCAATTCTGCCACGTGACAATATATATATATTGTAATATAGGCTGGGAATTTTTTCCTTTTTCCTTTCCCACAGTCCTCGAATTTCATCACCTCCGTCTCATCCACTGACATTCCGACGAAAACTCCTACACAAACATTAGAAGGATCCTAATATTTTTCCCGTGTACATCTTTGTCACCACCGCTCGATGCAGCTCCATTCGGACAATCGTCGGGGCTTCTCCAAATTTATGTCTTCCGCCCAATCGAGGTCCCGAATGGAATAGTCAAATACTGGTTTTCTGAATTCTCAGAAAACCCTCTCATAGCCTTATCCCTCTGGAAGATTCCCGAATAACGCCCCAAACCTCACGTAGGCCCTTCCTCCCACTATTCTCGATTTCCCACGCTCCAGCCCTATAAGTTGCCTCCGTTCTAGGCTAAGCGAGTAGTAAGCAACCAAATTTGTAAGACGCCGAATCTCTGTCAGTTGAATAAACGTAGTTCAAGTAGCTCAACTTCGTGTACACCGAGTTGATTCATCCTACAACCGTGTTCTGTAAGCGAGTCGGTCACTCCTTTTAATTAAAAAATCGACAATCTTCCCCAAACCGACATTACAATTGGTGCTAAGTGTGGGGTGTGCTGACTAACCAACGCTGGGAACATAGGACCGATCGACGACACGCCGAGTCTACGAGAGTCTACGAACAGAACTGGATCCACGGAAGGAATCGGTGAGTAAAGATTCACTCACTCTTTACCGCGAGTCACAAATCATAACGACCGATTCCGAGACTGACTCTGTGGATTCGAACAATATGTCGCTATCAAACGTGAACGCGGCAATTAAAAGCGCTTTGAATAAAATTAACGATTCGAGCGTGGGACCGGAAATAAAGTATGACACTGCACGTCCACCAAGTATCTCATCAGAAGATGATATCGGAGAACTTCAACCAAAAGAAGCACTCAAACTAATTCGGGAATTTGATGGGAAAAATATTGGAGTCGAAACTTTTATCAGCTCCATCGAAGAAGTCAGGCCACAAGTACTAAGACCGGATTATTTTCGACGACTCGTAATTGCAAAAAGAATAATCGGGGATGCAGCAAGAGAGATTCAAGAGTACGAAACGAACTCATATGATAAACTTTATGAATGTTTACGGATACTTTTTGGAAGCGTTCAACCGGCTAGCGTCTGGCGCGACAAAAGGTCACGGATGTTTCAGCAAAAAAATGAGAGCGTAACAAAATTTACAAATAGATTCCTCGAAGTGCAAAATCAACTCCTGTCTGTGCTAGCCAACTCAACCGCAGACGAGGTACAGCGACGATTTATAATAGAGTATGAACGTCAACAAGGGCTGGACCAATACCTGTTAGGATTGAAAAAAGAGATCTCCACGGAAGTGCGTGCACAAAAACCAGAAAACATTCGTGCAGCGATAGCCCGAGCACAAGCTGCAGAGGCATACGACTACACCCGAGAAATGATGACACGCAGCTTTAACCTAAGCGACAAAAGCACAGGTAGCTCAGAGACTCGTAAGCCGCCCTATCATAAATCTCCTGGAAATCCGTCAAGCGCACCGTTCCCGTCGATCGTTTGCCGGTATTGTAACCGTGCAGGTCACTCCGAACGCGACTGTCGTAAAAGAGCATACGACTTACAAAATACGAACAGGAACGTAGCCAAACAATCGGTTTTTCACAAGAGACAATCCCAGAATCACCAACCAATGCGAACAGCAGTCAATCACATACCGGAGGAAGAAGCAACCACTACGACACAAGACGAAATTCCCTAAGCCAATGCCATCGGATCCGCTAAACGAGTGGTCAAACTTTCCACCCGAACAGCCAGCAGAATAGGCAGTTTTCTCCTCGATACCGGTTCAGCAATAAATTTACTTAAAATCAGCATGTTGACAAAAGGATCGCAGATCAATCAAAACATTAAGACACCGTTCTCCATGGGCAATGAACAACATGAGTCGTTATTTGCTGCTAGGCAAGAATTTCAAGGAAAGATTCACATCTTTCACGTCGTTCCCAATGACTTCCCATTAGACGAGGATGGGTTGATCGGCATTCCGTTCATGGAAAAGTACCAAACGAAAATCGGTATCGGAAGAGAAAATTATTTAATGTTCGACGATCAACGATTTGAATTCGAGAAAGTTTCCGTCACCATCCCGCCACGAACGATCTATTTTATTACGGTTTGTACGAATATTGAAAACGGAACAGCCGTCACGGACGAGAACAATCCAGGAGCAATAGTGCCTTGCATCTTCGAAGCCAAGGATTACGAAGCCCGAGTGCCATTTTTGAATGACTCGGAAGAACCGATGACGGTTACAATTGACCAGCTACAGGGCATTCCTTTCTGTGAAGCCGCCCGTTCGCCTGAGGAGGAGCGCCAAGAGGCACCGAAGGATGTAGCTCGTGTCAATGCTATAGAGATGACGAATACTGCCGAACGTATTCACACATTAAAAGAAAACGTTCGACTCGAGCATGTCCCACCAGATCAAGCAGAAAAGGTTTGGGACATCGTCTCCAGCTTTCCAGATGTATTTGCCCTACCTGGTGATCCACTCCCAGGCACAAAAATGGTCAAGCATCGGATCATCACGAGTGATGATACACCCGTGAACACCAAACAATACAGGTACCCGCCGGTTCACAAGGAAAAAATCGACAGGCAGGTAAACGAAATGCTGGAGAAATAATTAATAGAGCCGAGTGACTCACCATACAACTCGCCTATTTGGGTGGTACCTAAGAAATCGGATGCATCAGGAAAACAGAAGTGGAGGATCGTCATTGATTTTCGGAAATTGAACGAAAAAACGACACACGACGCCTACCCTCTCCCATGCATCGACGAAATTTTGGATCAATTAGGTCGAGCAAAATATTTTACCGCATTCGATCTAGCGTCGGGATTTCATCAAATCCCAATGGATGAACGAGACAAGCAGAAGACAGCGTTTTCCACACCATCAGGCCACTATCATTACAACAGAATGCCGTTTGGATTGAAGAACGCACCCGCGACATTCCAACGCATGATGAATAACGCGTTGAGGGGATTGATCGGAAATACATGCTTCGTTTACTTGGACGACATTATTATCTACGGACAAACCCTCGACGAACACAATAAGAAATTAATTGACGTGCTGACCCGTCTTCGCGAGTCAGACTTGAAGTTGCAGCCCGACAAGTGCGAATTTCTACGGCCAGAATTGGAATTTTTGGGACATGTAATCTCGGAAGAAGGAGTAAAACCCAATCCAAAGAAAACAGAAGCAGTACAGAATTTTCCAAGACCAAGTGACCAGAAGCAGATTAAACAGTTCTTAGGACTCGCTGGATATTACCGAAAATTCATAAAAGATTTCAGCAAATTAGCGAAACCACTTACAGAACTCCTGAAGAAGGATGCACCATGGTCTTGGACAGACAAACAAGAACAATCATTCAGCCTATTACGAGCAGCGCTGGCGACATCTCCGGTCCTCCAATATCCGGATTTCAAGGGATCTTTCGTGCTCACAACCGACGCGAGCAACCAAGCCATAGGTGCAGTGCTATCGCAGGGACCCATCGGTAAAGATCGTCCCATCGCTTACGCATCACGCACTCTTAATAAAGCCGAACAGCGATATTCGACGACGGAAAAAGAGATGTTGGCAATAGTCTGGGCTGTCAAGCACTTCCGCCAATATCTGTTTGGAAAGAAATTTCAAATTGTTACGGATCACAAGCCGCTAATCTGGATCCTCAAAACCTCGAATCCTCCAACGAATAGTCGCCTAATGAGGCTCCGGTTAAAACTAGAGGAATACGAATACGAGGCCGTTTATAAAAAAGGAACGCTGAGTACAAACGCTGACGCCCTATCACGGATATACCCCGTAACTACCCGTCAAGGAAAGCACAACGGCGCTCCGAATGAGGGGACCGAAAAGCAAGAAGTATCAGATATCGTCATCGAAGAAGAAAGCGACAACGCGGCAGACACCGAAAACACAGTGGAAAAAGAAAATGATCGAGAAGAAATGGAAAGTGAACATTTTCCCCTTTGCATGGAGTTCGAACTATCGAAAGAAAGTCCACAGGTTCCTGAAATTTTGGAGGAAGCACCACCCAGGAATACACCGCGGATCAAAATAACCGACCAACTTGAAAACAGTGAAGATGAACTGCACCTCGATTTCGCAAGAGATGAAATCGAGTGGTATAACGTGTTAGCCGAAAAACTGTCGGTTACCAATGAACCTACCAAGATATATTTAGGTTGCAAATACCTGAATGAAAATCCAGTTACAAAAATGAGAATTAAGCAGATGATCTCGTTTATTTGGTCAAGGAAAACAGAACGACCCTTTCTTTATCTTTACGACGTGGAACTGTACGAGCCAGGTACAGAAGGGGAACGGATAGACATCATAAAGCAATACCACGGGACAAGCGCCACAGGTCATTTCGGAGTAGCAAAGACCCTCGATCGGGTGAAGGCCGTTGCTACCTGGCCCAACCTGCAAAGAGACATCGAAGATTACATCCGTAGATGCGACACGTGCCAGAGGGTGAAGCTCGTGCGAACACAACCACGAGCAGAAGCAATAATTACTGACACACCGGAGAAACCCAACGAAAAAATTGCATTGGACCTTGTGGGCCCACTACCTGAAACGTACGAGGGTCATAAATACATTCTTTCTGTACAAGACCAGCTCACAAAATACATTACACTGATCCCATTAAAATCACAGGATGCCCAATCAACAGTGACAGCACTAGTTGAAAACTTTATTTACATTCACGGAGCTCCGAAAATCATCTTAACCGATGGCGGACGAAACTTCATCAGCCAAACGTTCAAGCATTTAGAAAAGCTCTTTAAGATCTCCCACATGACAACGACAACGTTTCATCCTCAGAGTAATGGGAGCCTCGAGCGAGCACACGGACCGATAAAAGAACAAATTAAAGCATTGATATACGACCATCAAGAAGATTGGGACAAGAAATTAAAGTTCGTCTCTATGGCTTATAACACAGCCAAACACGAAGGGACAGGGCTAACTCCATTCGAAATGCAGTTCGGAAGGAAACCCAATATTCCAAATAATTTGCCAGCTCAAAGGACTAATACGACGATTGACGAATACTTCGAAGGAATACGTGCGGATCACGAACACATCGTCAAACGAGGACGCGATAATTTGATCGCAGCTAAAGAAAGATACAAGGCAGTCCAGGATGCTCACATACATCGCAATATACCCGTCTTCGCAAAAGGCGACGAGGTCCTCGTTGCTCAAGAGCGAGACAAGACCCCACTGGCCCCGAAGTGGGAAGGACCAGCTATCATTTTAGAACAAACATCGGACGTAAACTACGAGATATTGCTAAACAACAGAAGAAAACTAATCCATGTTAACAAGTTAAAACCTTATCATAGACACTAATCAAACATTCTGTGCAGGCATTATGTTGCTGTTACTCCTTCTCCTTCCCCTCATTTGGGTTACAACCAACGAATTAAGGGTGGAACCACTCGAAGGCGCTATATATATGGAAAACCTAGGAAACGCCGTGATCTATCACCAAACCTGGACAGTAGTCAACTACGTCGACCTCACCGAAATAAATCTACATCGGGACGAACTGATACAAGCTTCACTGGGGTTGGCCACGGTTTGCAATGGAGACAACGAAAGGAAGAACTGCTCGGAGTTTGCATTGATCGAGATCCTTCAGCAGAGGTTAAATAGAATAGATGCCAAAAGATCTAGATTAATGAACATCATCGATTATAAACCCCGATTTAAACGAGGCGTATTTAACTTTTTTGGCGACATAAGCAAAATCCTGTTTGGAACTTTAGGAAATTCCGATGCCGAATATTATAACAATGAGATCGATAAACTTCACGCTGATAATAAGAAAATGAGTACCCTAATTCGAAACCAAACAGCAATAGTTAAAGGCATGGCGTCTACACTTTTCAAAGCCATAGAAGAATTACGCACTGAAAATCAACGACTTTTTAAGTCCTATGCGAAAGTCAATTTTGCTATAGCTGATAATACTAGAGATATTAAGATTACCGCACAAGTGACCCTTCTAGAGACTCTTATAGACGAATACAGCGAATGCCTGAATAATGTCTTGAATGCAGTCAATGATGGGAAACAAGGGATTATTCACCCTCAGATCCTTAATCCTGCCGACTTAATCGGAGCTCTAAAAACTATTCGAGAGCAAACAGCCACTAGTAACGTTCCACCTGTACCTCTAGAAGAATCTGCTTTTGCGGCAATTATAGGAATTAGTGATGTAAGCGTCATGTTAAAAGATAATCGTTTTACATATATAATTAAGGTGCCAGTAATAGAAAATAGTTTGCTTGATGTGTTCCGTATCATCCCTATCCCTAAACGGAAGGGAACCTCAAGTACATTTTTCTACGTGAATCCTCCTGATACATTAATAATGACCAATGTGGCCAGAATAATATTTACTCCAAGTATTGAAGAAGACCTCGATCACTGTAAGGAAATAGGACCACGACGCCTGTGTAAACGTAAAAACCCTGACTACTTTGTACACGATCCCAATAGTTGCGAAGCAGTGATCATCCAAAAGCCGATAGACATATCCGACTCGCAATGTCAAATACTCTACATAAATCTGGTTAAATCTTTGTGGATTCAATTAAAATCAGGAAATTCGTGGATCGTAACGTCCCCGCATGACGAGACGTTACATGTGAATTGTGATGACCACAAAATACACCAGGCACTACTGCGCGGTACCAACAAAATAACCATAACAGGCGACTGCGTTGGGCATACTGAACACATCTTCGTAAGACCGAGTTATGATAAAAGTATTACACAAGCCACTGACATTCTTCTCAACAAAACTCTCAAAGTTCCAAAACTCGAAGAAGTGCTTCGAAATCATTCAGTTTCTTTAGACGACATTCAGCTAACGACTTTAGGACGACCTACACACGTTGACCTTACTCAGCTCAAAGCTCTTGGACAGACTTTAGACGAAATCTCGGAAGAGGCCGAGAAAATTGGACAACGTAAACGGACCAAGACATTCTTCGAGACTACTTACGAAGGTATCAGGTATCTCGGCTACAGTTGTACTGGCGTTGTTCTCTTGTATATCATGTTCAGATGCGGATTATGTGGCTGTTTGTCCAATATGTTTATTAGACTATTCAAAGCAACCTTCTCCCATTGTATCAATGTGTACAACAATTGTTTTCACCAGAATAACGAACATGTAGACTACCGTGTAAACTACGATGGAGAAGAATGTTCCATGTTGGAAATCGCCGGAAATCGTAATGCTCATAATATTGCGAAACAAGTGGGTCGCCGTCGGTCCACTAGTCTTAAAGCTTAAAGAAAATTCATTTATTTTGTATGAATTTTCTTAAATTAGGGGGGAGGTGTAATATAGGCTGGGAATTTTTTCCTTTTTCCTTTCCCACAGTCCTCGAATTTCATCACCTCCGTCTCATCCACCGACATTCCGACGAAAACTCCTACACAAACATTAGAAGGATCCTAACATTTTTCCCGTGTACATCTTTGTCACCACCGCTCGATGCAGCTCCATTCGGACAATCGTCGGGGCTACTCCAAATTTATGTCTTCCGCCCAATCGAGGTCCCGAATGGAATAGTCAAATACTGGTTTTCTGAATTCTCAGAAAACCCTCTCATAGCCTTATCCCTCTGGAAGATTCCCGAATAACGCCCCAAACCTCACGTAGGCCCTTCCTCCCACTATTCTCGATTTCCCACGCTCCAGCCCTATAAGTTGCCTCCGTTCTAGGCTAAGCGAGTAGTAAGCAACCAAATTTGTAAGACGCCGAATCTCTGTCAGTTGAATAAACGTAGTTCAAGTAGCTCAACTTCGTGTACACCGAGTTGATTCATCCTACAACCGTGTTCTGTAAGCGAGTCAGTCACTCCTTTTAATTAAAAAATCGACAATCTTCCCCAAACCGACATTACAATATATATATATATACACACACACACATATAATTCCTCTCTCTCCACCCTCTCTACCCCCACAATCATTTGATATATGTGTTGCCATAGAGACAGATCATTAGTTGATTAGTTCAAGTTTAATTTGGATATTGATAGAATTTTTATGTCAGTGTAGGATGGTTCATAAAAATCGGCAGAGTATCGCATATGAGCTCGTTCGAAAATCGGCCAACAATAAGTGCATTGATTTGGTAGTATATTTGTTAAGAGTAATGTCCAATGGACTCGTAAAAAGTATTTATCTCGTCTCGAAAACCCCTGAGTGCCACGTTTTATCCAATTCAAATGAACTTTTGCATTTGTGTCCGCCATATTGGATCCGCCATTTTGAATTTCGGAATTTTGAGAGCAGAATCATAATCAGCGACCTCGAAAACCCCCGAGTGCCACGTTTTATCCAATTCAAATGAACTTTTGCATTTGTGTCCGCCATATTGGATCCGCCATTTTTAATTTCGGAATTTTGAGAGCAGAATCATAATCAGCGACCTCGAAAACCCCCGAGTGCCATGTTTTATCCAATCCAAATGAACTTTTGCATTTGTGTCCGCCATATTGGATCCGCCATTTTGAATTTCGGAATTTTGAGAGCAGAATCATAATCAGCGACCTCGAAAACCCCCGAGTGCCACGTTTTATCCAATTCAAATGAACTTTTGCATTTGTGTCCGCCATATTCGATCCGCCATTTTGAATTTCGGAATTTTGAGAGCAGAATCATAATCAGCGACCTCGAAAACCCCTGAGTGCCACGTTTTATCCAATTCAAATGAACTTTTGCATTTGTGTCCGCCATATTGGATCCGCCATTTTGAATTTCGGAATTTTGAGAGCAGAATCATAATCAGCGACCTCGAAAACCCCTCGAGTGCCATGTTTTATCCAATCCAAATGAACTTTTGCATTTGTGTCCGCCATATTGGATCCGCCATTTTGAATTCCGGAATTTTGAGAGCAGAATCATAATCAGCGACCTCGAAAACCCCCGAGTGCCACGTTTTATCCAATTCAAATGAACTTTTGCATTTGTGTCCGCCATATTGGATCGGCCATTTTGAATTTCGAAATTTTGAGAACAGAATCGTAATCAGCGACCTCAAAAACCTCCGAGTACCAATTTTCGTCCAAATCCAACTACTTTTTATTTGGGACACCGAGCGTGAAATTTTTCGTGTCACTCAGGGGGTGACAAGCGCCATTTTGGGGGTGAAAATGTTGACAACGACGAAATTGAAAAATTAATTGTTCAATCGTCACTATTCTATGCACCCATGGTTGAAAAAAAAACCGGACTTTTCAACGGCTTCGAGGTGAAAAAAAATTTAGGAAAAAAAGTGTCATCGATTTTTCCTGTTTTTTTTTGTTTGTTCAAAAGCCGCCATATTTTTTTTCCTAATGGACAAAACCCGATTTTGACCCCAGATTCTGAAAGAGCACCCTCGAAAATACTAGGGAACGTATCTCTTCATTTAAAAAATTTTTTTTTGATATAATAAACATCTGGCTTGAAAATGAAGGAAAAAATCGCGATTCTTGGGCGTTAAGAGGGAGTGATACTTTATCGCGGTCGGTATGGTAGAACAATTATAGATTCCCAAAATCTCGGAAACGGCTCTTCAGATCCCGTCGAAACTTTGCCAAACGACGTCAAATAGATAGACGAACAGCTGTCTTCTGCTGTGAAGAATTTCTTTGAAGAATTTCATTCTTCTTCTTCTGTGAAGAAGAAGAATGAAGA
>OZ023318.1:6528894-6557166 GCA_964007375.1 Ophion obscuratus
AGTTGACGCGAAAACTGTCCGCGTCGACTTTTAAACAGCAAGGGATCGAGTGTGCTAAGAAGGTCTTTTCTGTTTGGCTAATTTCAGAATCGGCGTGCATCATGTTGGTTACGAGGACATTCTTTTTAATGGCTCTTGTCTTGTGGTTATATACGGATCTGGGAAATGTTTAAGTAATGTACTATTGTTGTTTATATGCGATACTTCACCTGCAATCCTACAAGAGATGTTCATGTTAATTATTGTCCATTTTTTACTGTTTTCATTGCATACTAACGCTGCATACTTGGCATTGTCGCTATTACTTAAGCATAACACCGGAGACATCTTGTTGAATTCAACCCCTACAATCGGCAATATACATTACAATAACAATTGATTCGAATATGACAATCGAAAGGCGTATAAATCTATCACAGGGTACGGGTTTTAAAAAAATACTCGACACATTTTCAGAAGTCTGCGGCTACAAACGTGTATGAGTAGTGAGATTCATTCTGTTACTCAGTAGCCACAGTTTGCGCTATTGTTAGTTAGCGACATCAAATCACATGCACGATCACACAAGAAAGGAAGCCTCTTATTGGCTGTCGCCAGCTAACGATAATAAAAACGATCGCTACCGAGTTACAGAATCTCGCTACAGTACAGTTTCGAGTGAAGAAGCATTCTGAAGATCATCCATTTAAAAGTGTAGCGTTTTAATTTTTCGTTCTTTTCAGCACTGGCGAGTTTTTTTTATAGATTCCCCGTTAAAAAACGATATCAGTACAGGCCAAATATAAATTGCAACTCGTACCATTCATTTTTCGATTATGCACAGAATGAAGTGAAGCGAAAATATCGTAAACAATTGTAAATATTTAAATGGGCTGGCAGACTACTTATCGCGAAAAGAGAATCGTTTTTAACGTAAAGTTGAATATCAATTTTTATTTGAGAAATAAAGCAGCTTACTTCAACGACAAAAATAATTCATAAAATAATTTCGAACATAATAATTCTGAAATTTTCGAATTTTCCCATAACTTACCGATCTGAAATTCTGAAAATTGTGTGTTTCGCTCGACTAGAAATATAACGTGGATTGTCTTGTTATATTTCCAGTCTAGTATACAAAATATTAGTGTATACTAATATTTTGTATACACGTATACAAAATATATACGGACACACAAGTTGCGTAATCTTTATACTTGTTACACGGCGAAGTTTAATAATTACATAACTTTTGTGCGCGTATTACGCAGACCTTGCCTACCGCACGTATTACGCAGACCTTGCCTACCGCTAATAGGGGTATCCTTTTTCGATGCACAAGTTCGATACACGATTGTTTCGGTGCAGTGCGATGTAAACAATATACTTTATATATATGTACGGACAAATAAATTGCGTACGTACCTAAATGAGGATTTCTGTGCCAATGTTAACAAGTTGAGAATGCCCTAATTCTATAAATCGTTTCTCTTGTTATTGCGCATAATGACTTCATTTGTGTGTTTTTGTTGGATCGATACAATTCAATATTTCTGGACATTGTCTATTTTCGTAGGTTGTAATTGAAAATATAGTTATGCATTGCTCTATAGGAACGCTGAAGCGCGATAATGCTTCTACAACGGGATTATGTCCGGCAACTTTTGCTCAACAGACCGAGTCAGTGTGGCACGTATTTACGGTTTTGCGACCCGATGCTCGAGTACGTTGGCAGTTCGATACGTTCTCTTGCGCTATAATATGCACACACAAAAGAGTCCATTTTACGTCGCGATAGCCAAGTTTTCTACGGGCCGTTCTATGTTAAGTACAATCAGTGATGTTGAAGTTTGCATCGTTGGAATGCAAGACAAATTCGGGTTTATTTTAAAGAATGTTTTATACAAAATTCTTTATTGCAGATTCAACATGTAGATGTCCAATGAGGATCCTAAGAACAATGTTTACACGATTTTAGGATCCTAAATATGCAAAAAATATTTGTAATTAAACCAAATTTCATTGAATCTTAAGTATGCAAATTCACCGACATTGAACTCAACGTCTCTTCCTTACAGTTAACTACATCTTTATTCACCAAAGGGTTTCCAATCTTTCAAAGATGACAGGATACTACATTCTTTCTTCGAATTTCGAGTGCTCACGTTTTCAAAAATGCTAAATGCATATCGCTACTAGAATTTTCCGATAGATGTCGACAATTTTGAGCAACGGTGAAAAATATAATTTCCTTTTATCCATAATCATTTATTTATTAGTACTTTGAATTTTAAACATCTTTTTCATTTTTACATATTTTCATTGATTTTCAAAAGTATAAGGTTGCTTCTTATTTACCTTTATTTGCTTTCATAAAATTTGTTCACTATTTCTTAATTGGGAGACTCAGGGGAGAGTAGTGGAATATGATGGGGAATGTAATAAGGCGGAAGACCCCGTACAATCGAATCTGCAATAATAATAATTAATTGGGAGACTCATTGAAAAATGTGACAAGTGCTGGACCAAAATAACACTGAAGAACATAACAATTTATTCACGATCTTTCTCTTTCTCTCTCTTTCTCTCTCCCTCTCTCTCTCTCTCTCTCTCTCTCTCTCTCTTCAGAACAAAAATATAAATAACCCGTATACTTGTATATCGTTACGTTCATTGGTATGGAAGTCGGCCGATTATTCCAGTAAGTTGAGGTACGTTTGCGAGCAAGGCAGAAAGCGAGCACAAACCTCGCTGCGTAAGCCGGACGAGATTAATTTCCAAGCAACAGTAGCAGAAAAAAACAGAGAACAAGAGAAATGCCGGAACGCAGGATATACCCAGCAGCATCATTTTTCACGATCGAGGCTACTGGTATTATTTCTGGCGAATCTAGATCTTTGGGGCGTGTGCTATCAGGTGCTGGCGTCAGTAAGACGACCAGTCTGGACGATCATTGCAAAGAAGCCGCGGGAAGCTCCAAGGATTTGCCTAATCTGATTTAAGATCAACCGATTCTTGGGTTCTATAGTCAAACAAGTAACCTTTATAACTTGGTCATGTCAATCCGTCCATCTGTATAGCTTCACAGATTTTACAGTTTTTAACCTATATGGCCGAATTTATGCAAGTAGATGCTTCAGATGGTGATTTCAATTAACATCACGTGCAGAAATTTCTTGGGGAGTCCCCAGATCCTTCCACACCCCTATAGAGGTTCGATAGGGACGCCGCCCGTAGGCAGTTCACATTGGAATCCAAGTGAATTCCGTGCTTTTTTCCCGATTGACGTCATTTGAGAATGATTTATTTGAAATCCGAAGAAGGAAGTCTTCATTGGTATCCAATTTAATTCTGCACTGTTCCCAGATGAAAGCCGCTTGAGAATTTTTACCACGTTCGAATAGCAAATATGTATAAAGTCAGGAGAAAAAACTCGGCGTGTAGAAACATAATCTGCACGCTTCGTGAGCATGTACGTGTGTGGTGATATTATGTCAAAGTGCAATCAAATAAATAACACACGACAATGAAGGTAGATTATCGGTAATGTGATTAAGATGGGTTTTTAAGATTTACTTTTTTAAGCGATTGATACCTTTTTAAGATAAGATTTATACTTTTTTAGGAACTACTCATTTTGTAGAATTATATATTTTATTTGGAAAATTAAATGTCCAGAATGCGGTGCGATCCATCAAGAATCGTATCGGATTCTAATCGATGATATGGAAAGCTTTTAGATTTTAAATTGGATTCGTGAAGTGGATTCCAATAGGGAATCCGGATTGGAATCTAACCTATTAGCGTGACGTTTTAGTGTATGGATTTAATGTGATGACCATTGAACCCCTGTCAGGAAGCACGGACAAGTATGGGAATCAAATTAAATGCATACGGCAATTCGTGCCCGGAATGTAGCAAAATTGGCACAAAATTGTAACAAAATTACCTGTTTCCTAATCTCAAAAAATGGCTTGGCGGAAAAAGATTTAAGAGCAACGACGAAGTTATCGAAGCTGTAAATCAGTATTTTGAGGAGCTTGACGAATCTACGTTTAAAACTGGTATAACTAAATTAGAACACTTTTATGAGAAATGTATCAGTGTTGATGGAGAACATGTTGAAAAATAAAGCAAAAAAAATTTTTAAACATCGTTTTTCTTGGTCAGGCCGGAAACTTTTCACCCCACCCTCGTATGTATATTGAGACGTACAGGTACGTCTCACAAATAAATAATCCCCACCACGTAGTCACATAGCAACCGACTTCGTGATGGAAGTAAGGGAGGGGGGAATTATCGACCGAAACAAAAACTCAAAGGCAATTAGAAGAACCACAGAAAAACAAAATTATAAGCGAATAGAAAGACAGTGAACAGAAAAACAAGGAAAGGAACAAAAACAGAGTACAGGTAAACTAATTTAATTAAAAGAAAAAAGTCAACAAGAACAAAGCATAAGAGAAGGGGAAAGGCAGAACCACCAACCAAGAAGGAAGACAGGGAAAAGAAACCAAAGGAAAACACAAAAACAGATGAGAAGTAAAATTTATTTAAGAAAGGAGAAAAAGTTAACAATTAAGGGAATGTCGGGTAATAAGTAAGAGAAGGGGTAAGAAAAGGCGGTAAAATATGGGTATATGAGGACGGCAATTTTGGAGGAAAGTCACTCCTGCTATTTCTGGCAAATCGAGAAGTAATGGAGACGAATATAAACTCCCAAAAAGGGGTAAAGGGAAGTGACCATGGAAACCGGAAGAAAAGAAAGAGTGGAGGCATCCGCTCACCAAAGCACTCTCAGATTCCGAGGATTAGACGAGTACTTCGAGGCGTAAATACTAACTCCCGAAAAGGGGTAAAGGAAAGCGTTGCCGAAGGAAAGAAAAAGAAAGGGAACCTGAAAGAAGCAAGAATATTTCAAAATAAATCAATAAAAAAGAAGAACATAATTAATTTTGTGAACTTTGCAAGATTATGGGTTCAAGGGCGAGGGAGCACGAGAGGAATACTAAAGAAAAGCATACAAAAAATAGTTAGTTAGGTGAAAATAGGGAACCTCTCGCGAATACCGACCCGCGGAGCAAGAAAAAACGAAGTGAATAAAAGGGATTATTGTATAATTAATTAATAGCGAAAAGGAGCGATTTATTATAAGTTAAATAGAAAAATTTTATCAGAAGAAAATAAAGGGACGGAGGTAACAGGAGGTGCGAAATCATACACACACACACATACGCAAACACATCGATATCTCAATTAGTATAATGAAATTATAAAAGGCAAGAAACGACAAAAAAATATCTGCGAGCGAATTAGAAGACACGCGTACACCGAGAACATAAACAAAAAGCGACCATCGACCGTGACCAGCCAGCGCGCCGTGATCTACCGCGTCACGATCCATCGCGCCCCTGGCGTCGGTGTGAGTAAGGAAGGGGTTCCGGTTACCGACGCATGGTAATCGATACCGGCCGTGCTCGGGAACTGTTACTACTCGGGTAACACTGCGAATCAAACCGTTACCGACCGAAGAATCAGCTCGGGATGAATTACACAAAACATCACAAACAACACATTACACTCATGCACGGCGTTAAATTATATTGTATCGCATCCATAAAATTGAATAAATTATTTTTATTGTAAATTGCCACCTAAATACCTGAGTCTAAATTAATTTATTCCCTGATCGAGTCTCGAACAAACAAATATATTGTAACGATATTCCGATCGTTACAATATACACTGCCGGCTAAAAGTATGGATACACCTAGAAAAATTTCGCGCTGCACTAAAAATTTGCGTTTTGGAAAAACAAATTTCGATTTTTTTTAGACTCGGGGCGCTATTTTGATAATGGCCGTTTTTTGGCTTTTTTTGGTCGTTTAAAATCGGCTGCACTTCTTCAGGAAATTTTTTTTGGCATTTTTTTTCAAAGACCTTTAAAAGATAGGCAATAGCTATAGTTTCCTTTTTCAGAAAGTCTCGTACGCTTTTTTTTCACCGAATTATCGCCCTTTTTTCTCAAAAAGACAATTTTGAAACGATGCTGCTGAAATGAGAAACTTTGAGGTTTAAAGAAAATTGCCAAAAGGACAAAAAGTTGCGTTACATCGTAGTGAATCGAGCACAATTTTTTCAAATTTTTTTGCTCTAACATTGAATACATTTGTTTTCCAATTTTTCTTTTTTCAATTTTTAGCCGCCCAAGACATCCACCTCTTACCTTTTACCTCATCTAAACACAAGGAGCGGAAATAAAGCTTCTTGTCTTTGTTTACATTTTACCTTTGTGGAGCGTAAAAAAGATTCTATTTCTCGTGAGTCGATATTCTATTTCTCTCGTGTTCTTTTTCTCGCTCTCTTTTTCGCTCGTCGTTTTTATATACATTTTTGATTCTTTGGAATAATGTGACGAGTGTCGCGCTAACAAAGCCAGTTAGTTGTGCGAAAACTTCGAACGCGAACACGTGTGGTCTACAATCGACAAGTTTTTACGCAAATTTTTTTCTTAAGGGATCAAAATGGCACGGAAAAAATTAATTCCACTGTATAAAAGAGGTTGCGTTGCGCGATAAGGAATTGTCGTACAGAGAAATTGTCAGACAAACTCGCGTGTCTTTGAAAGGAGTGCAGACGACCATCGGGAGGTTTAAGAAGTCCGAGACGTATTTCAATCGCAATCGTTCGGGTCGACCCAAAGTAACAACGTCTTCAGACGATACAAATATCGTCATTACCAGTAAAAAAATCGTCGATTAATAGCAACGGAAATCTATGCCAAATTTAACGAACAAAGGGAAACCTCGATATCACTGACGACAGTGAAACGTCGTCTTAACAGTGCTGGCCTCAGAGGCTGTGTCGCCGCGAGAAAATCTTTGTTGCGTCTGGCGAACAAAAAAAAAACGATACGCATGGGCCCTGGAATACAAAAAGTGAATGATTAATCAGTGGAGAAATGTACTCTGGACGGACGAGTCAAAATTTTCAATCTTCGGTAGTCGTCGACGCATTTTTGTTCAAAGAAATCCTTCGGAAAAAATTGCACCACAGTGTTTGATACCAACTGTCAAGCATGGCGGTGGCTCCGTTATGGTGTGGGGTTGCTTTTCCTTCATCGTGTCGGAGACTTTGTGAAAATTGACGGCATAATGAGAAAAGAAGAATATAAAGAAATTCTCATTAATCATGCGATTCCATAAAACTAATAACTAGGACATAGGGCTAAGGACGATCGGGCGTGGTTTTACCATGTAACAAGACAATGATCCAAAACACAGATCCAAAACACAATATGGTGTGGCCGCCACAATCACCTGACCTAAACCCCATCGAACTTCTCTGGGAAGAGCTCCATCGAAAGATATGAATGACCTGCCCTACATTGGCCGAAGATCTGCGGCAGAAACTGCAAGCTGCGTGGAGATCCCTCAGCTCAGCTCAGCTGGATTCATTAATCGATTGGATGCCACGAATCGTTGATGCAGTGCTGAAAGTCAGAGGTGGGTTTTTTTGACGAAAAGGGCGTTTAGATGAGGTAAGAAGTAAGAGGTGGATGTTTTGTGCGGCTAAAAATTGAAAAAAAAAAAAAATTGAAATTTTTTTATTCAATGTTGGAGCTCAAAAAATTTTGAAAAAATTCTGCTCGATTCAATACGATGTAACGCAACTTCTTTCCCTTTTGGCAATTTTCTCTAAACCTCAAAGTTGGTCATTTCAGCAGCATCTTTTCAAAATTGTCTTTTTGAGAAAAAAATGCGGCAACTCGGTGAAAAAAAAATCGCACGAAACTTTCTAAAAAAGGAAACTATAGCTATTGCTCTATCTTTTAAGGGTTTTTTGAAGAAAAAAATGACCTTTTGAAGAAAAAGAAAAGACCTTGAAATATGATATCATTTCAAGGTCATGATATCATAGGTCGTTGAATTCGTTTGAATATCAGCTATAACATCTCAATAAAAAAACATGTTCCCATTTGAAAAACCATTGATGACCTTAGGAACGCAAAAACTAAGACCTTGACAAAAATGAATTTTTCACCACTCTATTAACCCTTCAAAATCAAACTAATTACTTTCTGACGTTTTTTTCATCATCCTTACAAAACAGTCCATTTCTTGGGCCGTTTCAACGGAAAACAAACGGACATTTTCTAGGACCAAAAATAACTGTTACGAAGGTTCTTCGTGACGGCAAAAAATATGGAGTTCTCTTGCATCGAACACGGCTAAGAAAGAGTGTATATTTCCATTGTACTGATTCAGGAACTGAAACTAATTTTCAGGCACTGAAAAGTTGGAGTAATGAAAAAAAAAACATTTCATTGCTTAAACACAACGAAAAACGTATATCCGTTGATATCGAGGCACTCAAAATATCGATTAGCTTCGCATCAACTGCAATGATTTAAAAAGCCTGTAGGTATTGGGAAGCCAAATACCAAATTTAGAGTTTGATTTGTTAGCTCAATCACAAACAACTAAAAACGAAAACCTTTAGGTATCGTGGGCCCAAATATGAATTTGTCTTGCATCGAACATACGCAATGAAAAGTTCTTAACGCTTTAGGTATTGAAAGGAAAAGACTATGAATGTCGTTACAGCGACCGAGCGGCCAGTTGCAGATTCCCAAAGTTTTCTTAGACGGCTGAAGTAGAGGAACTAGAGCGGTTCTAACTCAGGGATCACAGGGGGGAGCGGGGCGGGGGAGTCGAGCGCGGGGAAGCCGGGGAATGGATGGTGGAGGGGGGGGGATCCTGCATGCGGCAGCCGAGTGCGGGGTTGCGGCGGAGGGAAGGGGGGGGGGTGTTAGGGAGTGGGGAGGCTAGTTTTTGGTGACGATGGCTTCCAGGCGATAGCTGGACCCGCCGGCGAGAGGGGGAAGCCGCTGTCGACTCTGTGGGGGAGGGGGCATCATAGAGTCGCGGGTCCTTGAAAACCCATAAAATCTGATAATTTATTATCAACATTATAGATGTAAGCGGAGCATTTGTGTCTAGACTATTCACAGGAGTTTATATATATAAGAAAAAAACAACTTAGACAAATGTGTGCGTGCATGTGTATGTGTGTGTGTGTGTGTGTGTATGTGTGCGTGCGTGCGTGCGTGCGTGCGTGCGTGCGTGCGTGCGTGCGTGTGTGTGTGGGAAACTCCCATTTATGGCTAGGAAAATTTTCGAGAGTGAGATAACGATAGTTCCCATATGAAGGGTGGCTCTTCAAAGCCCATAAAATGTTTTATTTATTGCATGCAGCTGCAGCGTTATTCCAAAACAAGCTTCAACCCGTCGAGGTTTCATTCCACAAGATTCCGTCAAGATGTTCACATGTGCAAGTATGTACGCAGTGCATCCGGCCAAGCACCCCCTGGACTTGACCAAAAACGAGCTCGAACAGGTTCCAAAGGTCTTGCTCTTAAAGTATTGGGGTAACTTTATTGGTTTACTGTGGGATCGTTTGCCGGAGCATCATCGGAACGATAGTGAAGTGATATCGTATCTTCCATGCATGGAGCATTATAATACGCCACAGATGAAGGATCACATTGATGGTCCCCCACCCCAACGTCGGGACTGTGAAAAGTGTTGCGAGGGGGGAAATTCTCTACGTGCGGGGTTCTTCGAACGTGTTTGAACCTGTTACACATGCCTATGATTGGATAAGTGCGGAGAAGTTTTCAAAATCAGAGTGGGGGGTTACGAGGGAGCTTATGATTTCGTGGACCAAGCTCAGACTGCACTATTCCACCGCGCCATCAACTTCTCCGAAAAGAACTTTGAAAAAGAGTGAAAATGGATCTCTCAAATATCAACAAAGTCAGCCTGATGGCGGAATTCCTCCCAACGAAGAAGCTGTCAGAACTCCACGTCCATTCGGATCATCAAATCACGGACATGAGATCTGTACAGACCAAGTTTGGAAAACGCTACATCGTGGACGTTACAAATGAGTTTGCCGTCTTCTTGCCAGCGCGGCTGGTAAAGGCCTTCGATCAAGATCTGAAAATGTTCGAGAGTATGCTGCAACTGGCGCGCAATGGTCAACTCTACATGAAGTACATTGGTGGAAAATACAACAGCGTCGAGTTCCATCGAGTCTGAGTATGGTGGAAAAGAACGCTCGTGAAGGCCCGGTGGAAACAACGAGTTTAACAGCAACCAGCATCATCACCATCGTAGAGTGCAAGGACTGTTTGCATCACAGTCATCATCATCGTAGAGTTTTCGACGCTCGAGTCTGAGTATGGTGGAAAAGAACGCTCGTGAAGGCCCGGTGGAAACAACGAGTTCAGCGGCAGCTGGCATCGTCACCATCGTAGAGTGCAACGACTGTTTGCATCACAGTCATCATCGTAGAGTTTCCAACGCTTGGTGCTATGTAAAAATGTACAAAAAACTTTTTCATCGAATATAATGTAAAAAAAAATTGTCGTCAAACTGTATTCGCCGTAGATATAGGAAATAAATGGAGAACGATATTTGTTCAAAATGTTTTTATTCATTTAAAAAAAATCCCTCGCTCACGCTTCGTACACAGAGAGCCAGCTTTTCAGCGATTTTACATTCACATGGGCGCAGTTGTATTTCGTGTTGAAGGAATGGTACGGGCATTTGGAGTTTGTGATTTTCGGCAACTTCTGCAGCGATGGACAGTCCAGAGTTTCCAGATCAATGACTTTTGTTGCTGAATCCGTGAATCTCGATAGCCACGAGCACTTCTCGAATCCCTTGACATAGATCGTAGGAGCTCCTTCCAAGATTCCTCGAATTGTCGTTCTAGCTGCCTCGTATGGTATGCCGCTGTGTTCCCATCGTATTCCATAATAATTGCGTTCCAGCCACTTGTTTGTCATTTTGTACTTGGCCGGTAAAGCGTCCCAGGCGAATGGTGCATCGAAGAAGAATGTCAGCGGTTCAGCGTTCTTCTCATGGAGTTTGACGATGGACATCTCCTTTAGGACAAATTCGTTGACGGGTCTCTTGAACCCTTGCACGTCGACGATAAGCTCCATGTTGACTGAAGTGGGCGCGGATCATTGGCATGATTTTATACCAATTTTTTAACCCCACCACTGATTGGATTGTACTCGACAATACGATCATGGAGGATCATGCAGTACGCTGAACTTTGCGGTGGAATATTGTTTTTCAATTCAAACTCAAGGCGCACATCAACAGGACCGGACTTGAGCGAATCGTTTTGTTTTGAGCAGTCAATGACAACGAGGGGGGCTTTTTCTAAAAATTCCATCCTACTCAGCCATGGTTCAGCCTCTTTGTTGTAATAGGTCGGTTGAAAGTTTGCATACATCTCGTAGAGAAGAGTATATTGATTTTGATCAATGTTCAAATTCAAATTTCCATATGGATAACATTGCGAGTTGAGGTATAGTTTGACGTCGCTCAGGTTACAATGATCAAAGTGACTCGCATTCTGTGCTTTCTTATTTTTTCGCCCCGTCTGCAGCGCGCGTATGACATATCGTGGCTTCTCCAGCTGATTCGAAGTTTTCACAGACCACACGTGCTTGGAGGTGGCAGGCAGCAATGGATATTCATACAGTTCCCATGTACGAAAACTCATGGAAATTGGTGCGTCTTTGGCGAGAAACTTTAACAGTTGAATTTTTCGCTGATCTGAGACGGTGACATACGGTACGAGCCATTCTATTTTATGCAATACGAGTTTGTAGTCTTCGGGCGCTGTTTGTACAATGGCATTGTCATCGGTCTTTGATCTTGTGAGAATCAGCTCGTGCTTGGCATTTACGACAATCTTTCGATAATCCTCGGCAAATCCAAGGAGCATGTTGAGCGGTATAGAGACATCAAAGTTTCCCGATACATCTACAATTTGCTTGGTCTCTTCGACATCGAGCCATCCAGTGTTCTCGAGCATAGAACTTTTGGCCGGTGAGAGAGATGAATATCCCTTAATTACACTCGTAATGCCGACATTCTTATTACGATCGATTTCTATGGCATTCAATTCATATCGCACTTCCTCAAACAAATGACAAATGGCATTGTTGACGAGACTTGTAGCAGTGGTTGGCGTCCCATCTCGCTTGGATAATTTTCCACATATGTGTAGGGAACTCTTGCTTGGCAGGATGGAGAGGTCTTGATGTTGGATGGCAATACGGATTTCATCGCTGTTATTGAAGGTTGAAGATGCATATGGCTGATGAGCGTGAATCTCACAATGGATGATGGATTCATCAAAGACCACGGGTGTCTGAATGTTTACGATTTCTTCTTCCATTTCACGCAACAGATGCACAGAGCACAGACTAAATAATTTTTTACACGCTTTCGCCACGCACTTTGAGACCCAAACTCTTCAAGAGTAGCACGTTTTGAGGTGTTAGCACTTTGGGCGCTGGCCGACGACTGATTGTTTTTATCCATGACCGTTTATTGTTATTGGAAGATCTGTTGAAAACAATACCCATCACGACTTTATATGCAGGCGTATGGTGATTACTTCACCGCGGAAATTTACCAAATCACCGTCTTGATCCACTATGCGAAGCTGTATCGTGTCAATCGTTCGGCTCGTGATTGGCAGATAAATTACGTGGGAGGGAACTTCAATGATCTTATAGCCCGGTGGCACAGATGGAAAAAATTCATGAATTGTGTGTACTTTTTGTCCGTTAATATAGGCGCCAGCGGTAATGTTGCACTCAACGCGTAGGGCGTTCACTTTGAGAATGGCTACTGGAAGATCGGATTCGTGTCTTTTATTGGCTTCTAATTTGCGTGCGGTGAAGTCTAGTAGATGACCAATAGAATCTTTTGGCTCAAAATTGATATCACGATCACATTCAATCTCACTGCGTAGCGTGTTATTGTTGGGTTTAATGCTGATGCTGATGTTTTTACGCGCGAGCTCTGCTTGTACAAACGTCTCAATATCCTCTATTTCATAACTGCCCGTAGGTATCGTTAACACCTCATCTCCCACGTAAAGTTTATCATGGTCAACGTCGATATTGGGAATAGAGTTAAAGGTTAACAATTCCACGAGACCGAGAGTATAATTTTTGTGTGGCGAGAGTTCGATGGGGGGAAAGTATTGCGCCTCGAGTATGGACGATGAGCCAGATATGGTCAATGTTAAACTTTCGTCCATGATGCTGGTAAATTAACAACTGAATTCCCCAACATCATTTCCCCCCTATATATAGTGTATATTTGTCTTTGTGCTGCAGCTGCCGACAAAGAAACTTGAGACACAAATGTCCACATTCAATCGTATCATATTCCTGATATCTAGTATAATTATAATGAACGCTACCGACACGGAAATATCTCATGAGCTCGAATGGTGGTGGAAGATTGCCGAAACTATCAAAGTACATGACTTTCGATCCGGTCTTTTTGTAAGCGACCCAGTGTGTTCCAGGACCGACATTTTCATCCAAATTTACAATTGCTGCTTCACATTTGAGAGGTCCGCTCGCTGGCAATGTATCGCGCATGTAAACTCCACGAAAATGTGGAATCTTTAGGATTTTTGCGTAGTTGAGTAGGTCGCGGTCGGTGAGGGGTTGGTGTGGTAGCGTTACTTCTAGTTTTTTGGCTTAATATGAAGGCCCAATCCCTGCTTATATGGTTTCAGATGTAGACCCCGACCTAATGCAATTGCTTCAATTGTTCGATTATGACGCTTACTTTCATCCAATTCACGCTTAGCTGCTTGAGCAGCATTTACAGCTTTAACTATACTAGCCGCACCACCCGACAAAGCACCCGCAGCGCTAAGACCCGCAAAAATGGGCACGAGGAAGGGCAATAAACCACCAATTTTATGGGGTACAGGTAGAACCCGAGGTGTGCGCACTTTACCACCTTGCAACTTTACCGCTGCACGAGCGCCCTTTAGAGCTGATTTGATAATCTTATGCGGATCATTGCTTTGAATCATTGTCTTCTTTGCAGCGCCAATTATCTTTTTCAAACAAACGCCACCCTTGCGGGCCTTCATTCCCATGCCAAATTTTCTCTTTGTCTTCATAATATTTGCCACACCCCAAGCACTGGCTTTTTCACCGATAGTAGCGTCTCTCGTGGTAATACGTTGCCTAGCCTGTTCAGCCAACACTTTATCCGCCAAATGTCTCGCCTCAAGATTATCCGGATTTTTCGAATACGCAATATCGTGTTGTTTGCAAGCCGTATCCAATGGATTAATGCCCGGATCGTCACGAGCAAGGCACTTGGCCAACTTTGTGCCTGGTCCACAATACTGATATCCAGGCAAGTGTAGTTCAACGGGGAGTTTGTTGATTAGGCGGTTGACCAACCCTTTACCACTCTTCCCATGCACAATCATGTCTAAAGACAATACGCGACTGATGGATAATCCCTATAAGAAGCCTATTTATATGATTTCGCCATTAGTCGTGTGTGAGATGACGTCCAGGAAGCAAACTATCGGAGGCGGACTTCCCGTGATAAATTTCGATGAGTTTGTCGAAGACCGTGGAGGGAAGAAGAAACAAAAACGCCATGGGAATTTATTGCCGGATAGCATACGTGCACTGTTTTGCGGTCGATCGAATTGTGGGAAAACCAACGCTTTGCTCACTCTTATCATCCATCCGAATGGTTTGAGATTTGAGAATATTTACTTGTATTCCAAATCGCTCAAGCAGCCAAAGTATAAGTTGCTCGAACACCTACTCGAACCTGTGAGTGGAGTTGAATATCATCCATTCGAGGCGCATGAACAAGTGATAGCACCAAGTGATGCACGATCCAACTCTATATTCATCTTTGATGACATAGCATGCGAAAAGCAGGATAATGTTCGGGCCTTCTTTTCCATGGGACGACACGAGATTGTTGACAGTTTTTATCTTTGTCAGACGTACACTCGTATTCCCAAACATCTCGTGAGGGATAATGCAAATTTCGTGGTGCTTTTCAAGCAGGATGATATGAATCTCAAACACGTGTACAATGATCATGTTAATACGGACATGACTTATACGTGCTTTAAAAACATGTGCGTGAAATGCTGGAATTCTGACAAGTATGCATTTATCAAGATTGACAAGGATAGCGATATTAATGATGGTCGATATAGACAAGGTTTTGATTATTTTCTCACTATTGATAAATGACTCATCGCTGGTAGTTGAAGAGACAGTATTGCGCATGCCGTGGTAGTGACAACATGAAGAGCGAACAATTGTTGCGTGAAAAGGATGTATTGCGCGAAATTGCCAAGGCGAGCGATGCAATCAGACGAAAGCATCGAATGATGAAAATTGGGAAAGATAACGATCAGCAGCGAATGCAGGATGTCTTTAAGCCTATAGTTGGGCCATTGGAGAAATTGGTGTCGTATAAAAATGGTGAGGTGGTGGCGGTGAAGGAGGAAATTAAGGATGAAAAAGTGGGTGATAATGTTGAAGAAGAAAAAGAAGATGCGTTAAATAGTGTGGTAAATCAAAATGCGGCACATGATTCCTTGAAGAGTGAAACACAGGATTCGTTTAAATTGATATATGAGGATGATGATGACTCGCAAAATGTCGATGAGCTGATCAGCGAATATCTCCTGCTATTACAAACAAATAGAAAGGCAAGCTTGGATGTATTATATGGTGTACGCAATCTCGTTAACAACAAATTAATGATTGGCAATTCTCCGATAATTTTCGACTCTGAACATATTCGTGTGGGAGATGGGAGTTCTGCGAAAACTGTTGGATTAACGGAGCTGTTGTTTAAAAAAGTGCCTAATGTCGAAACTCTCACACCGGATGATTTGAAAAACTACGAAAAGATTGTAATCTCGACGAATGCTCACAAAAAATTTTATAAGCCTAGTGAGGCTATACGACGAAACACCAGCCATAAATTTAACACATATATCGCAAATATTGTCAATCATCATGTGGGACAGGGTATGCCAAAGTATAAGCTAGCTAGAAAAAACACCCAATTGGACCATATTTATTGGGACAATCCAAACGAGCTAGTGGATCGTCTTCGCTTGCTTCTGGCATCCCAAGCAGCCGGAAATTCATCACATGCGAATGAAATTATATCGATTATCGAGGAATTGCGTGAAGCTGAAATCATTTATTAACTCGACATCGGAGAATTTACGCATTCTCATCATGAGTGTCGATGTGTTTGGACGTCATTCAAGTAGGAGTGTACTCCACAGTAAGCAAGGTCCTCCAGGTCGACCAGGGATTGGCTTTAGAATTACCGCAGATGGTCATTATGACTTGGGGCAGAAACGATTGTGTAACATTGCAAATCCGGAAGCAGAAGATGACGCCATCACTCTAAGTGCGTTACAAAAGAAATCTCGAACTATCATTAAGAACATACGCAAAGAAATGAATGAGAGTAGTTAGTTGTTGGTTAATGGACTTGAAGCTACGATAAGAGACATTGCGAGGACACTCCAGACCGATGTCAAAACTCTACAAGATTTGGTGATTCGTAATTCAAAAGTCATTGTTGAATTGGACGCACGACTGAGTGGACTGGAAAATGAACGAAAAAAGGGGCGCTCTCGTGCTGGAGCTACATAAGCCTGCTCGACGAAACTATCCGCGTCGACATGTGGACATCCGTGGGTTGGACGAGATCTGGCAAGCTGATCTCGTCGATATGTCATCATACGCGCGGCACAACTCCAAACACAAATTTCTCCTCACCGTCATCGACACCTTCTCAAAATTCGCCTGGGCCGTGCCAATGCTAAGTAAGAGTGGTAAAGATGCAGCAGCAGCAATGAAGTCGATCCTCGTCAAGGGACGCATACCACAGAACTTACACGTTGATCGGGGAAAAGAATTTTACAATTGTGACTTTAAGGCCATCATGAAAAAGTACAATATTCACATGTATTCAACATATAGCAACTTGAAGGCATCCATTTGCAAGCGTTTCAATCGTACATTGAAAAATAAGATGTGGATGCAATTTAGTCTTCGTGGTAATTATAAGTGGATCGATATTCTTGATAATCTAATTGCCGAGTACAACGATTCTGTACACCGCACCATTAAGATGAAGCCGAGAAATGTCAACGCGGAAAATGAGAAGCAATTGCAGCAGATTTTCAATAAGCCTCCAATGAAAAGATCGCCGAAATTCGTCGTTGGTGATAAAGTGAGAATCAGCAAATTTAAGACTGTTTTCGAAATGGGTTACACCCCAAATTGGACAACGGAAATATTTACAATCTATCGTGTGAAGAAAACTCATCCCGTGACGTACCACTTGAAGGACCATAAAGTCGAACCGACCGCCGGTGGTTTCTACGAACAAGAGCTTCTCAGGGTCAAGCACCCCGATATCTATCTCATTGAAGCGGTATTGAAGAAGCGCGGTAATCGAATGTTTGTAAAGTGGTTAGGTTTCGACAATAGCCACAATAGTTGGATAAGCAAATCCGATTTGTAGTCGATAATAAAGAAAATGGAAAAATATGTATGTTTTATGACTCTTGACCTGTTGGTCGTCCCCGCATCCCTCCGACCGTCTCCACAGCAGGCTTGCTTCCCCCCTTCTCGCCATCGCCCTTTTTCGTGGAACGTGAGGAGATGGATAGAGTGAATAAACACATGTGATTATAAAAAGTTCGCTTCTTTATTTACGGAAAATAATAAATCTATTCTTGCACAATATATACAACAAACATAATTTTAACATCGAGTGAACAAAATATATACATAATTTTCACGAGTTTTATACATCGATATTCACAAAAATATACACAATTTTACATCAAGGTTGTGGAAAAAAAATTACAACACTTTTCACGACGGTATTCTGTAATGGCCCCATGGTAGGGTATCAGAGGTCCCAGGTATGATATACCGCTTATCATCATGAGGACTTAGAGCGATTTTTGTCTCACGAATGGTGTAGACCTTGTGCAACTTCGATCGAATACACGTTTGACTACGCATCATTTCAATGTCTTCCTTCAAGCATTGGGCATAATCGTCAAACGTGATTGTCCTAGCCACAACACTGCTCTTGACACCTTTAACTTTTTTAGTATCCTTCTTACCCTCGACACGTGTCGCATACATTTTCGATCGAAGTCCGATGAACTCGGTCATAATTGCACCATTGCATTCGTCTTTCATGAGACCGGGTACCTTCTTGTTGACAAGCGGCATATCATACCTATTGTTCGCTGAATAGTCGCTCGTATCAAATTTTTCAATGTCGCACTTCATGTCTGCATATACATCTTCGCTCTCAATGGCATATATGAGGCTATCTGTATCGGCATACATCACTTTACATTTATTCCGATACAATGGTACCATATACTCGTGATGAAATCCATACAAGCACGTTTTGGATATGTCGAGTATGCACATACCCACATATATCGGCTTGTTGAACTTCACCTCGAGATTGCGCAATTCTACGGCAACGAGGTTTTCGGAAAAAACGCTTCAAATCAACACCGCATTATTCATCAATTTGAATAAATTCTTTTCAAAATCGTTTTTGGCCAGCGTTCGAAACTGAGTATTTAACTCGATATATGAACGTAGCCATGGGGATTGTGTGAATTGTAATACCCTATGGATTTTCGTGAGGCAAAGTCCATGACGTAAACATTGTTGTAAATTGCTGTAGTGTATGATGTAGCGTTTATTATCGCAGACGGTTGCTAGCAGCTTTTCCTGCTGCTTACCCGGTGGTTTTTCGTGTATTGGGCAAAACGGTAGGTCTTTGTGCGCATCATGTAGAGATTGGGGATATTCCAAGTCGACCTCAAGGATGTAGCCTGTAGGTGAATCTAGCGCGATGGATAATGGATCAAACTTGGACAGGTCGTTGACCCATCGAAAATCTGCATATGGCAAGGGTTGACACATTGCCCATCCATACAAATTGTTGACGTCAAAATACATCAAGTATGATGATGCTTTCGATGGATCAAACGACTCCATGTATTTATTATTAGCGTGTGCATATCGGTTTGAGCATTGACTGAGACCACCGCGTATACCCCGCTCAACGAATAAAACCATGTCGATGTCAGTTAGCAATTCAAACTTGACATTCGAGTGTTTTAACATTGCATCCCAGGTATACCCCGGCAATGTGTAATAATACGCGGGATCTAGGCCATAGCTCTCAATGCACGTATTCCGAAAGTTTTCGAAAATATCAGCTAATAGCAAGACATCTGTCTTCAAGTACAAATCGCTATAGTCACCCAGCGTTCGAATGGAGAACCGCTCCCAAACGTTCTCCGCATGTGCATACTCGCTCTCGGATACTGTAGCATCTGTCAGGGAACTATAAAATGCGTCACGTGGTGGTAAGCAAGTGTCGTCCAACCTGCTCACGTTGTCAATATACTCATAAGGGAAGACCCCTTTTCGCGTCAGCAAATTGAAATTGTCCGTCGATAGAGTTGAAAATTGCATGCGTAAAATTTTGAGTTTGTCCTCGGTAAAAAATGAGGCTAATTTGTCGAGACTGGCATTGAGGAATTTGTATGAATCGATGAAGCGCAATTGGATTTTCTGTTTAGAATCGTCTGTGATTTAAATGTGCTTCGTGAAGGAGATGTATTTCTCTTTTGTAATTGGAAGCACATCGGTCTTTCCTTCGAACGCTGTGGCTACTTCCTTGATGATAAAATGTGCATCGTAACCCGATAAATTGTGAAAAACTACTGGAATGAAGAATGACTGTTTGTAGTTTAAATTGCAATTAGAATGGGCAGGGCCTCTATAGCGTCCAGTCAGATGGCAATGATCTCGAACGCGTATATCGTCTTGCGCGAATGGTTTCCTGCATATATGACATTGGGTCGCTTTGCGAAAACTTGTCCACTCGCTCGGTGTCAGATAAATCATTGGGACATTGTCACAGAAAATTTCTTTTATGCGCAATGCTAGATTTTTCAGTTCTTCGACAAACCATGAGACACAATCAGCACTGCGACGCGAGTGATATGAAGATAATGAATCGTCATACGAACAACGCACGTAATATCCAATACTAAACACTTCATGGTGTTGATACATATCTTTTGCTTGGGTCTTCTCATCGGTCTTTGCCAGCACACACTCTAAATCAGCATAAACGATGAAAGGATGTCGCTCTTTCCGGCTAAAGTTGCTGAACTGGAGCCACTTGTTGGTGTCATTCGGTAGTCGGATCGCGCAGTCGTTTATCGCTCCACAATCGACCTCGTGCGATTGCAATTTTTCCTCGGAACCAAAGTAGTGCAAACACCTGCAAAAAAAAAAGATTGTTTTTTGTTTAATTCGTCTAGCATATATATATATATATATATATATATATATATATATAATGGTAACTACATACCGATCACAGATATATTTTTTATGCTCCATTTTGGTTAGTTGTGCCCTCACGAGTCTCGACAGATTCTTGATCCATACGAAGTGCCCCACATTGTTGTCCTCAGTATCTTGCATGTACAGCAAATTGATGTGCTTTTCCTTCTTATTTTGAGTCACGCGTATTGGAACGATGTCCTTTTTGGCGGTGGTGGTGTACACGTTGATGGATAAATTGTTTTGCAGCTCAAATTTTTTTATTTGGTGTATGGTTACCGGGAATTGAATGTCCTGTAGATTCAGTACGCTTGAGTAATGTGGGTAAGATGACCGTCGGTCACTGTTTCGTTCGGCTGGGTATAGAGCAGCGACAACTGCCCACGCGAAACATGCGTTATCGTTGGATTTGACGTTGATCACAGCTCTCTTCATCATTATTTCCCGCGGTAATGATATGGAGCACCCAGCACGCATCGGATTATACTTATTCACATTTATTGTGAGGTTAAGTATTTTCCGTAGAGCCCAGCCACTATCTCGTTCTTGAAATTCGTCGAGTAAGGTTAAAGTGGGCTCCATAACGCGTTGCTGGTATCACTCATTCAAATCGCTTGTGTTAAAGAGTTCACAGTTTCGCGTGTTGACACTTTTATTAGCATGTTTGTCTCCACTCGCGAATTCGCCATTAAACACTGTATTAACTTTGATACTGTTGTGTTTGCAGATAGTATTTTGCACATGTTTAAGCACTAGGTCGCGAGCATCGTTGAGAAATTGCCGTGGTTCGATGTGGTTGCGATTTATTACGGAACCGGTCAATATTCGACTATTGAAGGATGTGTCAATCTCTCGCCAGATTAGCCCATGATGACCATGTCCTGCACCCGTGTGTATAAAATGATTACGCACAGAATTCCTCAACCCTTCCAGCCGCGCTATTTGGGCTATCAATGACTGTTGAAGTCCAATTGATAGTCGCGGGTGCTTAATCCGGCTTTGCGTTTCCAATTCTTCGATAAATTCAACGCACCGTTGTTCCCACACAGCAAAATCTTCGTATGTACTTAGGAGCGCGGCTTGGTCGTGCAAGATTTGTTCGGACTTCTCCGCGTTGCCCTCCATATTTGATGAAACGAGGCTTCCCAAAAAGATGATGTTCACTAACTGACTGCTCGATTCAAAGTGTGGAAACTTTTGAGCGCAGCAGATCATTAAAAATGGTTTTCCCCCTTAGACATTTTTCGTCTTTCCCTACCATCTCGGAAAATATCACCAACCCACGAGAATTTCTAATATCGCATTGGATTGCCTGGAAAAATAAAAGAGCATCTCAGTCGAGATGCATGTAGTGAAAAAAAATTCATGGGCTCTCCATCGGCGCTCACGTGGTCCACGGTTGAAGCGTAAAAAAAAGGTCTTTATCCATAGATCTCCGAAAGTTTAAAGTTTTTCAAAATAAACACCCCGTTATCATATATGCTCTGAATAGCGGAGCAATAAAAAAAAATTCTAATAGCTCGGAGAGTGGTGTTAACGAAGAAAAAATTCTTAACCATGGGGCTAACTTGTTCAGACCTGCATGATCTCAAGTTTCGGCATCAAGGTTTAACGTTGCACTCTCTGTATATATTATCATTCAGAGATGAAAAACTAAAGCCCTGTAATATGGAAATGCATTTTTTCCCCGGATCACTGTCTTCGTCGCACGCTGTCGTAAAATTTTATGGGTTTTCAAGTGTGGACCTATGGAATGATGAGGCTCGAGTTGCACTTGCGAAGCGATAGGGTATGACGGTCCCTGGCGCTCGACGTAAGAAAAAAAAGAGTCGTAAAATTTGAGACTTTCGGACGAGGTGGTTGAAACGTTGCAGTGTATAGCAGTGTCTCGGACATGAGCCTCCGTCCAGATAGTTAAAAAAAAGAACATCTGGATAAATTCATGCTCCTTTTCTTAGCCCTCTACGTAACTTCTTAAGAGACAACGTTTTTTTTTGTCGTATTTCGCCTATGTTCAAGTGTGAAAGCGCTTTCCATCTCTCGTACTAAAACTATGTTAAAAAAAAATCGAACAGCAGAAAGGCATCCCCCACCATACTAGAAAAAACCTATAGGGATTCGAAAATATGTACTTCCCCAAAAGGGCATTTGGGGCAGCAGTTTTCATCATTATAGTCTCGAACCTCCGGAGAGTGCACTTTTGACTGTACATCGACAAGATAGCGTGAGAAAGATTAAAAATGGTTGAAGAAATCGTGATTTCGGATAGTGAAGAAGAAATGATCGTGGTTGACGATGTATATTTAGCTGAATATCACTATTATGATGGTGACGTCATTGAAATCAATGACGGTGGTGAACGCCGCATGGATGTCAACAATGGAGTTGCCGAACCGGACGATGATGATGAGCCCGAGGTCATCGTTATTGAAGATGAAGAGCCTGAGGTCATCGCCATTGAGGACGACGTCGACGACGACGCTGACGATGAAGATGATGATGATGTCGACAACGCCAACCACGACGACAACGACGATCAAGTCATCTCGGATGACTCGGATTATGCGAGTGATAGTGATGATGGTGAACACTATGAATACTCGGAACGCTATTTAAATAGAGTGGCCGTAAATAGTTTCAGCGATATGGAAAAAGTTTGCGTGCACCATCTATTTTATGAAGGCGTGCACATGGATATTTCGCTGTGCATGTCGTGTTTCGTCAATGCAAGAGGCGCCTTTATGGAAATGCGTGAGGTTCGCGTCCACACCGTTGAAATACTAAAATTCATTGAGGGAAAATATTGCAAGGATTGCAGAGAGCCGTTATTCCAAGCGATGCCGAAATCCGCGTGTTTGAGATGCACGGGATCAAAAATCATTGTGAGTGTTGTGAATTGAATCATAAGAATGAAAAAAAAAGTCTTAACAATAAAGACAAAATGTTTTTTCTTGTTTGTTTCAGTTTGGTGACACAGATTGAGAATAGAGACTCATTTTGTAACGCATGTGTGAACACACACACACACACACACACACACACACACACACACGCACGCACGCACGCGCGCGCGCGCGCACACACACACACACACACACACACACACACACACACACACACACACACACACACACACACACACGCACACACACGCACAGGCACACACACGCACACGCACACACGCACACACGCACACACACAATTAAAAATAAAAAGTGATTGTTATAATAACAAAAAGTGTATGTTTCATTAACCCCTCTCCCTTCTCCCCCTCGCCCGCGGGCCCAGCTATCGCCTGGAAGACATCGTCACCAAAAACTAGCCTCCCCACTCCCTAACACCCCCCCTTCCCTCCGCCGCAACCCCGCACTCGGCTGCCGCATGCAGGATCCCCCCCCCCCCTCCGCCATGCATTCGCCGGCTTCCCCGCGCTCGACTCCCCCGCCCCGCTCCCCCCTGAGATCCCTGAGTTAGAACCGCTCTAGTTCCTCTACTGGCTGATATCTCGAAGAAAAGAGAAGAAACCTCTAACGCATTTCAGAACACCAAACAACATCTTTTTCTTCGTTTCCCCGGAATGTGATCCGTCTAGGAGAAAACTTGGCCATCGGATTTTCAAATTCTAAAAATATACACATTCGGTTTCTGTGAACAAAACTTTGCTTTGACTTTGCTCTGATAAAATAAGAATGTTTGTCATAAGACAACTTTCAATGTACCTTCGAGACACGTAAAAGTTGCCGTGCTGCTGAAATCTAATTTCCCAACTTCTTGTGATTTTTTTCCTTGACTGGAATATTTTCCTTGCACTGATTTGGTGAAAATTCTCGGTAGCACGTTTTCAATGCATTTCTGCGCTGTAGTATATTCAAAACAAACATACTGGAACAGAGCAATCTGAAAAAGATGATAAATATTAGTCGTAAGTTGAATGTTATCAATTGGTGAAAATATCAGTAGAGTAAAACATTTACCAAAGCATCCTTTTTTATGGTTCTTCGTTCATAGCGATATCAAACTCTAAAAATGCATATATACTCGTAATTGGTAAAGGTGTTTCCACGGCTTCGAACAATTCGTGAACGGTTCCTTTTGGAACCTAAGGGATGTTGGACACCACAATAGCTAGTTTCAGCTCTTTCATTTTATGCTCGATGTTATACAGATTACTCTGTTTATAAGATTTGATGTTCCGATGAATCGAGGCTTCTAGTTTACGAAATTTGCTGTTCACGAATTGCACAAACGTATCTGGGAAAAAAATTAATTATACAAGGTTTATGGTTCGTTTTTTAATAAAATTGAGTTTTTATATTTTATCACCAGAACCGGTGCGATGGTCTAGTGGTTAGCGTGCTCGCCACTAAACCAGCGGACCGGGAGGTCCCGAGTTCGAATCCCGGTCGCGGACATTTCGTCGTGAAATGTTTTTCTTCGGCATTTCGCGGCAAAATAAGACTAGTTCCACGACCGGAGGGTGAATTCGACGACCGGCTGTATTGGTATAGGTTTTCCGCAGTTCCCCTATACCCATGACAGAAAATGTCATGATGAATATAATACGGAGGGGGAAGTCGGCTGCGGCCGCAAGAGGGGGGAACAGAGAGGAAGATGGAGAAAAAAGGAAGTACAACAGTAGAGGAAAGAACGGTCATAATGTGGGGAAGAATAGGTAACAAACGCGAAAAGCGTGTACCTAAGGAAAAAACCAATAAAAAAAAAATATTTTACCACCAAGCTTATCATCAATTTTATATTTTACCATCAAGGTTTGTTGGGATTACTTCCATGAGTGATCGACACATTTTCCGGTGTATCTGTTCTTGTGGCGTCGATTTTTTCCGAGCCCTCGCTGTTCTCTTCATCGAAGTCACTTTGTTCGTATCTCTGATACCGGTTTTTCGGCAGTTGATTCTCAGCTGCATTACCCGATTGCAGGAAGAAAAAAATTAATTCCAGGGTTTTATTCATTTATGATAAATAAATTAAAAAATCGATTTGTTTACTGACTTTTTCATTTTTATTTATAGCCAGCAACCGAGGCAGATAGATTGACCCATCAAAACCTGAACTCATATTGTGACTATTGTGAATATTTATTGATTTTGAAGATGACATCGTGGTGGATCCGCTTTTTCTTTTTGAACGCCTTGACTTTTAGTGCGACAGTAATTCTTTTTTTTCGTATCAATTTTTAAATATCAACAAGACGAAAATTTATGAGATTTTTTAATCACCTATATTGTTGCATGTTTGTTTCTTGTTTGATCCCGTGTTTGTCGGAAACGTCGTATGAAGCACTGGCGTACACTGCAGTCCGACATATCAGACATATCATAGATTTTCTGACTTTCACCATCAATACTAGCACAGTCGCGAGTTAAAAACGCCCTTTGAAGACGTCTTCTGCCTTGAGCAAAATCAACTGGTAGAAAAAAATACAAACATATATTGAGAAAATGTGCTACGTTATAGGAGGAATTCTCCGCCAACTTAGCTAATTTTTTCCGAGCCTTTTCAGATATTTCACATAATTTGCCACGCTTTAGGATTACTTAACAACACATTCTGTAAGTTTTTCAGATTTTGAAATTGATACGTTTGAGAATTTTTTTTTCCGATATGCATATCTGGGAACGCAGAAATCGGGCGGCAAAAAACGAAATATATGAACAAAAACGTTTCATTATTTATTTAAAGAGTTTTAACACCAAAATCAGTTTTGAACCTTATCCGGTCGCCCAAATGAAGCATTAAATAATAAATAAAAAATGTTGTCCGTTGTTTACTCGAACGATCTGTAGATCTTGACATCTTTCGAGTAAACATTGGACAATATTGTCTAATATTTTTGATTTATTATTCAATACTTTATTTAGGCGACCAGATAAGGTTCAAAAATCAAATGTCAACATTCGAAATTGTAAGTTTGAACTTTTAATTTGAATTCCAGTTCAACAAAAATCAATGGATCCGAATCCAAGTGGACTCAAATCCATTGATTTTGGGTTTTAAAATCGAACGTGGATTTGAACCTGCGCCCACTCTCGCTTAGACGCCGAAACTACTGTGCCATTATTTACTTACCGTTGGACTTACCTCGTGAACATCCGGGCCAATTTTTGTCAGACGACATTTAAAAAAAACCGTTTTTCTTGGAAAGAGACACCCTTTATGCTGACCAACGGAAAACTAGTAGTTAAGATACACCCTGTATATGTTTATTAGGGTGGCACAAATTTGGGCTCTATTTTTTTCCTTTTTCTCACCATCCAATTATCTTGTTTAAAGAAAGAAAAAAAATTGTCGCGATAGCTGCGAGCAGTCAATTTTTTTTAATTCCCTCATGCCTCCGAAAAATTCTAATTTTCATTTAAAAAATCGATTTTGTTTCGTACACTTCTCACCCACGAAAGTTACGCTTTATAATTTGTAAATTAACATTGCGAAAGCTTCAGCCGGCCAATTCATATTTAATTGTCACTTAAGAGCTTCAAAACTTTCAAAACAATTAATCGTTTTTTCTTTAGAAACAGTTTTCCGCTCATCGTAATGCATCCCACAGTTGGTCTCGTTAGTCAAAGTGCGGACTAATCGTAGCTGTACTCCGTGACCAGCGACGCTATAATACAATAATACATAATAACACATATCATCTAATTGGTTTTTGTTACAAATTATTATAATAAATTATTCAGAAAATATAACACCCCGCTATTTATTTTGTTTTCATGTTACAAAGAATTATACTGCATACGAGATTCATTTTTTGGCGGAAATTCAGAATATCGAAAACCTTGAGCGACCACTAAATATTCATTGGCCCCCTAGAGCTTTCGCGAAGTTAATTAAAAAATGATAAAGCATAAAATTCTCTGATGAGGAGGGGACGAACAAAAATCGATTTTTAAATGAAAATTGAAATTTTTGGGAGACTCGAGCGACCTCTATATATTTTTTACCGATTGAAGCTTCAGTGACAATTTTTTTTCTTTAAAGAAGATAACTGAAGAAGATGGTGAAACGAAAGAGAAAAAATACAGCTTAAATTTGTGCCACCCTAATATATATATAAAACTTTAACTTATTTAAAAACTTTATTAACGTATAAAAAATGTTCAACTGCAATTCCTGCCACAATTAAAAAAAATGTATAATTATTGCTAAATATATTTTTTTAGCATGAAATAATGTTAATAAAATTTTAATTTTCTATTATTTACATTTTGATAACACAACGTTTATATATATAATTAAATTATTTCATTTTCTTATAATAGAATAATTGAAATTAGTAAATAAACTAAAATTAAATTTTAAATATGCCAAATTATTGAAATCATTAAAAAAATGCAGTATATATAAATAAAGGACTTCCGGTTGGCGTACATCCCGAAACAGACGTGCAGATTGTGAGCGAGTGTAGGCAGAAAAGGTGCTTGCATAAAGGCAACGAAACAACTGAAAAAATAGTTGAGCGGAAAATGAAGGGGGAGAGGAAACAGTGGAAGTGTTGGCCAGCAAGGGGACGGTGAAATAGAGCAGCTCGAGAAATATATAATTGAACAACAAGAATAAGGTTAGGAAGTGAGGTCGGAGAGAGTGTGAGTGAGAGGGCAGAAAGCGGAAACGCCGCTCGCAATGGCAGCGACGCCAACCAGAGACAACGCGAACGCGAAGCAGGGGGAGAGGCCTTACCGACCAAGAGGACGAGATCGGCGCCAGTAAAGACGCGATCGACCAAGCCACGCAATCTTCGAGACACCGATGGTGCGCACACATGTGACTATGACAGACGGAGAAACACCGAGAGCGGAGTCAGGTAAGGAGAGGGACACAACGGACAAAATGTTGGAGACATGCAAGACGAGGAGGCGACGACCAAGAGGGGCTGTAGGGATGAAAAAGGGAAGACCTACTGTGTAAGGTGCCTCATGGACTGCTGGGGAGCGAAAAAGGAAGATAAGGAG